>JBBBDQ010002429.1:1627500-1650000 GCA_037127315.1 Ascarosepion bandense
TCGACGTTAAAAAGGTTAGACCTAGTTTGCCAATCTAGTTGCACAAGTAAATTCATGAGGACAGGGCATCAAGGAATTAAGCTTGTCAGGATAGGAGCCATGAAAATATTTATATTAAAAAGACAGAAGGAAGTCACATTCAGTCGGTGAGAAAGTGGCTGACGCCGAGCTGCCAAATCGGGACCTATTACATTGCAGATCCTCTTTTGGACGTTTTGTCTGTCAAAACGCCCGATAGCAGTATAAAATGAAGGGTAAAAATCCTCTACCATTTTTTAGTTATTCAGTATTAATACATCGATGTGATAAGAGTGGCAAGTTTAAACAAAAGTAGTTTTATAGCGATAGTATCATCTGCAATGATGTGCGTTGTGGTGCAGTGGACATCGGCTCGGAACGACAAATCGGGGAGCCGAGTTCGAATTCCAGTTGAATTCATTGCATTCACTTGCGCACAAATACCCTTGAGAAAGGTATTAATCCGTCTCTTCCTTCCAGTTATGGGTTAAATAACAGGACCAATTGGATTCTATAGCCTTGGCTGGCAACCAGTCTACCGCAGAAAGCAATGGCAATCTACTGCGGGATAATCTTCTGCCCAGTCAGTCATGTCTCTTTCGAGACATGATCACCTAAGCGTGTTTCACGTATGGCACTTAACTGACTGAATATGATAGTTGGAATCATGATTAAGGTTTCTACTGGGCATGAAGTGGTGGATCAGTTCTCTATTGTTATGAAGTAATAAACTGATCCCCCCACTAATTACTACTTAATAATATAATACATATCTTCCCCCTCTAGCTATGTGTCAAATAACAGCAGAAATTGGGTTCTATAGCCTTGGCTGGCAACCAGTCTATCGCAGAAAGCAATGGCAATCTGCCGCGGGCTAATCTTCTGCCCAGTCAGGCATGTCTCTCTCGAGACATGATCGCCTAAGCGTGTTTCACGTATGTCACTTAACTGACTGATCATCTGTAACATGTTTTATTTGTGTTTGAAAGAAAGAGCAACATTGGTTGCCAAAAGGATGGATTTTCCCTTGACACCGTTATTATTTTAACTACCAATGTTTGTTTTTTAAAACAATAAACATTGCTGCGACAGCTAAATTTTTAGCGGTGTCAATAGAAAAACCGTTCTTTTGACTTGTGGAATTTTTGTGATTATGAAGAGTTTGCCAACGTATAAGAAATAACGAAATTAGATAAAGAACGGGATGAGTTAGGAATGGTTCTGATCGTTCTTCGGAGAAAGGTGACAAGTACTTTTTTCTTTATATCTAAATGAATAAACGGTAAATTTTGTCTGTACATCCATTTGTGTCAAATCCCTCTACCAAGAGCCAATCTAGACAATGGCCATAGGAC
This sequence comes from Ascarosepion bandense, assembly GCA_037127315.1. Classification (NCBI taxonomy): domain Eukaryota; kingdom Metazoa; phylum Mollusca; class Cephalopoda; order Sepiida; family Sepiidae; genus Ascarosepion; species Ascarosepion bandense. The sequence goes on from JBBBDQ010002429.1 coordinate 1,628,874, forward strand.
AAATAATCGAGACAATAGTATCTGGGTATGATAAAAATCTGATGTAATTTTGTCTGTACATCCATTTGTGTGAAATCCCTCTACAACGAGCCAATCCAGACAATGGCCATAGGACAAATAATCGAGACAATAGTATCTGGGTATGATAAAAATCTGATGTAATTTTGTCTGTACATCCATTTGTGTGAAATCCCTCTACAACGAGCCAATCCAGACAATGGCCATAGGACAAATAATCGAGACAATAGTATCTGGGTATGATAAAAATCTGATGTAATTTTGTCTGTACATCCATTTGTGTCAAATCCCTCTACCAAGAGCCAATCTAGACAATGGCCATAGGACAAATAATCGATACAATAGTATCTGGGTATGATAAAAATCTGATGTAATTTTGTCTGTACATCCATTTGTGTGAAATCCCTCTACAACGAGCCAATCCAGACAATGGCCATAGGACAAATAATCGAGAAAATAGTATCTGGGTATGATAAAAATCTGATGTAATTTTGTCTGTACATCCATTTGTGTGAAATCCCTCTACAACGAGCCAATCCAGACAATGGCCATAGGACAAATAATCGAGACAATAGTATCTGGGTATGATAAAAATCTGATGTAATTTTGTCTGTACATCCATTTGTGTGAAATCCCTCTACCACGAGCCAATCCAGACAATGGCCATAGGACAAATAATCGAGACAATAGTATCTGGGTATGATAAAAATCTGATGTAATTTTGTCTGTACATCCATTTGTGTGAAATCCCTCTACAACGAGCCAATCCAGACAATGGCCATAGGACAAATAATCGATACAATAGTATCTGGGTATGATAAAAATCTGATGTAATTTTGTCTGTACATCCATTTGTGTGAAATCCCTCTACAACGAGCCAATCCAGACAATGGCCATAGGACAAATAATCGAGACAATATATCTGGGTATGATAAAAATCTGATGTAATTTTGTCTGTACATCCATTTGTGTGAAATCCCTCTACAACGAGCCAATCCAGACAATGGCCATAGGACAAATAATCGAGACAATAGTATCTGGGTATGATAAAAATCTGATGTAATTTTGACTGTACATCCATTTGTGTGAAATCCCTCTACAACGAGCCAATCCAGACAATGGCCATAGGACAAATAATCGAGACAATAGTATCTGGGTATGATAAAAATCTGATGTAATTTTGTCTGTACATCCATTTGTGTGAAATCCTTCTACCACGAGCCAATCCAGACAATGGCCATAGGACAAATAATTGAGACGATAGTATCTGGGTATGATAAAAATCTGATGTAATCTTGAGTGAAGTAATATTTTTTAAAGCCAAACAAATTTCATCATACAACCCGAAAATAGATTCATATTGCTGCACACCACCACAAATGACCTAATCTGAAGAAAGAACAGAAATCGATTACACCCTCTCACCAGTCAGTTAAGTGCCGTAAGTGATCCACGCTTGGGTGATCATGTCTCGAAAGAGACATGACTGACTGGGCAGTGGATTATCTCGCAGTAGGTTGCCATTGCTTTCTGCGGCAGACTGGTTGCCAGCCAAGGCTATAGAACCCAATCTGTCCTGTTATTTGACTCATAGCTAAAGGAGAAAGAGATGTACTATATTATTAAGTAGTAATTAGTGGGGGATCAGTTTATTACTTCATAACAATAGAAAACCTATCCCCCACTTTATGCCCAGTAGAAGCCTTGATCATGATTCCAACTATTATTTTAAGTCAGTCAGTTAAGTGCCATACGTGAAACACGCTTAGGTGATCATGTCTCGAAAGAGACATGACTGACTGGGCAGAGGATTATCTCGCAGTAGATCGCCATTACTTTCTGCTGTAGACTGGTTGCCATAAGGCTATAGAACCCAACCTGTCCTGTTATTTAGCCCATAACTGGAGGAAAGGGATGGATTAATACCTTTCTCTGGCGTATTTGTGTGTGACCTCAGTGGGTCTAAAACTATATCGTGAGAGAAAGGAAACTAAAATCAGTTGTTTCAATTAATTTGTACAAAGGTGTAGTGAAAATAATAGCTGTTTTAAGGGAAACCCCGATGTTTAACACATTTTTTTGTTTGTTTTTATGGGATTTTTGTGGGTATGAAGCTTCGGCATTGCCCGTGTTTGATTAGTACCTCACTTTTCAGAGACCGCTCATATTTATTCATGTTGTGTCGCTTTTGTAAGTCCTCTGAACAATATCACAACCATCAGTATTCATTCTTTCTACTTTTCTTTCTTCCTAGTCTTCTCAAGATGACATGTTACAGCACACATGAGAAACATACAAAACTTTAATATGTCATCAGTAAGATTAGAGGAGTCGGTCACTGAGGTCAAGTGAGGGTCGAATCAAGCCCCATGAGGCCGGCAAGAACCTTGAATTATATGTCGAGCTTAAAAATTAATTACAAAGTTGACTTTATAAAGCGCAGTCTTTTCATTACTTTATTTTTACACTAATGTTTCTTCTTTAGTTTTATTTCCTTTCTTTAGAATTTGTAGAACGGCTTGCTACCAGATAAAACAATAAATGAGTGATTATTTTTTCATCGTAACTTCAAAGCGGAGCTAATTTAAAACTGACTGGAGAAAGATAGAGAAACACTTTTTACTTTAGGCCTAACAGATAAGTGAATATCTTCTCGTTGTAACTTCAAAGGGTGGCTAGATTAAGACTTACAGGAAAAAAATGGAGAAACACTTTGTATTTTGGGCCTAACAGATGAGTGATTATCCTCTCGTCGTAACTTCAGAGTGTAGCTAAATTAAGACCGGCTGGAGAAAGATAATGAAACCCTTTTTATTTGGGTCCGAACAAATGAGTGATTATCTTCTCCTCGTAACTTCAGAGGGTCGCTAAATTAAGACCGACAGGAGAAAGATAGAGAAATACTTTTTATTTTGAGCCTAAAAAATGAGTGATTATCCTCTCGTCGTAACTTCAGAGTGTAGCTAAATTAAGACCGGCTGGAGAAAGATAATGAAACCCTTTTTATTTGGGTCCGAACAAATGAGTGATTATCTTCTCCTCGTAACTTCAGAGGGTGGCTAAATTAAGACCGACAGGAGAAAGATAGCGAAATACGTTTTATTTGGGCAGAACAGATCGCATAACAAGGAACAGAATTTCATTAATCCAGGGCTCAGTTTGTCAACCGGGCATCTTCTTACTAAAGCAGTCGTCATCATCATGACTGGTGTGGTTGTAGGGTTGCTGCACTGTTGACCCTCTGACCAGCTACCCTCCATATACCCCAGAATTATATGCCAGTTAACTTAGTGAGTCCATTCATTTTTTACTGTGTTTGTCTGTCTTATTTTTTAAAATTGTCTCACCTTAAGCAAGGTGGTAATGCCACTAAAACGCAGAGTGTTAGCTGGTGTGAAAGTGAAAGACAATAAGAAAACTGTAAAAGAAAATGATTGGGGAAATGATAAAAAACAAAAAGAAACATTGTTCAAGAAGACAGAATATGGCTCTTAGCGTTGCTCATAGCTTTTTGAAGATCGTAGTTATCAGGGAAGCAAAAAATATAAAACAGATGAGAAGAGCGAGAAAACGAACTATTATAGTAGATGTCACAGTTGCATTTAGCTATTTCAACAGTAAAAAAGGTGGGACCTAGTTGCCAATCTAGTAGTACGCTTAAATTCATGTAACCGCGAAATCAGGGAAAAACCCTTCAAAGCAGTTGCCATAAAATATCTATACTTCTGAGGTAAAGTAGTATTGAAATTATTCACATTGCTGTTCTCATTTTTATTGCCATGCTTAAGACGTTTCGGCCGTTGTACGCTCCGGCCTTCTTCAGGTGATTGGAATTTCGAACTGAACCATTTATTTGTCTATACTTCTGAGATAAGGTAGTATCTAAATCATTCACATTGTTTGGGCTGTTGTCCTCATCTTTATTGCCATGTTTATGACGTTTCGGCTGTTGAACGCTCCGGCTTTCTTTAGGTGCTTGGAATTTCGAACTAAACCCTTTATTTATCTATAATTCTGAGATGAGTTAGTATTTAAATTATTTACATTGTTTGGACTGTTTTCCTCATCTATATTGCCCTTTTTCACGACGTTTCAGCCGTTTAACCTAACACCTGAAGAAGGCTGGGATATACAACGACCGAAACGTCGTAAAATGGCAACAAAGATGAGGACAACCGTCTGGCGAATTGGCATAGCGAAAGACGAGTTCCAGAAGCTGAGTAAAGTATTAAGACACAGGAAACATTCACTAGAAACAAAGAAGAGAGTACTGGATTGCTATGTGATGTCAGTTCTTCAATATGGCAGTGAATGTTGAACAATATCAACAAAGATTAAGGAAAATCTTGAAGCAGATGAAATGTGGTTCTACAGAAGGATGCTGCGGATATCATGGACCGAGCATGTGAGCAATGATGGGGTTTTGGAAATGATGGAAACGAAAAGGAAATTAATATTGAGCATCAGAAAGAGACAGCTGAAGTTCCTGGGACATGCAATGGGGAAGGAGGGCTTAGAGAACCTGATACTAACAGGTTAGATAGAGGGAAAAAGAGACAGAGGAAAGCAGCGAATAACATATTTGAAGGGCCTGAGCAGGTGGATGACAGAACGGGGGCTTTCAGGACGTAGGCGATCATGGCCTTCCACGTCTCCCTATCCCTGGTGGCTCTTAGCACGCTTTCTGAAGAGACGTGGAAGGCCATGATCGCCTACGTTCTGAAAGGACAAGGTACATAGAAGCAAAGGTACCCTGCAGTGGTAAGATCGTTGATCTACCATTAGACGTGATTATACCATTTCAACTTTTTCATGGCAGCTATGAGGTCTTCCATCTGGCCTGTCTCATATGGATCTGTGACTGTGATCTTCTGTGGGTGCACATGAAGTATATTTGTAAGAACAATTTTTAGATGTACAGAGATTGTTATGCCTGAAGTTCTTAAAATATTCAGAGACTTCTTCATTTTCTTTATGTTTGATAATGGAAACGATTTTATATTGTCTTAACAAGTGATAGCGGAAATAAATAAACTTATGTGTTTAATATGTGCGTTGTTATTTTTAACCTTACCTGCCTACATGATAATTTTTCTCAGTATGCAATAAACGAGGTAGGGGTGATAAAAACGGATTCGGAAAATCGTTTCAGAGGTAAAAAATATAAAATTAATAAACAGGATTGTCTTAATAAGTCCCCCCCCTCCCACACACACACAGACAAAAAGAAAAGGTATAGGCTGCTTTGCTAGTCTCAATAGATTTCCAAGGCGGAAATCAGTATATTGTATAAGTATTATGTTCTATCTCATTGCAAGGCATTGAACGCTTTTTTCCCCAGTTGAGGATCCTAAGTAGGCTTTCTTTGAGTCGCTGATTTTCCCCAAGTATATATTATGAATCATCTCAATGACAATGTCTCATCAGGTAGTGTCACTACCCGATGAGACATTGTCCATTCAATGTCGAAACAAAATGTACACTTTGTAGTAGATGTTAGTTTGTACATGTTCTAAACTATAATTCATAAGAAATATTCATAGCTCTATTTTATATTGAGCACTGTTTTAAATTACTGTTTGAACGTTGTTAATTTTTTCGTTTTTTATTAAATTGCAAATATATATATATATATATATATATATATATATATAAGTGATGGTGTAAATAAATAAACTTATATGTTAAATATGTGTTGTTATTTTTAACCTTACATGCATACATAAAAATGATTTTTCTCAGTATGCAATAAGCCTAGCAACGAAAGATCGAGACTTGAACTATCTCAACTGGTTAATTAAAAAGCTAACGCGTAATTCTTAAAACTTTTACGATCCGCTTACATTCCGCTTGCAACCCACCAGTGGCTCCCGACCCATAGTTTGCTTATTCGGTAAATGTAGGTAGAAAAGAGTAAATGTTGTTAGCGAGGATCACAAAGCACGGGATGCCAATCAGGCTCCAGATCGAGTGGGATTTTTAAGCACCGGTTTTGTTTTATGCATACGTTACCCATTGTTATGTATATTTGTTTGATGCACTTAATGTTTTTGTTTCCTGTTTGATGTCTTTGTTTCCCTTCTTTTCTTTTTTTCAGCTTGCGTTCGGTGTGTTCGCCAAACTCTTCTTTATGAGCAAGCTAGCTTTATCAGAGCTCAACCAGGAAGAAAAAGCGAAAAACACCCCCGAAAATCCGTCTCGTGCCACAGTAAACGGCAACCATTTTGTAGGCGTCGACGCGGAAACCAACTGGCTAGCCGATGGCTGGAGGGATTGTCCTCGTGAACACGCCAAAGTTGGCGGTGGCGGTGGTGGCGGAGGAGGAGGAGGAGGAGGAGTGCCCATCGTCAGAAGTGGAGGTGGCATGGTCATCGTCAGAGGTGGAGGAAGTGTGGTCGGCGTCGGCGTACCCGGTTCTGGTGGCCCACGAAGCGGCGGTGGTGGTGGTGACACTGGAGGAGCGGGAGGAGGAATGATTATAACTGGAGGAAGAGGACGAGAGGGAGGGGAGGGGTGCCGGGGAGATAGAGGAGGAAGTTCGAGTCGGGGCAGTAGCTTGGAAAGGGGACAAAGGCTATGCAGCCACCACCGTCAGCTTTCGGGTGACGAGGGCAGCGGCGGCGCCGTCGCTAGCAGCGGCCATCACCACCACCATCATCACCACCATCATCACCATCACCAACATGGCGGAAGTGAAAGGGGAAGCAGTGGAGGAGGGGCGTACTATGGAAGTACGGGAGAAATAGTCGGAGGAGGAGACGTGCGAGCAGGAGGAGAGGTAAGAGGAGGAGGAGAACTGCGAGCTGGACCTGAGGTGAGAGAAGTGAGAGGAGAGGTGAGAAGCGGAGGAGAGGTAAGAGGAGAAGCAAGAAGCGGAGGAGAGGTCCGAGGAGGAGAGGTCAGAGGGGGAGAGGTCCGAGGAGGAGAGGTCCGAGGAGGAGGAGGGGGAAGTGGGAGGGAGAGCAGGGAGAGTCGGGAGAGTCGAGGCGGTCGCAGTAGCGGAGGCGGAACGGACAGTGCCGGAAGCGGAAGTGAAAGTTTGATGAAACGGAAAGAGTTAATTCAGATCGAACGTGACGTCAAGGCGATTCGCAAGTTCGTTAACGAAAGTATGCACCGATTGTCTGAGGCCGACCGGCGGGAAAAACTGTCGAAGGAGTGGAAGGCGGTGGCTCTCATATTTGACCGCCTGTTCTTCTTTTTCTACGTCATTGTAATCTCTATCTCCCTAATAGTGGTACCGGTCACCCTCAGAAGCGGCATCGGTGAGTGATGACGAATAGCATTGAGGGAATGGAAGTTGATTTTTTTTCCGCTTTTCTTTTAACTTTTTCTTTATCGAAATTGTCAAGAAATAAAGAAAATGAATTATTGAATCATAGCATCTCTGGGACAAAAAAATCCCCGAACCCGATTATATCCAACGGCATTAATGTTACGTTTGGAAGCGGGGAAGGGGCGTAATATTATTGCCGAGCTTACTCTTTTATTCCTTAAAGCCAAAAATGTCCAAACGCTTTCATCATCTCCTAATTCGCAAATATTAAATAAACGTTCATGCCGAGGATAACGTTTATGTATTTGGGGGGGCCGAAGCAAATAACAACTAAAATATATTTTTTTTTTTTTTTTACAAATTAACATTCAAAACTTTACATATATATATATATCAGGGGCGTGCCCTCTAGGTAGGCAAGATAGGCGGTGCCTACCCTGAATAAAATAGATCAGTAGCTACATGTTTCTTCTGTGGCACAATATGGATCTAATCCAACACAATTATGAAAATTATTCTGATTATCATGTATAAAATCCAAAATATCGGGGATTTTTGTGTTAGTTTCTTTTGTTTTTGTTTTTTGCAAATTTATCACATACAGGTCACAAACTGCCTACCCTGAGTAATTGCTGAGAGCACGTGCCTGATATATATATATATATATATATATATATATATATATATATATATATGGATTTTAGTTGCATAAAGACAAACATCAGATTTCGTCTTTGAAGGAAAACCTAAGCATCTGAATCATTTTCGTGGTGTGATTAAAATAATTTTTTTTTCACCACGGTTTATGCTGCTAACCGCAGAAAGCAATGGCAACCTACTGCGGGATAATCTTCTGCCCAGTCAGTCATGTCTCTTTCGAGACATGATCGCCCAAGCGTGTATCACGTATGGCACTTAACTGACTGACTTACGCTGCTAACCGTATCAGAAATTGATCTTTTTCTTTTCTTTTTTTTTTCAAAAATTAAGTTGCTTTTAATCCCCCAGATCTGTAGTCAATATCCTGGACATTAATTGAGGACTAGAGATGCCATTGTTCAAACATTAAAATCTAAAGAAAAACGTAAAAAGGCGGAAATAAAAGATAAAGCCGAGGGCAAAATATATGATAAATTTGTTAAAGCCAATATTACCCAAAGTTGCTATGTAAGTGAAAGTCACTATATAAGTGAAAGTCACTATATAAGTGAAAGTCGCTATATAAGTGAAAGTCGCTATATAAGATGCGACAAACAGAAAAAAAAGGATATAGAAAAGAAAGCAAAGCAAAAAAGAAAGCAAGAAGGAAAGAAAAAGAGAAATATCTGATTGTAAGATTAATTAAAACTTTAAAAAAATGTGCGAAAATGAATTCAGAATCACGAATTGATAAACTAAGCTTGTAATTAATCTAAAAGCATAACAGAATTAGAGAAATTAAGAAAATAAGAATTGGAAAGAAAGAAAAACGGAAAGAATGAAGAAAGGAATAACTTCAAAACAAAGTAACAACCGCCGCGCCTATATCCGTGTCATCCACTCCCTCTCCTGAAAAAATCAAACGCGAATAAAACACTAACATCTGGGTCATATATATATATATATATATATATATATTGAAATGAAAAAGAAGTAAAGAAAGAAACTATCAAACCATTAACCTAACGATTCGTAACCACAAAAATATTGCTAAAATCAGCAAAGAGTGTATAATCAATGCTCTGTCGTTGATTTTTATTCCGCGCCGAAGATAAGGGACTTCCCCTTCCTCCGTACGATCCTTCCTCTCGTGAGAATTTGACGAGATTCACCAACAAAAACGATTGAAAAAAAAAATAAATTAATAAAATTCTACGGGGGCCGAAAAGTGAAATAATGTGTAACTCAAACTCTCGGGAAAAGCAAAAGGTTCACGAAAATGGAAACTCACACGCAGTTTATTTTTTCTCCCCCAGGCCTGTCTGCACCACCAACTAACTTTTGCAAAGTAGAGTCGATGATTGGTTGAAACAGACAACAATGTACCCACATTTACCAGATACAGATTTATAAAAATGCATACGAACAAATGTATACATACATATATACAACATTATCTATCTATCTATATATCTATCTATCTATCAAAATATATATATATATATATATATATATATATATATATATATATATATATTCGGAAGTTAGACGATTACACAAGATTGCTTTCAACCTTTCGGTATATTCAAGCGTTTTCTATCAACTGATTCGTCAACGTTTTCTTTTTCAAACACTCAACAGGAACTTTCAGAAGGCACTGGTGAAAGTTTAAGATAACTCCAAACTCCAAAATAAGAGAGGGGCCAGTTATAAATTATAAACACTTTCATACACCTCTATATTGAACTTCCAGTTGTGTGTTCTGATGATTCCTGTTGTGCGTTTGAAAAAACGTTGAAGAATCAGTTGATATAATACGCCTGAAGATAACGAAAGGTTGAAACCTAGGTTGCGTAATCGACTTACTTCTGAATGAAAATATTAAAAAGCTCTACATTATATATGTATTGAGCACTTTTTAATACAACTGTATACTGGTCTAATTTAATTCTGATCAATAACTGTTTAATTATATATATATATATATATATATATACAAGCATATATCTACATACATATGTGCGTATGTGTAAACGCATATATGTGTGAATTTGTGTACTAATGAGACATATATATACCCACTTTTTTGTAGCTTTGACTTGTGCGCGCCCATACAAGTATTTTTAAACACACAATTGTCCACAAATTGTGGCCGTTCAACCTTATAATGATTCTACTTAATATTGAAGGGACTCAAATGTTTGATTCAATAATTAAGTTGAAAGGAGGTTTGTTTTAAGATCTGATCGGCAAAAGTTGATGACATATTGGTCTCGCGTCAGTTATCAGGGGGGCGACCTCACATACACCAATTTTGATGTACACTTGCTGAATATCACATACACTAAAAACACATTTAAATATCCAAAATATATGACGAAACCTTCTGCGCATGAAACAACATGCATGATATATGTAAATGTCTTCATATATATATATATATATATATATATATATATATATATATATATATATTTAATGTCTGCTATATGCATACATACATATATGTGTCTGTGTGTATGTGTGTAATTGAATGAAAGCATCATAGCATATATGTGTGTGTGTGTGTATAACCATGTCTCTGTATACCCATGAAATCATATATACGTATATCTATCTACTTATCTACCATCTCTCTCTATATATACACATGCTTGCAGCGATCGAACGTACATTAAATTGCTTGCAAACGCACGTATGTCTAACATATATATATATATATATATATATATATATATATATATATATATATATATATAAAATAAAATGTTTATGGACAATATATTTCACGCATATTTGCATACATCCTAGCCAGCATATATATATATTTTTTCTTCGACTTTATTATTATTTTAAACATTATTTTAGTCGATACTCGTGTTTGAAATAGACTTCTCATTTTTTCATTTTCGTTTTTTGAGCAGTTTGTGTTGTGTCTATCGGAGTGCAGTGGATATCAGCTCGGAACGAGAAATCAGAGGACCGAGTTCAAATTCCAGTTGAATTCGTTGCATTCACTTACGCGCAAATCTTCCTGAGAAAGGTATGAATCAGTCTCTTCTCCCTCCATCTATGGGTTAAACAGCAGGACAGATTAGGTTCTACAGCCTTGGCTGGCAACCAGTCTACCGGAGAAAGTAATAGGAACCTATTCTACCCAGTCAGTCATGTCTCGAAAGAGACGTGGTTGCCCAAGCAAGTATCAGGTATGACACTTAACTGACTGACTGATTGCGTCTATCGCTCTACGACCTCAAGAAAACTTAATAAATAGTGCCCTGCCAGAAAGCACATTTTCTGTATTAAAATGAAAAAAAAAGGGAACACCTTTTTCAAACACGAGTATCCACTCAATATAACGCTTCAAGTCATAAAATAACATACAGTTATATATAATCAGTTATCTATATAAAATATTTCACGCAAAGTTACATATACATACATATATACTACACACACGCACGTACACACACCCACACACATATATATAATAAAATAAAAATTATATAAATAATAAAAAAGATATATAAATAAACTGATATAAATCATCTGCTTAAAGCTCATCGGTGTAGTTAGATTAAATACCCATCTCAAGCTAGGACCGAAACCCGACTGATGAGTATATATATTTTTATATATCAAGAACAGTATTTGCATGACAAAGTGAAAAAGAGTTACTTGTGACGTGTTTTGTTCAACAGGATTTCATTGGATTAATTTTTTTATGTTGGTTCGACTGCACATGCGCGGGAATTGTGGGGTACTGGAAAATTTAATATTTTCTTTAACCCATCCGAATTCATTCAAAGTGTTTTTCTTTTTTCTTTCCATTTAATGCTTTATTTATTCAACGTAATGAGACTGGCCACAACATTGATTTCAAACATGCCACTCTAATTAAACTTAAAACAATTTAATAAACTGAAAATATTTAGAAAATGCTGTATTCTTTGCAGATCTTCTATTATCACAATGTGCGACTTTTAATAAGAAAAATTATACAAACACAAGCAAAAAGAGAATATATATATATATATGATCTGGTACTGTCTTAACCACTCGACCATGAATAGCCTCTTGATCAGACGAGGTTTTTATCATGCCTATATAACACAATTTTCGATCTACCGTAAACAAACCATATCTGCTCTGAAATGTATCGTAATGTCAACAAATGTAAACATGTTACGGAAATTAACGAATTTTAACGAAACTTGGTTATAAGCAACCGACAATTTGTAATGAATTATTTTGAACATTATTTTTACCGATACTCGTATTTAAGTAGATATTCTGTATCGGTAAAAATAATGTTCAAAATAATTCATTACAAATTGTCGGTTGCTTATAACCAAGTTTCGTTAAAATTCGTTAATTTCCGTAACATGTTTACATTTGTTGACATTACGATACATTTCAGAGCAGATATGGTTTGTTTACGGTAGATCGAAAATTGAGTTATATAGGCATATATATATATATATATATATATATATAGAGAGAGAGAGAGAGAGAGAGAGAGAGAGAGAGCAATTTTACGTAAAAATAAGACAGACACGTTATTCGATGGTTCAGCCTCCGTCTTTATTCTACAGAAGATTTTGCACTAATGAAATTCAAAAACCCCGAAAAAGCCAAAATCAGAATCAGAAATAAAGGTCGGTCCCTTAAAAGTGAATGCTTAAGAAAAAATGCATCATTACATCAGTTAGGCGACTAAACACACATACATGAATAAACACACACACACACACACACACACACACACACACACACACACACACGCACATATATATATATATATATATATATATATATATATATATATATAATAAATATTGGATCTGTAAATAAATAAATTACTTTCAGCCCTCTGACTGGATCAGTGTTAATATCTAATGTTAATAGGGTCCCGTTGGATTTAACACCAAGACTTTTTTCAGATTTATAACCATATATATATATATATATATATATATATATATATATATATATATATATATATATATATGTATATATATATATATATAATATTTAAAATTCTCAGAATACCTCTTTCCTTTCTGCGGATGTGCAGACACATCAACCTAACTTTATTCTGATTAATTCCTAAAGGACGAAACGCGTCACCAAAATTTTTTTCTCCATGTATATATATATTCAAAATTTATAACATACTTATGTTGTAAATTTTAGATAAATACAATTCGTTCTAGTTTGTATTGAGTGCTTTTTAAGAATAGTGCTTTTTAGATACGGATTTTTCATTCACACCAACCCTATATATATATATATATATATATATATATATATATATATATATATATATATATATATATTGATGCATCTTTCAGTAAATAATATAGACAAGTTTTGTTGATTTATTTTATGGAAGTTGTTTTCATATCGTTTAATAAGTTTAATAGCATTATCGTTGAAATAAGAAAGAAAATCACAATATTGATATATGTTTTTATTTAATCCTTTCTGAGCTTTCGGCTTACATGAGCCATTATCAAAGATGAAAATAGTGTTGGTTGTAACGAGCAGTTCGCGGACGAACGATAGTAGTAGTCGTTTATTTTGTGTGTGTGGATGATTGGCGAACACGTGCGTGCATGCTGGAAGCGAAAATCGCACTACAGCTTGTGGCGTCTCACACACACACACACACACACACACACACACACACATATATATATATATATATATGAAATTGATAAAAACCCAATTTACAAAATTGATTGGAATTGACTTTATCATCAAGAAGGAAAGGGCATAACAAACAAAAACATTTACTGGTAAAAATTACAAGACATCCATTTTCCTATTATTTCGGAAAATATTTAGGTACCAGATTTAAAAATGAATTTACTGCGCTATGAGTTTGGGAATATCGAGAAGTATTTTAAGTTATTTAAGTCCCCGTTTTTTCGTTCAGTACGTAAGAATCCGCTTATATATATATATATATATATATATATATATATATATATATATATATATAATTTGTACATTAGAACATGTGCTAACTATAAACTACGACAAAATTATATATTTTGTTTCAACATTGAAAGAACAATGTCTCATCAGGTAGTTAACGATTGAATATTTATTTATAGTAAATTTTATCTTTTTCACAGTACTAGAATTTTCAGAAGTTAAATTGGGATGGAGAGATGAGTGGCTATATCACCTGTCACATTTTGTGGTGGGTGGCATATAACCAGATCTGACCAACTATGACTAGCTCTGACCAGATAAGGCCAGTTTAGTACCCAGTTAGCGGGGGCTGGGTAATCTTTGACCAAACCTTGGCCTACGCGCTCAGGTTCCCCACGTTAAAAAAAAACTGACCTTGTGTCCAGTGGGGGAGTAGGGTAATGTGTCAGGCATCACAAAACATACCACGGCGTATTCAAGATTACAGCACCCTACATCTAAATTTAAATCCCCTACTATTTTCAAGCGGTCACCCATCTAGGTTCTGACCAGGCTCAACGTTGCTCAATATCTGCGATCAGACGAGAACCTATGTTTCAAAATGATATAGCCATAAGTCCATAATACCTACCCATCCATCCAAGCTTGCAGCACCAGTTATTTCGAAGTGGTCACCCATCTAGATACTGACTAGACTCGACTTTGCTTAACATCAGTGATCGGATGAGAACCGGTGTTTCAACGATGATGTGGCTGTAAACAAGGCTTAAAATAAGAACGGAATAGACAAGCGACTTTTGATGAAAACAATATTGCTTGGCTTTACGATATGTCAGCCATTGTCCATAAAAACAAGGTGGAATATTTAGAGAGCTATTAGTGATTTCACTGACCTTCCGTAACGACGTAATATTGTATAAAGTGATTCAAATTTCAAGAGAAAATTGTTACTAACCGAAAGAAGAGGCTGTAAACGGCTCGTTCGTTCACCAATTCAGGCAAATTGATATTCTTTAATCCTAAGATTTAAATGGGTATAACCTTCGTATAGTTGGTCCGTCGACAAGCGGCGAGCAAATCCCTGCTGCAGACGCCTGCTTAAGCGCATTTATGTTTGTTTAATACCCGAAGAGTCCACCTGTAGTTTATATTGCAACTATGCTGAACGGACTTTAGAGAGCGAATTATTTGATGTGATCAATGGCCTTAACAAGACTCGGTCACGATGTCTTGCGACCTTGTGCTAGCACAACTATCAACAACTCCTAAGGAGTTTCGTCTACGTTTTATTTACAAGGCTTGAGTCAATCCGTGGTATAGTTTTCAGGCTTTCATGAAAAGGGTGTCCGGGATCGCTTTCCGCCCACCAGACCTATAACATCGCGAAATAAACTTCCTGACAATTCGACCATGGTAGGATTAGAACCCAGATCGCACAGAGGGCGAACGTTATAATCTCTCGACCATGAGTATAAGAAATAACTATACTGTTCCATAAATAAACAGGGCGTCTACTCAAATATGGGTATCCACTAAAAATAACGTTGAAGTAAAAAAAAAATGTAGTATTAATAAACGAAAAATCCCTTTCTTTAAAAATTGCTTTGTTTACGTTAGGATACGAAACTAAGCAGAAATGCATATTTAGAGAATTGGTAACGTTCTGGCTTTAAAAGCACTAATCGAGGTTTGCTTGGCAAGTAGGTTCTTCGCGGCCGAGATGTTAAAGTACGTCTGATCTAATGACGGTTTTTCGCTCTTATAGGAACACAGATTCAAATCTGCCAGAGAGCGCATGTTTTTTTAATGAGATTTCTTGAATATTCAGGGCGAATATATATACGAGACATATCACGGCGTAGCTATATATCCCTCCATCGCAATGGAGCTTTTATAACTGTGAAATCGGTAAAGTTACTGTAAATAAAATATTACAGTTGCATTTCAACTTCATTTATATATATATATATATATATATATATATATATATATCGGTGTGTGTATGTAAGTGTATGGCTTTGTGAGTGTGTGCGTGTGTGTGTGTGTACTATTTATGAGAGAACTGTTGTGAATCTCAGGGACTTAGTGTATGCAATTACTCAATGTATGGACTTAGGTCTCAACACTATATATATAGTGACTGCTTCATTCTTAAATGCTTAAACACTATTGTAACCTTATATATATATATATATGTGTGTGTGTGTGTGTGTGTGTGTGTGTGTGTGTGTGTGTGTGTTTTCATGGGGTATATGAGCAATAAGTTCATAGTCCATCACACTTATCCTTTGATTTTTCATGTGGAAATTGTTCGTATTATTTGAACAATTATTGGGTTAACTGCACTGATGAGGAAGAAGACTATGTTCATAAACAAAAATTTATTACCATCACGTTACAGATTTACAAATGCACCTACGTTTAAGAAATAAACAGGAAATTTTTACACATTTAACATGTTTCGATTTTATTAAAGCTTCATCAGAAAATAAATTATGATATGGAGAAAACCTATGTAGAGAAAACGAGTCGCTTAGTCAAGTCCACTAAATTTTTAATCCAAAAGGATGATCCGGTAGGTAATTCCTACAAACTCGATCCTAATTAATATTAATTTCATTAATATTAAAACTGATTAAAGTGGGGGGCTCGATGAAAATATTATATTTTAATTACAGAGCCAAATATAAAAATAAAACAAAAATTTCAATGTTTAAATCTGTTGAATAGCCATTTCTACGAGGACATTCTCGCTTTTTCAGCAAGGTCGAAACGAAAATTTTATTTAATCAAATTCAAATGACAAAAGATTTTATACGGGTAAAAGTAAAAAAAAAAAAAACATCCATCCACAGGAAAATAAAATGGGGTGGGATTAATAATTAAAATCTTTTGTATAAAATCTTTTGTCATTTGAATTTGATTAACCCTCTAGGGCCATTCGTATCATATTTGATACAGTATTTCCCTATAAGGAAACATTTGGTATTTCCCTATAAGGAAACATTTGGTATTCATTGACTGAGCAGTCAGTACTGCTTTCATTTGAAATTTATAAAATATTTCTCTTAAAAAATTTTTCAGGAAAATATTTCTTTCAAGGCTTGTTTTCATACTGTATCAAATATGATACGAATGGCCCTAGAGGGTTAATAGATAGATAGATAGATAAACAGACTGAGATTAACCCTCTAGGGCCATTCGTATGATATTTGATAAATATGATACGAATGGCCCTAGAGGGTTAAATAAAACTTTCGTTTCGCCGTTGCTGGAGAAGTGAGAATGTCCTCGTAGAAATGGCTATTCAACGGATTTAAACATCGAAAGGTTTTGTTTTATATATATATATATATATATATATATATATATATATATATATATATATATATATGGCCTTTATCTCTAAACACAGCGCCGCTCCTGGCTAAAATCAATGTGCGATCGACACGGTTATGACAACAGAATATTGCGGGGTCATCAGCCATGGAGCATTTAAGTTTTTGTCCAGCCTTTACGGTAAGCAGGAATATTTTCTTTAGAGTTCTTTGCTTCCGCAAAAACAGCAGCTCTCCTTCCTAACTTGGTCCTGGTTAAGCGCATCCCAGTTCAGTAGATGAATAGAAAATTTCAACATGATCTTTTAACATTGGTTCTTGAAGTGAATCTTAGGTCGTTCAACGTTACGCTTTTTTTTTCTTTTTTTTTTTTTTTTATAAGCGTTTCACCCCGAGCAAGGTATGTCACTGCCACTACTGCGCAGGGGGCTACGTAGAGTGGAGAAAGGCTGATTAAATATAGGAAATGACAGAGGGTGGGTGATAGGCGGGTAAGGATACCGAGAATGAGGGTTGGGTAGATGAGAGTGTTGTGAGAATAGTTGGGAGTTAGTGTGATAGGAGGTGTCTATTGACCCTACATTTAAACACCTGGAGATTGTAACTGTCGAGAAAGCAGACTTGTGGAAGGGAGTTCCACAGGCGGGTAGCGCGAGAAAAGAAGCTGTTGGAGTAGAATTTACGGTTACATCATATTTGTTTAACTGTAAAAGGGTGGGACCTAGTTGCTAATCTAGTATCTCGTGTAAATTCGTGCTTAAGCGGCACCAGTGATCTAAGCTCATCGGAGCAGAAGCCATGAAAGTACTTGTAGAAGAGGCACAGGGGAGCCACATCACGCCGGTGAGAGAGCGGCTGCAGAAGAGAATACCCCTTATTGTATCTGTTTTGGAATTCTATGTATATCTTTTTAACAAATATTTCACTAATGTTTTCATTAAGTTTGTGGCCTGTTTCATTACGCTATGCTGTTTTTCCACGCAATAGGAGGTACCTATAAGACACTATACACTGGAACACACACACACATACAAAATAAAGTAAAATAAATTACACAAAGTATACGCACATAAACAAGCACACATGACACAGTCACGGACACGCACACATGACACAGTCACGGACACGCACACACCATAGATAGCTAAAACAACAGTAATAAAACAAATCATCTTCAATCTTTGGCAAAAGTCAAACTAACGGTCAGGTAACACATACTTAGACAAAACCACATATTAAAGCAAACTGATATCATCAGACCAGAAAAAGGTCCCAACTGTCAATCACACATATATATATATATATATACCATAAGCACACACACACACATACATGCTCTCACACAAGCACTCGCTACACTTAATGACAGCAGCAGCAACAGCCAGGAATAACTATTTGTTGAAAGGCACGGGCTCAATCGGATAGACACAAGCTCCTCCGCCATTCTGAAGATGAGATTTTGATCTCGAAATATTAATGTATAATAAATAGGTAATACCCAAAAACTTCTTTACCTTCCTTTATTTTACTAAACGCATTGTGACAGCCTTCAAGACCTAACCATACACCTAATATCTAACCTTCTAAAATTATCCGCACTTATCAGATTATCAAACAAACTTAGTTCAAATATAAAATTTACTGAAAATTTGAGCCGTATCAAATTTGATGCGTCTGTTTATCAGCTGAGCTAAGTTAATTACAATATACATATTTTATATAAACATCTTGATATAACCGCTTCAAAAATTTTCGAAATTGATATTTGAGTCATGTTATTAATGTCTTGCTTTTTACCAATCTAACCGTATCTGTTAAGATGATCGCTTCAATTATTTTTCGTAATATTTGCAAACATATTGCTTGAAATCTCTTTTGGTATTTTCCGAGCTAATTAAGTATTTCAACCCATTCTATTTATCTACGTATCAATCTATATATCTAGCTATCTATCTGATCATATCTATCTATCTATCTATCTATCTATCTATCTATCTTTCTTTCTTTCTTTCTTTCTTTCTTTCTCGGTTTATTCATATCTATCGATTAATTTGTCTATTCGTTTCTTTTTTCATTTATATCTATATCAGTCTGTTCATATCTATATATCTATCTTTGTTCATATCTATCTATCTATCTATCTATCTATCTATCTATCTCAGTCTGTCCATATCTATCTATCTATCTATCTATCTATCTATCTATCTATCTATCTATCTCTCTATCTATCTATCTAACCCTGTTCATATCTATCAATCTACCTGTCTAAGCCCGTTAATATCTATCTATCTATCTATCTATCTATCTCTCTCTCTCTCTCTCTCTCTCTCTATATATATATATATATATATATATATATATATATATATATATATTAAGTTTATAATAAAAGCTTAGTTTACTGCAACACAAGAGCAATTGTATTTCGATATTTTTTATACCTCTCTATCTATTTGTTTATTTATCTGTGTGTCCTTTTCTCCGTCGGTCTATCTATCTATCTATCTATCTATCTATATATATATATATATATATATATATATATATATATATACGATTAATACAAATAAAATTTATCACTTATATACTTGATTCAGCAACTTGACTCCAGAACATTTTTGTAGTAGTTCAGTCCACTCGTCAGGAGGTTCTGAAACGACTGCAAAAATGTTCGTCCCAACGATTATCAAAAGGCTTTGTCTCCGAATCTCTGGAGTCGAGGTATTTTATCTTTATAAATGTTTGACTAATTGCATAATCAGTTAACTTTTTTCGTTGTTATTTACCCCAAGCATTGTTTTAATATCGCCGACACTCACTGTGCGCTGTTATATATATATATATATATATATATATATATATATATTACATAATCATTATGATCGTCGATCAGAGTAGATTTTTGAGGTGGTGAGTTATTTCTACGAATAATTAAATTATGAAAAACGACTGTATCAATTACTTCTTGTTAAGATGATTTAAGTCTTTTCGTCTCTCTCTCTTCCTCCCTCCCTCTCTCTTTGTCTCCCCCACTGTCTACCTCTCTCTGTTTCTCTCTGTCTCTCACCCTCTCCCTCTCCTTCTGTCTGTCTCTCTCTCTCTTTGTTCTTCTTTTACTGTCTCCCTCTCTTTGTCTCTCTCGCCTCTCTCTCACCCTTCATCTCTCTCTCTCTCTCTCTCTCTCTCGCTGTCTTATACCAAAAGTTGCATGTCTTTCATTCTTCTTCTTCTTCTATGTGCCCTGTCCTTTCAGGACGTAGGAGATCGTGGCTTTCCACGTTTCCCTATCCCTGGTGGCTCTTAGCATGCTTTCTCCGGTAACATTTCGCAACCCTCGTTCCGTCATCCACCTGACCAGGTCCTTCAAATATGTTATTCGCTGCTTTCCTCTGTCTCTTTTTCCTTCTATCTGGCATGTTAGTATCAGGTTCTCCAAGCCCTCCTTCCACATTGCATGTCCCAGGAACTTCAGTTGTCTCTTCCTGATGTTCAGTATTAATTTCCTTTTGTTTCCATCATTTCCAAGACCTCATCATTGCTCACATGCTCGATCCATGATATCCGTAGCATCCTTCTCTAGAACCACATTTCAGTTGCTTCAAGCTTTTCCTTCATCTTCGATGTTATTATCCACCATTCACTGCCGTATTGAAGAACTGACATCACATAGCATTCTAGCAATCTCTTTGTTTCTAGTGAAAGTTTCCTGTGTCTTAGTACTTAGCTTCTGGAACGCGTCCTTCGCCATGTCAATTCGCCTTCGGATCTCTATGTCGCGCTTTCTATCTCCTGTTAGAACACTTCCTGGGTATTTAAATTCGTGTACTTGCTTGATTGTCCACCCACGTCTATTGAACAGGTGAAGAGGCTTATCCCTTGTTTCCTGTTTAGGATGCGGTTTCCGGTTTTTCTT
>JBBBDQ010002429.1:1655000-1670000 GCA_037127315.1 Ascarosepion bandense
AGAAGATATATGTGTGACTTCATTATGAACACTTAAAATATGTATAATATCTTTATACTACAATAAATATTCACTTTAAACTAAACGTTCACGGCCTCTCACACTTTTTATTCTATATATATATATATGATTATTCTATATATATATATATATATATATATATATATATATATATATATATGATTATTAAATATATATATATATTATACATGATATTTATATATTTATTGTATGTTTTATGTTTATATATATATATATATATATATATATATATATCACAGTTAGTAATACACTAAATATGTCAAAGAACATGGTAAAAGATTAAATTTTACTCTGCTCAAAATATATATACAGATATATACATATGCATGATAACATAACCATGTGATATTAGAGCTAAATGTATGCGTATAGATGCGTGTGTGTGTGTGTGTGTATATATATATGTGTCTGTGTGCTTGTATATTCAATATCGCCATAATTGGCATATTTTTTAAATTCCAGTATAACCTAACTTATATTTTTTTTAATCAAACCATAACCACGTCTTGAGAGGAAGAAGAGAATCCGAAAAATATTTAAAAGAATTATTGCTTAATACATATATATATATATATATATATATATATATATATATATATATATATATATATATATGATGAGGGGAGCTATATATAATGAGTATTTTCTCTTATATTGTACGTATCTAACATGTTCATCATTGTATATGTATGTGAATGTAACACAGACGTTTTTGATACCTTATATCCAAATCTATCCATAGATATAAATATGTATATATACAATTATATACATACGTATATTTACTTAAAAACAAGAATTCTATTTACAATTGTATAAAGAAATATATACCAATGCCTTTATATTTAACAAGAGTAATGCCTGTTAACTATTATTGTCATGTTATGCTGAACTATATTATTTACCATTTTACTGATACTGCTTGAAACTTCTCACCAACATTAACTGGTGAAGCACACTAGAGGCGATGTTAAGTCTGATCTACTTAATATGCGAAAACGTTTTTATTGTGTTTATGTATTTCAATCTAATTTTTCTCTCAAAAATATTCAAACAACTTTATATAAATATAAAACAATTCAATTAGAAAAATGGGTTTTATACACACACACACACACATATATATATATATCGGAAATTAACGAAGATTAACGAAATGCTCTTTAAAGAAACGGACAATTTGAAATGATTTGTTTGAACATTATTTTTGATCGGTACTGGTATTTAAGTAGATATTCTATTTATAATCCAACAGTATTATATATTTATTTCTACCGGTCTGAATATTTGTGATAAATTTTTGTTACGAAAATGTGTGACATTCGGCAAGATTGTTTAAAGACCATTTCGTTAATCTTCGTTAATTTCCGTAACATGTTTACATTTGTTGACATTACGATATATTTCAGAGCAGATATGGTTATTAGGATGAATCGACAATGGTGTTATATAGGCTTGATTTGACTTCGTTTAGACTGTTGGTCATTTCTTGTCGAGAGGTCTAAGACGCGCTAGATCAATTGGTGGCTTCTCCTATATGGATAGGTTCGAACCCTGCCGAATGACACACATTTTCGTTTCAAAGATTTATCGTAAATAATCAGGCCAGTAGAAATAAATATATAATACTGTTTATGAATATCCACTTAAGTACGAGTATCGATCAAATATAATGTTCAAACAAATCATTTCATATATATATATATGAATACAGCCGTGATGTGCTATGAGAAATCCGTCAACTACGTAGGTAATTAACGGACCTTTATTAACAGTAATATACACATAAGTGTGTACATTATATGAAATACATTTATACAAATATTTATCTAGTATGTATATATCTGTATGGACAGTATTATTTTAAGTTATCATTGTTTCGTGTATACTAAATATTTATAATATGTCGAAAATCAACCTTTGTCTGCATGTAGAAGTTTGTTTAGGATATATATATATATATATATATATATATATATAATGCTTTTTATATACTATTTACCTATTGACATGGATAAAAATATATTTCTATATATACATATATATAAGCATATTATATATTTGAGTGTGAATCAAAATATTTAACTCTCTTTTTCTCTGTATATTGATATTCACGAGTAAAGTAAGGTGTTTGTATTAAAAACCAACATACTCAGTGCAAAATTAGTGCTTTTTTTCTTAATGAGGTTCTGAGCTAGCTTACTAGCCTATATATGTATATGCGTGCGTGTGTATATATATATATGTGTGTGTGTGTGTGTGTGTGTGTGTGTTCATAATACTTATTTTGATATATATATATATTGATATAATAGTAAATAAGAAATGGATATAAAACTAAAATATTTCTGTGAAAAATAAAGAAAAAGAAAAAAGAAATACAACACCGAAAAATAACTTTTTTCCTCTGATCCTTTTTATATAAACACACACACACACACACACACACACACACACACACACACTCACGCATGCACACACACACACACTCACGCATGCACACACACACACACACACTCACGCATGCACACACACATTTTATATTTATTCTAAGTGTATATATATATATATATATATATATATATATATATATATAATCTAAAAACACACTTTAACGAATACATTCATTTATATATATATATATATATATATATATATATATGGATGTTTAGATAAATAGATGCATCCATACACACAGACGCATATATTAAAAACTTTACATATATATATATATATATATATATATATATATATATATTTTACAGACTGTATCAGAAATGCTTTTACAAACTTTAGTAGCGGTTTCTTTGCACTAAAACAACGAGAAAAGGCCATTGTCCACAAATCTTAAGTCTTTTAGTTATTAAGATTAAATATTACTGTAGACGCTTTTAATTGTACAATCCAATATATAATTCAAAAATACTTTTAAAAACTTGAAGAAAGTTCACGGTAGATATCGCTATGTTGTCATATAGACTAGTTTATATTTGATATTTGTGTATCTTTGTGACTAACTTTAACGTTTAACTTGTGTAGTTGTGACTTAGCTGAAAAGTGTTCTGTTTATGTCAGAATATTAAAAGTTTGTAAAAGCCTTTTGGGATGTATCGTAAAGAATGCGTTTAACAGCGTCTATTGTAACCGTTAAACTTACTAATTCAAAGACTAAGTATGTGTTTATATGGACATATATGTGTCTTTGTTTTGCTTTGAAGCACCCATAGTTTGTAAAAATATTTTTAGTATAACATATATATATATATATATAATACCAGAGAATTTATAATTTTAAGCAGACAAAAAGGTAACCTCTTTTCGCTTACCACCTCACCAGATGTATCAATGGCAACTAGTATAATGTAACGTGAATCGCGAGATAGTAGATAAACTGGGAGGAGATAAGAAACTATGATTAAAATACAATTTAATATTGCAGAAAAAAGGGGGGATGCAAAAAACAGAATAAAGAGTTTTAAAAGGAAAATATATTCTTACAAACCACCCAGGATTTGAATCTAAGTTAACTCGATATTCGAGAAAGTTATATGTTAGGGTAATATTTTCGGTAAATGTTCATTTTTACGTGCCGACGGCTTTTCCCCTTTCAAATTTATCCAAAATAGTATTATTTCTGTGCAAACGTATATGATGAACTCAAATCAGCTGTTAGTTATTGAAGAAACTTACCTTTTTTTTATCTAAATGTCCATAAAAAAACGAACTATATCTCGCACTTTTTCTCTCCCGTAATTCTCACGAAGTCATGTAATTAACTGCAGAATGACGTTCTACGTAAACAGCAATTTTCTTTTGTATTTTGGTCGATTTACTTCCTTTACTGAAACTTCCGGCGATGTTATGAGAGCAATAAGCGTAGAAATACAATAGCGCATTACTTTCATTAACGGAAGTACATCGCCGGAAGTATCAGTAAATGAAGAAAAATCGACCAAAAATCGTTCCCATACGTAGTCCGTCATTCTACAGTTAATTACATGACTTCGTGAGAGTTATGGGAGATAAAAAGTGCAAGATATAGTTCGTTTTTTTTTATGGACATTTAGATAAAAAAAGGTAAGTTTCTTCAATAACTAACAGCTGATTTGAGTTCAGCATATACATTTGCACAGCGATAATGTTATTTTGGATAAATTTGAAGGGGAAAAGCGTCGGGACTTACAATGAAAATTTACCATATTTTCTAATTTATCAGCAGTATAAGATAAATATATATAAAAATTACATGATGATAAAACAATTAAAGTTAGAAAATTAATTAAAATTAAGAAAAAAAATTTTTAAAATTAAAATTATGGGAGATGAATTCAGAGGAGTATTTAATAATTATTATCACTGATAAATATTTGTAGGAAAAATTTTGCGACTTTGTTCTGTTGAAAGAGAAGTAAAGTTATCTAAGAACTTGAAAATTCCATTGTTATTTTTGCATTTAATTCTATTTAAGCCATTTTTTGTTGTTGCCATTTACAAGCACACACACACACACACACACACACACACACACACACACACACACACACATATATATATATATATATATATATATATATAAGAAAACATTTAGGCAGACAGGTTATTTCATGGTAAATCGGGAGTATGGGCCTATTTCAGGCGAACCATCATCAGCTTCCGTCTTTATTTACAGAAGATTTTACACGAACCGTGTAAAATTTTGTTCGCCTGAAATAGGCCTACACTTCCAATTTACTATGAAATAACGTGTCTGCCTAAATGTTTTCTTATATTTACTCTATATGCCTTTATATACATTTATATTTAGAGCTCTCATAGAGTTATCCTACCACTGTATGTACAGAATACTACTTTAGATTATTCTATATCTACACCGCATGCTTTTATATATATATATATATGTGTGTGTGTGTGTGTGTGTGTGTGTGTGTGTGTGTGTGTGTGTGTGTGTGTAGGGTGTCACTAAAGGCTTGACACCAAGTCAAAAATGCATAATTTCAATAAATAAGATTTTAAAGAACATCTTATTGAATTGAAATATTAACATACCATTTTCAATAGGGTTCCCATCATTTGTAATGCAAAGGTTGATACACTTTGCAAGATTCACAAGAACTCAATGCAATAATTGCCGTCAATTTTAGCACATTCACTCTTAATGTCGTCAATCAATTGTGTAGCTCTGTGATTTTCATTGAATACACCTACTCCTTTAGAAGACCCCCAGGAAAAGAAATCAATTATTTCTTCTTTCGACAAAACCATATTAGATCTGTGAAGGTAAAAAGATGTATAAACAAATTTCCTCTGTGTCCAGACTTTAAGGACACCCTCTGTGTGTGTGTGTGTGTGTGTGTGTGTGTGTGTGTGTGTGTGTGTGTGTGTGTGTGTGTTCCTTTAAGAAAATAAAGGAAATGACAAATCCAGAGGTCTTTTTTACAGTATTACTGTAGTCAGTCCTCTGATTGGTTAATAGACAAGCCTATGACAGTCCTGCTTCGCTTCTACTTGGGCGGACAATTTAAAAACTCTCCCTGTTTGATGTTGAATTTAGCATCCATTTCGCGATGTAAGCTTGCTAGGAATTGCACAGAGAAGTTATGAAAGATATTATTTTGAATCCATAGCAATCAAATATCTTGAAGGAATAAATTATTTTGCTTTCTCTGACGTGCGAAATACTCTTTTGATTCCATAGTTTCAAAGGTTTTTCTTACTACA
Source organism: Ascarosepion bandense (assembly GCA_037127315.1). Taxonomy (NCBI): domain Eukaryota; kingdom Metazoa; phylum Mollusca; class Cephalopoda; order Sepiida; family Sepiidae; genus Ascarosepion; species Ascarosepion bandense. Next base: position 1,660,761 of record JBBBDQ010002429.1, read on the forward strand.
TCTCAGAGAAACAAACACACACGCGCGCACACCCCTACACCCCCCACCCACACACACCCATATATATATATATATATATATATATATATATAATGTATGATGATCGTTTCAGGCAGGAAATTGCTAGTATCAGAACATCGGATTTCACTCTCGGCTAAATATTGCAAAGTGAGATTTAGCTTGGCTCTGGAGAGCTGATCTCTAGACAGTACCTCACTATTGTGAAGGGTTTGAGCATTCCCTGATGCTTGCGGTTTTACCGATTGTAAAAATCCTACAAAGAAAAAAAAGCACGTATCATATGAATCATATACCCTGAAAAATACATATTAATTAACTTTTGATATATATATATATATATATATATATATATATATATATATATATATATATATATATATATACACTCATACGTTTTGTTCCTCGCTGGTTGGTACAACTCTGAGTTTTGTGCATCAGGTGTTAAAATTTTAAAGTTTTCAATCCGCTTGATTGTCTCAAGCATGAAATTCAACTCCAATTTGTATCAAACGATGAAGAAGAAAATACATATTTATGATTTTATATATATATATTACCTATTATTTTATTTTACATCAAAAACTGTTTTATTAATCCCACTTTGGTTTCTTTTTGTTTTTTTTCTCTCTCAATTGGAGTAGATAGATATATCTATCGCCCGATTCACACTCCACCCACGTCTTTTGAACAGGTTAAGAGGCTCATCCCTTGTTCCCTGTTTAGGATGTGGTTTCCGGCTTTCTCTTTTCCAATCTTTTCACTATTACGTAGCCCCCTGCACATCAGTGGCGTTACCGCCTTGCTCGGGGTGATATGATTAATATATATATATATATATATATATATATATATATATATATATATATATATATATAAATGTATGGATATTATTTTAATATATTCTATATATGTATTTATTATATATAACACCAGTTAATTATATATATATGTGTGTGTGTGTGTGTGTGTGTGTGTGTGTGTGTGTGTGTGTGTGTGTGTGATATATTATATATATATATATATATATATATATATATATATATATATATATATATATATATTTATATTTATTTATTATAATAACACCAGTTATATATATATATATATATATATATATATAGGGATATGTGTATGTGTACATACCTCACCATCAACTGTAAATAATGTATATGCTAATGTGTGCGTAGATATCATTATTTTAAGAATATGGGAAGGAAAACTTTCAATCTCATCTAGATGTTTCTGCTGTTGTTTCTGTTGTTGTTGCTGTTGTTGTTATTACTGCTTGATGGATTTTTTAAATGAATCGCCTCTGAAAAAGAAATCTTAATCTATCACATTTGTGCAATTGTGTGTGAACATGTGAACGTGTATCTGTATGAAAACTTATAATTCTCGGCAACCGTCCTCTGTCCGGTGGCGTTTTGACCCAATGATCTCGACGCCCCCCGAAAAAGAAAAAAAAATTATATTAAAAGGAAAACTGGTTTGGGAGATGACTTTTTATCTTCCAGATTCGATTTTGTTACTGATATAAGCAAGGCATTCAGAAAATATACATACGTACATATTTTGCATACGTTCATATACATATATCAAAGTTCTCATATATATATATATATATATATATATAACATATGTGCATGGCATTCACTATAATATAAGATGCTTTTCTCTATATCTTTCAGTGAGACAAGCAATTCGTAACAGTTATGACAAGTAAATTCAGTATGACAAGTCCAGTGATACAAGCCGATGTCTGTCTCACATTTTACCTTCCCAAATTTAAAAAAAAAACAATATTTTAAAGTAGACATATATAAATATATAGAGATATATAAACCATCTTTACTTTAGATATAATTGTGCTATATGCTTACACCTTTATTTATAATCATCTCCACACTGCGTAAAAATATTAGAAATCATTAGATTTTTCCTCTAAATATTTAGCAGGAATCCGAGTTTGCAAATGATTGTGCAGTAGAAATGAACATTAATTCATTCAATGTAAATGTAGTTCTTGAATTAAAAAAATATAATTATTAATAGGTATATTTTTCGAAATCACTTACATTGGCTTTTTCTTTACATGCCAGTGTTTTGTTTTTCTTATCTTCCACAGGACATACTTTTCAATACATACGACATATATGCATCGATGCGTGCATCTAATGCTGAAATATTTAAAAATATACATACTTCTTTTAAAATCTCGTGAAATCTCGTTACACCCCTCTTAATCTCGAGACGGATTCATGCTTTGTATTTATAAACCTACGTTAACATTATTCACACCGTCTACACGTTTGTTCTATTCCTAATTATACTGTAGTCGGTTTTTCACTTAGCGGTTCCCTATGACTTGTAAAAGAAACATATCTCCTTTTGTTTTTCAAACCGTTTTCAAGATGGGAATTAAATTATTAAATGTTTAAAAGTCATGATTCGCGCTACCAGATGTTTAAAAAAAAGTAAAAACATAAAAAATGTACACAATTTTTATAATTGCGTTTGCGTTCTGGTAGAACAACATAATTTAATAATTCCATGGTGAGGTTTTCACCGTAACCAATTTCATTAATATCATTGTTGTTATTTAAAAAAAAACAATTTTTGATTTTATGTTTCATTAACTAAACGCCTTCGTAAATCTCAAAATATCTTAATGAATCTTGCCAAGTATAGACCAAATACCGTTTTGCACTTGTTAATTATAAATTAAATTTCTCGATTTTTTAAATCTGCAACATACTGAAAAAACGTGGCGACCACTTCGCTCTCATCTTCTACATTTTTTAAGAACTGACTTTTCTTTTTTTTTTAAACTATCACTTTCGATTTTCTGCTAACAATATCCATTTATTTCTTTAAAAAATCCTGTATTTGTTATTCACAAGAGATTTGTTTCATGTTACGTCAGCTCTCTTGTACAGCAAGTTAACGAAACTCCTATCTTCAATGTCTCTACATGTTGATAAAATATGTTTGCGACAAGAGCTAATAGGCTTAACTTATTTAGACAATGATATTATTCACATATGCCTCTAATTATATTGCTTGCCATAAATTAACTTCCATTTTAAATTTGACGTCCATGATATATAATCTGTATTCAAGATTTCTTTAAAAAATATCAACATTTTATGCGGGATATACGAAATTACAGCTACTGTTCTTTACTCATATATGTTGTAAATGTATATTCCTTACGATTTATAGAATTCTATATAATGATGTCCTTTCCTTTTAAAAAGAAATCTTTAAGAACTTTGATATCTTTTAACGAAAACTAACAATTCTTAAAGCCAACAATATATCAAGTCCAAATAAAGAAAGTCCAGATATTGTTCTTCGCCGTCAGGAAGCAGACGATAGCAAACAAGACAAAACTTCAACAATTCGAACGGCCTTCATATGAAATATCTTTCTCCATTTTGCATGGAGTTCTACAGAAACCCTGTATTACGCTTTCAAAAATGTTTTGTCCAAAGGAGAAAAAAAAAAAACACGAACCAACATCAAATCTCAATTTCAAAACAAAATTTGAAAATGAAAAGTTTACATTCCTTAATTTTGGGAGTGGAGGGAGGGACTGCTGTTAATAAGTCATGGTGCTTCACATTTGTTAATTTTTTTTTACGTTTTTGTTTTGTTTTCTTTCATCTCTACCAGCAGAGAACGAGACCAAAAAAAAAAAAAAATGCCGGACTTGAATGTTTAATTAAATTTTAGAGTTTCAGAGGAGCCACTGAAATTCCTAACCTGTGTCTTATCTACGATATTAAACGCGGCACGATTTGGTATAAACAGGCGATCATGTACAAAGGTTATATGAAAACGAAGTACAAAATCCTGGTGGGCAGATCGATGTGTAACGACCTTCAAGTACACCCACGCAGACACACATGCAAAATTGCAAACATAGTCATATGTAACTCTATTTATCTATCTATCTATCTATCTATCTATCTATCTATCTATCTCTCACTCACTCTCTCTCTCTCTCTCTCTCTATATATATATATATATATATATATATAACAAAAATTTCGATATTTAAATCCATTGGATAGCCATTTCTACGAGGACAACGGTGAAACCAAAATTTTATTTACTCAAATTCAAATGTGTTACATCTGAATTTGAGTAGATAAAATGTTGGTTTGAAGCGAGGATTTCCTTGTAGAAATGGCTATCCAATGGATATAAATATCGAAATTTTTGCTTTATTTTTATATTTGGCTCTGTTAATAGAATGTAATATTTGCATCGAGCCCTCCAACTTGGTCAATTTTAATAGTAATGAAATTAATATTAATAGGATCGGGTTATTTGGGATTTACCTATCTGATAATCTATTTGGATTTATATATATATATATATATATATATATATATATATATATATATATATGAGGTTTATGTTGCAGTAAGTACTTATAAACAAAAATAAAACTTTAAAAAAACTCCAGTATATTTACATCAAACTATCTTAAAAATCTAGCTAAATTATGAAGGATAATAAAAAAATATCTACCCTTTTAGTTTTTCTATTAACGACGTTTTTTTATCAAATATATATATTTCATCATACGTCTAAGGCACGACTCGGAGTTTCATGCACTACGTAGTCATCGGGTGCATATTATGAACTAGCAGTTTCTAAATTAGAATTTTTTTTTTTTTTTTTTTTTTGCTAGCCTTGTTTAAGGTCGTTATAAATTATAAAGGATGTCAATTTTTTTTCATTTATTAAATGTATAATTTTAATTTGGTTTATGCCGAAACTTAAAAATGAAAGCAAAATCGTAGGATTTTTAAAAAAATGATAATAACAATAATAATAAAATTATGTATTTAATAAATGAATAAATGGAAATGTCGACAACCCAGATTAATAATTTGAATATCCGAACCGTGCATTATACATAGGATAATATGTATATTTATTAATATATTAACACGGTTTTATTACATTGAGCATTGTTCTATTAACACCTGATAAATATATATATATAAACGCTGCGTTGATTGATATATATATATATATATATATATATATATATATATATATATATATCTAAAGGTGCGTTGATTGATATATATATATATATATATATATATATATATATATATCAACGCACCTTTTTGTTTTTATATATATATATATATATATATATAAAAACGGTGCGTTGATATATATATATATATATATATATATATATAAACGGTGCGTTGATTGATATATATGTATATATATATATATATATATAAACGCTGCGTTGATTGATATATATATATATATATATATATATAAAAACGGGGCGTTGATTGAAATATATATATATATATATATATATATATATATATATATAAAACGGTGCGTTGATTGATATATATATATATAAAAAAACGGTGCGTTGATTGAAATATATATATATATATATATATATATATATAAACGCTGCGTTGATTGATATATATATATATATATATATATATATATATATATATTTCAGTAAAAAAAAACGTTGATTACACTAGGATTCACTCGAACTAGAGGGTAATTTTAGGTGACAGTTTGTACGGATAGGAGAGGAAGGCAACGGTTAACTCTAGACATGAACTAGTCAAGATCATTGTGATCGGGGAAGCATTTTCTTGGAAGTCGGTTCCACAGAGCAGTGATTCGCGTGAGGAAAACGTTCGAGACTAAATTAGTTCTTACCGATGGAATAAAGTGTAAATGTGAGTGGTTTTAGTAAATTGTATGTAGCCTATCGAGTCCGAGATGTGACAGAATCGGACTGATGGAACCAAGACAAGTGCAATTCTTCCGAGCACTTTCATGGAAGTAGCTATAGAGAGCAGCAAGAATCTTGGCACATCCCGCCTATGAGACAGTGGTTGTATGGTGCATATATATATATATATATATATATATATATATATATATATATATATATGAAATGATTTGTTCGAACATTATTTTTGATCGATACTCGCATTTAAGTAGATATTCTGTTTATAATCAAACAGTATATATATATATATATATATATATATATATATATATTCATTTCTACCGGCCTGATTATTTACAATAAATTTTTGTTACATATATTCATAACAAAAATTTATCGTAAATAATCAAGTCGGTAGAAATAAATATATATTTACTGGTTGATTATAAACAGAATATCTACTTAATACGAGTATCGATCGAAAATATTGTTCAAACAAATAATTTCAAATTGTCGGTTGTTTATAACCATTTCGTTAATCTTCGTTAATATATATATATATATATATATATATATATATATATGAATTTCTATTTGTGTAACATTATTATTTTTGATGGGTACTCGTATTTGACTTTTGTCTACCATGAAAGTTTTAGTAGTCGATTGCTAAGACACATCTGATATCTCTCCGGTATTGGGAGTATGCAGGTTTGATGCCTCTCGGAAGATAGATATCTTCCAAACGATTTTTCAAACGATTAAGGCCAATGGAAAATATAATGTTCTATTTAACTATATATATATATATATATATATATATATATATATATATAAACAGACTTTCTACTCAAATTAAAGTATCCATTAAAAAGTTAATAATGTTATATAAAAATTCAAATATGTCGGCTCATGCAAATTCCGTGTAATTCCGTTATATATATATATATATATATGCACCATCCAACTCAAAATATATGGGCAGCAATTCCTCTTTTATACATGTTTTTGAAAATGTGACTGAGAAAGTACTGTGATTAGCTTCATATTAAGTTAGTTATAAGAATGTTTTATTTTCGAAAACCTATCAAACTCCTTCCAAAATATACTTGTAGAAAATACAAATATAATAGCCTCACCTATATCTAAAAAAAAAAAACAACATTAAAAATAATGTAAGTCCTCATAAAAAATGAAAAATCCAGCACTCAATAGTATAACTATGAACACGGCGAAAACGTGTGGACTGTGTTCTTAAAAAAAGTACAGTCCTATAACTTCAAACACATCTATAAAAAAATATTCACACACATTCAGTTCTTTTTTTATAATCATCTCACCCAAGCAAAGCAGAACTACCACTGGTGCGCAGGGGATTTTTTTTTAATCATCTCACCCCAAGCAAGGCATTCCACTGCCACTATTGCGCATGGAGCTACATAGGGGAAGGTAAAGAGAAGGAGTGGTTAGACATAGGGAATGTCAGGAGGAAGGTGACAGATGAGTAAGGATACAGAGGATCTTAAAAAATAATGCATGTTTTTTTTTAATCATCTCACCCCAAGCAAGGCATTCCACTGCCACTATTGCGCATGGGGCTACATAGGGGAATGGTTAAAAAGAATCCAAGAGGCTGTATATTAAAAGAGGTATAGTTTCATTGGCCAGATACGTGTCACGTGTGATAAAGCAATAGAAATATATATATATATATATATATATATATATATATATATATATATATATATATTCTCAGATGTAGTGTACTTTTAGGAGAGACAGAATGTAGGATTTTTATGTTATATACGTTTATTTATACAAAGACGATGAAGTCATTGATTTATCAAGGCTTGTAAATTTGAGGACGTTCAAGAATGTCCATCAGGTGGATTAAAAGGTCAGTCAAAGCATGAAGAGGACACGTTGTGTCTTAATTCAAAGTCAGGGGTAAAGTGTCTGTGTATATAAACAGCATAATAAATTCTCCATTGGCTCCTCGATAAAGTCACTCAGAGGACAAAAAACGTCGGCTAAGTACAGTTTTTCTTCTTGTCTCTTTATATATATATATATTTTTTTAATCATCTCACCCCAAGCAAGGCATTCCACTGCCACTATTGCGCATGGGGCTACATAGGGGAAGGTAAAGAGAAGGAGTGGTTAGACATAGGGAATGTCAGGAGGAAGGTGACAGATGAGTAAGGATAGCGAGGATGAGGGTTGGGCAGATGGGAAGAGTGTTTGATAGAATGGGAGCAGGTTAGTGTGTTAGGATGTGTCTATTGACCTTACATTTAAACTCCTGGAGATTGTATCCGTCGGGAAAGCAATCGTTTGGAAGAGAATTCCACAGTCGGGAAGTGCGAGGAAAGAAACTGTTGGAGTAGAAGTTACGGTTGCATTTTATAGGTTTCACTGTAAAAGCGTGGGATCTAGTTGCTAATCTAGTATCTCGTTCAAATTCGTATTTAGGGGGCACCAGTGATCTAAGTTCATCGGAGCAGAAGCCATGAAAGTATTTATAGAAGAGACACAGGGAAGCCACGTTGCGCCGGTGGGAGAGAGATTGCAGGCGGTCTGCCAAGTCGGTACCTATCACATTACAGACCCTCCTCTGAACCTTATCGAGAAGCCCGAGGAAAATAGCAGGGGCACCCGACCAGATGTGGCAGAAGTATTCAATGCGCGGGTGGATGGTAGATTTATATATGTGTAGGATAGATTTAGACGGAAAACACTTCCGGGCCCTACACAGAGAACCGACTTTCATAGCAGCGGATTTAGCAATGGATTCGATATAGTCATTCCATTTCAGGTCCGCTGAAAGCGTGAGACCAAGAAGGATAAGATGCGAGTGACGAGAAAGAGGAACAAGTCACGGGTGTGTTCGAGAATGGGTAAGAGAATGATGAGAACACTAGCGTGGGGCTGCATGAGAGTAGAGTGGAAACGAAGAACATGATACAAGGGTTGGCAGGTAAAGGAGATAAGAGATGGCAATTGACATTGCATTAAAATTCTTGGATATTGTAGCTGTCAGGGGAGCAAGTATAGAGAAGGGAATTCCACAGGAGTTGAAAATAAAAATAATAAAAATTGTCCTTAATAAAGACAAAAAGAATAGCCGAAAGCGTTCGGAAATACAGCACCTTTGGATAATTTTACACACTTTGTTATAAGAAAAGAAAACACTTGTCCAAACACAAGAAAAATTTAACAAAAAGCTTAACCATAGTACCTTGTCAGTCATCTTTTACGCTATATATATATATATATATATATATATATATATATATATATATATATATATATATATAATAAAATACATCACTGAAGGCAAAAAATGGCTTATTTCTATTTGGCAAAACGTATACATTCACACCAATTTTAGATCCTTTTATCTTTAAAATTACAATCACTTTATTAAATTGAAATAATCTTCAGGCATTCACGAGACTTTCTTTCTTTTTTAA
>JBBBDQ010002429.1:1672500-1680000 GCA_037127315.1 Ascarosepion bandense
GATTTTTTTATTTTCAGAACTCAAATTATATATGATTTATTTAAAGCTTTTGTATTTTCGTGTGCTTTCGACTATACTTTTAGCCATTATCAGAAATGAATTTTGTATTACCTGTAAATAAATATGTGTAAAGTTTATGTACATAGAGTCGTATGTATGTTATGTTCCGAACACAGTAAGCATATTGTTCACAACTGATTAAGTGTAGGATTTATTTTTGTTTTATTAGCAATGACCCCCCCCCCCATTATCTTTAAACTTCTTTTGCATGTGGATGAGGCTATTTGTATGTATTGTCAACAAGTATGTCTCGGATAGGGCCTGGTAAGTCTTCATGTGTGTTTAAATTGTTATATAATTTGAGTTCATTAAAAAAAAAAATTATCATAAGAACATATAAAAAATATATAAAAACATGATAAAACCTTGCCTGTCATTTTCAAGGAAACCTGCATATATATATATATATATATATATATATATATATTCGTATGTGTGTTTTTGTGTGTGTGTCAAATTTGCATCAGTAGTTGTTATTATTTTTGATAAAATTACATTGGTCAATAATTGTTTAATGGTTGGCCAATACCCAGACAAGGTATCTCGACTGGATAATCTCCTACCCGATTACAAATGCTGGTTCCATTTCTCTAAATCCGTCAGTGCTTCCTCATTGTCGATCGAAACAAAGCATATTTTGCGGCAACGATACAAAGTCCCAATTTTGAGGAGCTTTAGGTATTTTATATATATATATATATATATATATATATATATATATATATATTCTTGTTTGAAATAGCAAATATTTTAGATATCTGGCAGTAATCGTATTGTCCAGTCGAATCTAAATTCAGGAAAGAAATGAATCGCTTTTTTTTAGCGGGGGGGTGTTTTTTATGTATATTGTATTTTTAATACCGAGCTGTAATATCGACGAGTCAACAGCTATTTTGTAACTCATGGTATGGAGTGGAAAATATTATAGATAAAGTCAGTAATTTTTTATTTGTCCATATTTTTCTTTGTCTTCGTTTCTCAGTTGGCTTGATTTTAATCTATATTTTGGTTATTCATTGAATTTTTGACATAATTTTTTAACGAAATTTAAAATCACAAGGTTGCAGGTGTAAGCTATTGTGGTTCTATATTTAAATTCATTTGAAGTTTTTTGTGTGTGTATGTGTTTGTACAAATGTAAGAAATTCTAAACTTTTATTCGAAAAATTGCAAACATTTACAGAACGAATTGTTGGGGTTATTTCCCAGGGAATATGCTAACATTTTCAGTCACTTATATACAGGGTGGCCAAAAAAAAAACGGGAACTTTTTTAACAATCCAATAAAACCAAGAATGATGGAAGAAAAATACTTTATTCAATGTAATTGAAACCTTAAAACATGTCATTTAAGAAACAATGATGGAATTTTCATTTTTTTTTTTAAATTACGTCCTGTAGATGGGGTTTTTTCTGTTCGAATGCATTCTTGAAATCTGCTGCTGAGATTTCTCATTGACTGCTACAACATCTCAGCTGGGAAAATCGGACTACTCCTTCAATAACCCGATTTTTTCGATTATGAATTTTCGATATTTATCGGGGGTACCTCGGCACAAAACCTAGCTAAGAACACTCGCATACGCTTATAGCACAACTGTGTAAATTTTCAAGAAAATCGGTTCAGCCGTTTCGGAGTCTGTAGGTAACGGACACACACACACACACACACACACACACACACACAAAGACAAAGTTCCATTTATAAATAAGATTAGATTAATGTTATTATATTATCAATGTATAGCGTTTAATACAGGGTGACCAAAAAACAAAACGGGAACTTTTTTAACAATCCAATAAAACCAAGAGTGATGGAAGAAAAATATTTTATTCAAAGTAATTAAAACTTTAAAACATGCCATTTAAGAAACAATGGTGGAATTTTCATTTTTTTTAAATTACGTACTGTAGATGGCGTTTTTCTGTTCGAATGCATTCTTGAAATTCGCAGTGGCAATGACTGAGATCCCCTGTTCATTTTCAAAAAAGTAAGGTCGGATGATCCCATGTAATGAAACATCACCCATACTGTCATCTTACTAGCGTGTAAATAGCACTCATGAACTTTACTAGGATTTGTGTCCGCCCAGTAACGGTAGTTCTACTTATTCACGTAACTTGTGAGATGAAAATGAGCTTCATCTGACATCCATAACTTGCTCATCTTGATCCATGGTTACTGAAATGGCAGAGTGTTTACTTCGTGAGGCCACCGTTTTGCAGTGCTGTCACTTGCCTATGTCTGCCAATACACACTTCAAAAATTCCCGTTTTTTTTATCACCCTATATATATATATATATATATATATATATATATATACTAGCAGTATAGCCCGGCGTTTCTTGGGTGTAATGAAAGTTTTAAAACTAATCCATGGTTTTGGAGCTCAGACTCAGCCTAAAGAATATTTGTGTGAAGTTTGGTGAGAATCGGATAAAAATTGTGGATTTGTATAAAGGACATAGAGACAGATAAACAGACACACACACACACAAACATCTTGCCTTTTATATATATATATATATATATATATATATATTATCAATTTTCTGCACTATTGTAAGAACTGCAACCTTGAAACTTCTGAATATCGTTTCTTATGTCTTTGTCTATGAGTGTATCAAATTTGATTAAAATCGGACCACTCCTTCTATAACCCGATTTTTTCGATTATCGATTTTCGATATTTATCGGGGGTACCTCGACACAAAACCTAGCTAAGAACACTCGCAGACGCTTATAATACAACTATGTAAAATTTCAAGAAAATCGGTTCAGCAGTTTCAGAGTCGATAGGTACCGGATACACACACACACACAAAAAAACACACACACACAGTTCCATTTATAAATAAGTTTAGATATATATATTCCAAATTTAATCGAGTTGTTTCGCTAACCAGGTTTCTACCATGTGTGATTATTAAAAATCGCCTGAAGACACCACTCATGGTAGAAACCTGGGTAACGAAATAACTCGTTTAAAAATGGAAAATATTCAAAAGTTCTACAATATAATTGTCTCGAACACTTTATAATACAAATCTGTACTGACCCTATTATGACCAAAAAGTAAGTATTAAACAATCAATCAATCAATATATATATATATATATATATATATATATATATATATATATATATATATACTGTAATGGTTGTTACAATGTTTTTAAATTCATAGTATCACTACATAAAAAATTTCTCATGTTTCGAAGCCAGCCCATTATGTTTTGGCTTCATCCTCAGGTGATTTTTTTTAGAAATGAGAATTATCTAGTTGAAAAAGCTTATTTGTGTTGGATTTGTTATTTTTGGGTGTTAGAGGGGTTGGTCTGTATTTTGAGTTCCGTTGACCTTTTCTCAGGTCTTAGGCTTAAGTGTTTGTTTTTGGCAGAGTTCAGGATAGGTTAATCTATTACTCTTGAGAGGACAGGTACTGCTGGCGCCTAGCGTGTTGTCATTTGTTTTAGAGGTTGGTAGGTGTTGTTTTATATATATATATATTGTAAATATGCAGAAATTGAGGGAAAAGAACTATAATACCGGAAATATTTTAACTCATTTTTTTATTTATTTTTGTTTGTGTATTTACAAATTTCTCTCCTTTATTGGTTTTTCAATTTCTCTCTTTTTATTCGTCCCTCTCTTCTTTTTCTCTATCTCTCTCTCTCTCGCTCTGACCTCCCTCTCTCTCCTTCTTTCTCTCTTTTTCTCTCTCTCTTCCTCTATCTCCCTTTTTCTCCTCTCTTCCTCCCTCTCTCATTTTCCTTTCGCATTTTCTTCTCTCTCTCTCTGTCTCCTTCTATCTCCCTCTTTGATGTTTCGCTCTCTTTCTCCCTCCCTCTTCCCTTTCTTTTCCGCTCTTTCTCTCCATCTACCTCCCTCTCTCTATCTTCCTCTCTATCTATTTCTTTCTCTGACCTCTTCCTTTCTCGCTCTCCTTCTCTCTCTATTATCTCTCTCTATATATGTACACACACCTTTTTCTCTCTTTCTTTCACTCTCTCTCTCTCTCTCTCTCTCTCTCTCTATCTCTCTCACACACACACTACTTCACACACATACACCTACACACACATTCTTGGATTGATAGTAAGAATCAGTAGCGATTCTCTCAGTTTTCAAGTGTTGAAGATTGATTGAAAAAAAAAACTTTCTTTCCCTTCCAGAATAAACCCCCTCGTACCTTCGCATTCACAATGGTCGATTGTCGTCTGCTAAATTCTATACGAAAGACTACATTCGTAATGGTGGGACGTCAAATTGAAGACAGAATCAAACGGCCAACATTCCAACAGCAGGCCATATTAGAATAAAGACATTAGAGTCTTAAACAGATGAAATAGCGAAGTCTATAGAATTATAAATGTTCGCTATTTTGACTGGATTTACAAACGACGACACAGATATAACCACACGAGCTGTATAGATTGGCCTGTTTACGCTGTTAATAGTGCTTATTTACCCTGGGGGATAACACGTATTCCCTCCCTCCCAGCCAGCCAAACTCAACGGATACTTAGGGAACTGTTTTAACCGAAAGGTTCTGTTATATGTTAACGATGCACGCACCCCCACCCAGTTATATGTATGTATATATGTACGTATGTATTTCGTTATTTTCTGATGAATTTACTTACAGCGGACAATTTATAAAAGAAACACCAACACTTATAGATCATTTGTTCTGAGTCCGTAAATATTTAAAATATTTTTATTGGATCTGTTATGTCCTTCTTCGGATAAACGAATTCTGAATGAGACTATGTTCAAAGTTATATATCTATCGATATTTGCCCGTACATGACTTTCTCTCTATATTAGCTGTTTATATTTATTATTTTAAAAATATATCTTCTCGCAATATAAGCTTCAAATGACCACCAGGTAATTTTTTTTTTTTTTTTTTTTTTTGCACAGATCTATCAATTTCAATCCATAGATCTGAGAGAAATTCTTCATCTAAGAGTGATTCAGTGTCTATTTTGCTTAACCACAATTCTAACTTGTTTGATCAAGGCAGTAATGTGACTTCTAAGATTGTATTTGTTAGGGGTCAAGGGTCAATTTTTTAACTCTAGATATGTTTTGATCAGCGTTTTTCCAACTATGATAAAAACGTGTTCATTTGATCGGCTTTGTAATTTTTTTTTTTTTTTTGTCTCTTATTTGACCGAAAAGTCTTATGTTATGGAATTCATTATTTTGAGGTCCTGGGCATGACAGTAAACTGCATCCAGCAGCAAGGCCTCTGATTGGGAGGTTGTGAGGAGCATGGAACCACCTCTTAATTGTTGTTGTTCCCAGGTACACCCTGACCCGGAGTGGTAGCACCTGTTAGGGTCCCAGCTATGGGCAAATAGTTAACCCCCAAACTGGGGTCAAAACACTATGAAAGTATAAAAATACACTTTTATAGAAATATATACATAAAAATAGACTTTTATAGTAAAATATACATTTTTGAAGGAAAAATATTACCAACAATACATTTTTGAAAAAAAAATTATTGCTATAACACATTTTTTAAGGAAAAAATTATTCTCAGCAAAACATTTTTGAATACAAAACTAGAAGACCTCTTCAGTTTTCTAAAATAAAAAAAAAGATAAAACAAAACATTTTCATTAAAATCTGACTAAATCAACCTTCTTACTATAACCAAACATTAAAACTACCTTAAAACACCACCTTTTTGGCATTAAATAAACCACAGAAGTTGATATTCAAACTCAAAACTCATTATCTTCAGTTAACGCTCGACATGTTTTCTGGTTCAAATATTAGGTTAATCTCCGAATTGAGCTTTCTTTTTTTGTTTTTTTTTGTTTTTCTCTTTCTTTCTTTTGTTTTTAACAACAATTATGCAGTTTTTAACGGCACGGAATCGGTTAATAATTTTCATGATTTGATATTAACAAAAGTTTTTTAAAAGTCCAAATAGCAAACTTTTCTCTTCGTCTTCAAAATTCACCTGAATTCGGAGAGATTAGAATCGTCCAGCCCAGAGTGGCCAGTGACAAAATATGATTCCTCTAATACAGACAAATATATTTATTTTTTTCTTTGCAGTCAATGTCGTTCGAGTTTTCTACAAATGGTATTTGATTTTTTTTTCCTTCTGGAATCGCTGCAAATTGTTCAAACATGGAATAGAACGAAATCATTAAAGAATTACATGACTGCAAGGAAAAATCTATTTATCTCTAAAATGGCCTTCATCGCAACTGTTCGAACTAGATACAAGGTAAAAATCCTCGTATTTGTCTATACACCTGATATGAGGTAGTATTTACATTATTTACAGTTCGGATTGTTGTTCTCATCTTTATTGCCATGTGTATGAAGTGTCGGCCGTTGTACGCTCCGGTCCTTCTTCAAGTGCTAGAAATTTCGAACCTAATCCTTTATTTCGATTACTGGGGTATACCATTCTTATTCCCTGTGCGGTCTGGGAAAGTATTGTTTCCATTAAGAAAGGGAAGATTAGAAAAAAAAAACAGGGGTGTCCAGTGACTTGATCCAAAAAGTTGTGAGTTCAATACCAGGCTACAGCAGTGATAAACAAATAACTTAGAGAGTTGAGTTAATGGGAGATAACTACGTGACTACCGAAAGTAGCATCGCACTTGGAATGAAAATGATAGATCCCAGTGATCGAAATAAAAGGTTCGGTTCGAAATTCTCAGTACCTGAAAAGGGCCGGAGCTTACAACGGCCGAAAAGCCGCAAAAATGCCAGTAAAGACGAGGACGACGTCTGAACAATGTAAATATCCTCGTGTTTCTGACGATACAGTTATAAAGAAATTTTGCCAAAAATACCTCAATTCAAATTCAAACAATATTTTCTTCCCAACCAATTTAGCTCAAATAATAAATCTCAAGAAACAAATTATAAAAATATACTTTACGAAAAGATTTGGGGTTTGTTGCATATTAATATTTTTCTGTCGGAGCAAATTGGTTATGAGGGAATATGAGATATGAGAGAGACTGGGGAGATACTTATTCGGGAAACCCATTTAGAAGCAGGTGTGATGTAATTAGTTATGCTTTTAATGAGTATGCTGTTGTTGTTGTTGTTGTTGTTGTTGCTGATCGTTTATATATTTTCAATGAAGCGGGTCAAGTGCCAAATATTGTTTTCATTCAAAGGTCCCTTCACAGAGACTGCAACATTAAACGTATATAGAAACATACATAGCACACACACACATACACGCGCACGCACACACACACACACACACACACACACACACACACATATATATATATATATATATATATATATATATATATATATACATTCGAACCTGCAATCCCTATCCACATAGGGGGAGCCACCAAGAAATAAATATATAATACTGTTTGATTATAAACAGAATATCTACTCAAATACGAGTATCGATCAAAAATAATTTTCAAACAAA
>JBBBDQ010002429.1:1687500-2005000 GCA_037127315.1 Ascarosepion bandense
TTGTATATCCGTGGTACTTATTTGAAAGCGCTCAATATGAGTGATAGAGCTAACATTTAGATAGGTGTGAGTTTGTGAGTTTATATATATATATATATATATATATATATATATATATATATATATTCAGGATTTGTTAAGAATGACAGAAAAATTGCTGTGATTCAGTTTTTTCTATAGTTTTTCATTTGTTCTTATAATGATGTTCTTTTCAGTAGATAAATTATATAGAAATTGTCCGACTGTCTTATATACCCAAAAAGTTTTCGGTTATACTTTTAGCCATTATCAAGGATGAATTTTATTTTACATAGATAAATCAATATATATATATATATATATATATATATATATATATATATATATACAGTACTATGCAAAAGTATTAGGACAAGAATTATTTTATCTTTTATGAGGCATCAAAATGAAGTTTAAAATCACCCCTGTCCCAACACTCTTGCACACTATCGGTAGTGTGCAGAAGTATTAGGACAGGGGTTATTTTCCTAAAAATCTCATTGAAATTCAAAAAGAGGATGAAAAACCAAGTAAATTGTTAATAAATATTGATTATTTAAAACTAGGTGTAAAAGAAATGTATTATTGATTATTTAAAACTAGGTGCAAAAGAAATGTATTAAAAAGAAGTTATATTTAATTTTTCCTATTTACTATTAAACAAATTATTTTGAAACTACTCGTTATTTTATTATCCTTGGATATGTCTGACTTGTTTCTTATTCCCCCCTCTCGAATTGATAAATCTAATGTTACTTCGCAAGACACAATTTGGGAACAAATACAAGCTGCTTGGCAGGAGATACAATGAGATACATTGAATAAGCTTGTGATGTCAATACCTGACAGAATGAAGGCTGTGATCAAAGCAAAAGGCTATTATACTAAATATTAAATTTATTTTATAACAAGTATTTTTTCTTGTTAAAGCATTTGTTGAGTAAATCAAATAAAATGACTTTAATTAAATTGGTTATTTTCTGTCAATATGCCTCATAAAAGATAAAATAGTTCTTGTCCTAATACTTTTGCACAGTACTGTATATATATATATATATGTATATATATATATATATATATATATATATATATATATATATATATCCCTGGAGACTCTGAGAATCCTAGACCACCTAAATGTTACTGCATTTGAAAAACTAATGTCGGGAAGTTTTTGTCAATTTTAAGAAAGAAATTCGTTTTGGTAATAATAAAAATAATTTTATTTTTTCGTAAACTTCATTCAGATGACAACCGCTTCCGCCTATTATTGTTGAGCAGCGTCCGGTCCATATGGCCAAATACACTTTTGGTGAAAGAGAGACAAGAACGATACATTCGCTGTCAAAATTAATGGACATGTCAGATGCCGAGGTCAAACTTACTTCTCCAAATCACTGTGCCGTTGTGTTTCTGGAAAAGGCACTTTATGTTCAGACAAAAAACAACAAATTTCAAGGCTGAAAACTAATAACTCAAATATGGAGGGACTAGCAGTATAGCCCGGCGTTGCTCGGGTGTAATGAAAGCTTTAAAACTAATCCATGGTCCTGGAGCTCAGACTCTTTGGACGTTGTCACGAAAGACTAAAGAGCAATAGTTGTTTCCAGTTAAAACAAAACCGTAGACTGAAAGAAAAATGAATGGATGTAAGTCAAATTTTGATTTCCTGGTATCGATATCAAATTTTCTGCACTATTGTAAGAACTGGAACCTTGAAACTTCTGAATATCGTTTCTTATGTCTTTGTCTATTAGTGTATCAAATCTGATTAAAATCGGACCACTCCTTCTATAACCCGATTTTTTCGATTATCGATATTTATCGAATTCTAGTTGAATCCATTGTATTCACTTTCGCGCAAATACCCTTGGGAAAGGTATTAATCCGTCTCTTCCTTCCAGTTATGGGTTAAATAGCAGGACAGATTCGTGTTTCACGTATGTCACTTAACTGACTGAAAATAATAGTTGGAATCATGATTAAGGCTTCTACTGAGAATAAAGTGGGGGATAGGTTTTCTATTGTTATGAAGTAATAAACTGATCCCCCACTAATTACTACTTAATAATATAGTACATCTCTTTCTCCTTTAGCTATGTCAAATAACAGGACAGATTGGGTTCTATAGCCTTGGCAGGCAACCAGTCTACCGTAGAAAGCAATGGCAACCTACTGCGAGATAATCTTCTGCCCACTCAGTCATGTCTCTTTCGAGACATGATCGCCCAAGCGTGTATCACGTATGGCACTTAACTGACTGATTCGTACGCCATATTTTAAGCTCTAACGTTTAAAATATAACACAATATTCCTAATTCCACCATTGGCTTTGAAAAAGCGTAAACTAATATTGCTCATTGGATGTGCGGGTGGCGTAAAGGATACTAGTGAAGAAAAAGAATTGGCAAGCCGAGTTCGAATTCTAGTTTAATCTACTATATTCACTTTTGCACTAATATCCTGAGCAAAAACATAAACTCATCTTTTTTCAACTCAACTTAAATAACAGGATAGACATGGATCCCTAGCCTTGACTAGTAACCAGTCTGGGAGAAAGAATTCTTTAAATTCAAAACAGGAAAGCATCATTACGTTTCACAAGAAGTTATAGCATCATATAAATAATAAAAAGGAGTCTGTAGAGAGCCAAACCGCCTACGTCATGAAAGAATATGCTAAATTAAAAAAAAACTCGCTGCTGATTCGTAATTTTGTTAACTTTATTAATAAATAATACTTTATTAAGGATTACTCTTTCTACGAGGAGAGCTCGCCATGGACACAGTTGTTGATAGACGAATACCACTATCGCCAATCGACATCTTATCTCCAAAATGGTTCGAGTTACTCCAGGTTAGTTTGATAAGAATACTAATTTCGTAAAACTTGATAACATGAGCCTTGTCAAGAAATGAGCGAAAGAAGTGATTTTCTTTTTTTAGAGTATTATCTACGTTTTATATTTTTACTAGCAGTTTTCATTACACCCGGCGTTGCTCGGGTGTAATGAAAGCTTTAAAACTAATCCATGGTCCTTGTGCTCAGACTCAGCATAAAGAATATTTGAAATAATAAAATAATTGCGACAATTTACCAATCGCACCTAATATATATATATATATATATATATATATATATATATATATATATACACACAAACAGTACAGTCCGGCGTTGCTCGGGTGTGATGAAAGCTTTAACACTAATCCATGGTCCTTGTGCTCAGACTCAACATAAAGAATATTTGAAATAATAAAATAATTGCGACAATTTACCAATCGCACCTAATATATATATATATATATATATATATATATAAACAGTACAGACTGGCGTTGCTTGGATGTGATTAAAGCTTTAAAACTAATCCATGGTCCTGGAGCTCAGACTCAGTATAAAGAATATTTGAAATAATAAGATAATAGCGACAATTTACCAATCGCACCTAATATATATATATATATATATATACACACTAGCAGTACAGCCCGGCGTTGCTCGGGTGTAATGAAAGCTTTAAAACTAATGGTCCTGGAGCTCAGACTCTTTGGACGTTAGCACGAAAGACTAAAAAGCAATAATTGTTTCCAGATAAAGCGAAACCGTAGATTGAAAAAAAATAAATGAATGTAAGTCAAATTTTGATTTCCTGGTATCGATATCAAATAAGTTTGAAGGCTAAATAAGTCCTCTGAGTAAATGGTATCATGGTTGATACTAAGAACAACAATTATACCTACTTAGAGCCAAACCCGAAGCAAAAATCAAAATAAAAGTGCTGAAAACCTGATTTTGATCAGACCCGATAGGATATCGGGGTATCCATTTCCAATATCGGTGTCAAATAAGTCGTCCAAGCATAAACTAACCTAATTAAGTCCATGAAAACTTATCGTACCTATCGGGAGTAAAATTGGAGAATGAATATCGCTTTTTGATCAGATTCGATATAATATTGGGGGTATCGATTTCCGATATCGGGGAAAATGAGTCGTCTGAGAAGATCTACTTATGTTTGAGACTAAAAACTATGAGTTTAACAAGGTAGAGCAAATTCTGCAGCAAGAACCACGATAAAAGGGCTGAAATCCTGATCTTAATCAAACCTGATCGGATATCGGGGTATCGATTTCCAATATCGGAAGAGGAATCAGAAAAAATAAGTAGCCCATGATCTGACCGGAAGCCTAAAGAATATTTGTGTGAAGTTTGGTGAGAATCGGATAAACATTGTGGATTTGTATAAAGGACATACAGACAGACAGATAGACAGACACACACATAAACAGCTTTATATATATATATATATATATATAGATTCTCATATCACGTACACACATCACAGGATGATACCTTTGTAGGCGACGTCCACCGATGTTTTGTGGCTTATGTTATGATTCGTCTGAGATACATTCTCTGAAATTTATACAAACAAGGAACGTGAATTTACCGAGAGCAAAGCACCGACGAGACTGTTCCAAGCCCATTTTGCAAATGCTACTGAAAATAGGACACACATTCTCTGGGATATGCTGAAAAAAAGAAAATATTTTTTGTAAATGTTATTCTTTTCATCTAGCTAAACGTAAGACTGTGGTGGGCAAATTTAAAAAACACCATTTATTTTTCATCGCACTAAATATAGAATTATTATAAAAAAACATCGAGAGAAATTTATCGTGGTGATACCAGTAGGGATTATTTTATTTCAATAAAAACAAGGACTTTCCCTAAAAAAGGTTTATTTCGTTGAATTCATAGAAAGAACCCACGGGCACCACACACACACACACACACACACACACACACACACATATATATATATATATATATATATATATATATTAAAAAAGGATTAATTCAAAGATGTTGAATGGCCATTTCGATATGAAGATCCCCACGGGGGATAACACATCACCTCAGCAACAGAAAAATCCTTTCAGAAACTATATATTTGCTCTGTAATATTTTATTACATGGAGCTCTCTTCCTGTATCATTTTTTAATATTAAAATAAAATTTTTAATATTAATTAGGATCGGGTTTTTGGAATTTACCTTCCTGCTTTTTTCACTTGGATTGAAGTATTTGAATTAAAAAAAAAAAAAAAAAAAAAAAAAATATATATATATATATATATATATATATATATATATATATATATAAACTACTAAAATGTTGTAAGTTAAAAATGTTTTTTGACAGTATTTATTTCTATTATTATGTAATATTAGAAATAAATAAATACTGTCAAAAAATCATTTTTAACTTACAACATTTTAGTAGTATATATATATATATATATATATATATATATATATATATATTTAAACCTAGCCTAAATAAAATAAATTTCGACACATCCACTAACATACTTCAATGCCTATAATCGACGGGAGAGGTCATAGTTATACTTACCCCCCTACACCCATAGTAGCAGCAGTCCCGAGACCAACCCCCTCATGCCACTATACTTTCAATTGACCAAAACCCCACTACCACAATTCCTTCTCGGCCTGCAGCCACGTGCGACGCAAAAAATGGACTTGTTTAATTTTCTCTGTATAACTCCACTCTGTTAATAATTTAAATGTTCTGTGTTCACTGAATATTAAATGTTCATCCTTTGATAATGGCTTATGTAAGCCGAAAGCTCAGACCTGATAAAAAATCAACAATTATTGCGATTTCTTGTCGTCTTTCCATGACAACACTATCAAGCTAATCAGATCATACGAACGGATCTTACACAAAATAAATAGACAGAACTTGTCTATATTATTCAATGAAACCTGTATTAATGAAAAAATGCTGCCAAAATACACACAATATATATATATATATATATATATATATATATATATATATATATAATGGCCTCTCTCCAGTCAGCTTCGATGTATGAAGTTTTTATGTTTGTGTTATATGCGACGCTTCAGTCCCGCTAGTGACCTGCATACAATCCCACATATAGTACCACTGCAAGGATCTCGGAGGATAGCCACAGGAATATATATTCATGTATACACATATTTGCATATAAGTATATTTCTAAATGCAGATATATATGCGTGTGTGTGTTTTAAAAATGCATGTACACATACTAATATATGTAACCATAAATGTATCAATTTATATGTGATATAAATATGAGTGTACAAACTATGTAAATATATGTATGTGCGTGTGCGTGTTAATATATATATAGGAATTTATATGTGCAATTAATACATGTATATATGGATGTATATATGTATAAACATGTTTATATATATATATATATATATATATATATATATATATATATATATATATATATATATAAAGGTGTATTTCGTCAGCAATAATTCTTTCAAACATGTCTGATTGAATAATAATATAAGTTCTATCAAATATTTTATCAAATTTTTGAATAATTTCTTTTGTTAAATCAATAAATTCAACAAAGTTCCTATTTATTTTTCCAGGTACTTTCGAATGTTGCTACATTCATTTTCAAGTTTTGTGTTTTGTATACGCTTACGTTACTGTTTATGGAACTGTGCATACAAGGTTTAACAAAGATATACATAAAAATCCCAAATTTGACCGTTTAAATGAAGTCGCCTTGACTAAATTAAAAATTGGTTCCATCAAACGAGAGAACACTGTAATTAACCAAAAACACCTAAGTTAATATATATTAGCCATCGAAATTGTGTTACCTTCCCTGGTTGGTGGGTGATGTGGGCATCTCACGTGCTTTCATACATTCTACGTAGAATATATATATATATATATATATATATATATATATTCTAAACATATACTGTTAAATATAAGAGACAATGAATGTCTATTATGTTTAAACATGAGTCGTTCTAAACATCGTATGTTGGTTTTAATTTCAAGTGAAAATAAAGACAAAAATTCTCCAACATTTGGATAATTTTTTATTAAATTGGTTCTAACCTTTCGATTCACATGAGCCATCTTCAGAGAGGTTACAGGGACGTTAACATAAAAGCATCCACCATCAAAGATGATTTTATCTTGTGTCGACATAAAACTTTGCTAAGCAACGATAACAGTTATCATTCATTGTCTCTTTATTTAACGGTGCATGTTTATCTGCTGCCTCGATACACTATATCTATATATATATATATATATATATATATATATATATATATATATATATATATATATGAGGTGTATTTAGGCAGGAGTATTTTTAACGTAGACACGCTGAAATTATCAAAATATTGTTATGCAAAAATACAGTAAAACAATTCTTGAAAACGAATGTCGTAACACTCGAAAGAACTCTAAAAAATATTAAGTAAAAATGAGCTCTGGTAAAATTACTTATGACTTAAAACAATTAATTCAGAATTTATAAAATTTAATAACAAAATTCATAAACTGAACTGATGTATATGTCGTTGAAAACGCAGTTAAAGCATATTTAAATATTTGATTTAATTTTTCCAGTATTCTTACATGTTTCCTTTTTGCTGGAGGTAAGGAATATAAAAATAGTCTGTAATTATTATTTTTACAAGCGCTTTCATCCACTTCACTGGCCATTCTTAATGCAATGAAGTTGCTGAAAGCGCTTGGATAAACAATTACTAGGGAACATTTTTTCATTCCTTATCTCCAGCCAAAAGAAAACTTATAAGAATATTGGAAAAATTAAATCAAAAATTAATAAAATCTTTGTTGTCGGTCGTTTTCAATAAAACATGCTTAAAAGAAAGGTTGCTGCCCAAATATACATTAATATATATATATATATATATATATATATATATATATATATATATATATATATAGGGCCGTTGCTGATGCTAAAAAATCACGGGGCACAGAGAAAATTGCCCGGATTTATTAGTTGACAATGTGATGACGTCATCAGTGTCATCCGTTTCCGGAAACTATGATTTTTGCGGATTTTTTCTGCTATTCCAATGGAAATTAGGCACAGAACGTGAACGAAAGCAGGAAATCGGGTTCGGACTTTCTGAGTATAACCAGTTTTTTCTCCCAAAATTAATAAATAAACAGATTTTTACTGCGTTTATTCGGATGTTTTCTTTCTTTCTTTCTTTCTTTCTTTCTTCTTGAATTGTTTAGTTTGATTTCTGACGAAGACATTTTTCCTTGCCCGGATTTTCACTATGATTGCATGGATCGGCCCGGACCCGTGGCCGGTGTGCCCGGTAGTCAGATACGGTCATATATATATATATATATATATATATATATATATATATATATATTTTAATTCAGATACTTCAATCCAAGGGAAAAAAGCAGGAAGGTAAATTCCAAAAAACCCGATCCTAATTAATATTAAAAATTTATTTTAATATTAAAAAATGATACAGGAAGAGAGCTCCATGTAATAAAATATTACAGAGCAAATATATATATTAAAAAAGGATTAATTCAAAGATGTTGAATAGCCATTTCGATATGAAGATCCCCACGGGGGACGACACATCACCTCAGCAACAGAAAAAACCTTTCAGAAACTGGAGAAAAAACTGAAAAAACCTTTCAGAAACTGGAGAAAAATTAGACTAATTTTTCTCCAGTTTAGACTAATTTTTCTCCAGTTTCTGAAAGGTTTTTTCTGTTGCTGAGGTGATGTGTCGTCCCCCGTGGGGATCTTCATATCGAAATGGCTATTCAACATCTTTGAATTAATCCTTTTTTAATATATATATATATATATATATATATATATAATATGTGTGTATATATATATATATATATATATATCTGTGTGTGTTGATTTATATATATATATATGTAATTGTTTCTGTACCGCTAAATGTTTATGTATATTACT
Organism: Ascarosepion bandense; assembly: GCA_037127315.1. Taxonomy (NCBI): domain Eukaryota; kingdom Metazoa; phylum Mollusca; class Cephalopoda; order Sepiida; family Sepiidae; genus Ascarosepion; species Ascarosepion bandense. The sequence continues at coordinate 1,696,361 of JBBBDQ010002429.1, forward strand.
ATGTAAAATATATAAGCCTTCCCTTTCCTTTCAATCAATACAAATAGTCTTATTTGATAGACAAAAGACTAAAATATATAAAATAACCGTGTGTGAATTCTGTCTTAAAAGGCACTGCTAATATATAAATAAGAGTACAAATTATCTTTCTCCATGAAGAATATGGTGGTCTGTTTGGGCTTATATTGCCGTTTAATCATTTCTTCTTTTCTTTGTCTACATGTTTTTCACTCTTTTGTGTTGTTATATCACAAGTAATAACCGAATTGTAGCTATAATTAATAATTTGTGACTATTTAATATTTTTTACCTGTTATTTCAACCAATCATCGATTTCGGCTCGAAGCAGGCAGGTTCAGACACTCACTAAACCTTAAAGACAAAAGAAAAATGGGCGACATGAAAGACCCCGAAATATCCAAAGGAACAAAACAAAAACCCTGAAGCAATGGCAAGGTATATAAACAAATCTAAAAAAAAAAATATATTTCGATACAAACACCCACAACAAAACAAAGCAGTTCACGCAATCAAATTTTACACTTAAATCATTTTTTGATAATTTTTTTATTTTTTATTTTTTGAATAATTGAGGGTCGAAATTTGGAAATGAACAACCCTCAAGGAACTACTTTTTGGGATAGAATTAAATATACATACATATATGCATGCATACGTACATGTATATATATGCGAATGATTTATATATATGTGTACATATATATGTATAGTTGTTTGTCTCAGTTCTTTATATGTATGTATATATCTCTGACACTAAGAATTATCCATACACTTATATCTCTATGGTATGTACCTACTAATGCCAAAATAAGGCTGAAATATTTGGAAGATGAAGAATATGGGAATTTAAGAATTCAACTGACATTTTATACTGGAAATAAAAGCAATCTGCTTTTGAATTTGAAAAAAAAATCTTGGGAAACAAAATGGAAAGCCAATTGGCCTTAGAAGACATTGGTATGCAGAATTCTTTAAAGACGCCACTGGACAACTGTGGAGCCTCCGAAAATACTGTTCATGAGGATCATCTATAATTATGTTTTTTTGTAAAAAAAAAAAAAAAAAAAAAAAAAAAAATTCTTTTTCCAAAAAAAAAAAAAAATTCGGAAAGAAAATAAGAATTTTGTGAAACTTGTTTTCGGCAGAAATTGACCTGAAATTAATCTTTCTAACAAGCAACACACTCTCACGCTAAACCCCTGCCCTCCTGACCGGAAGTATGAGAGTCTACAAAATCAAGGTCAATATAGTGTTACAAGGATACATACATGCGTATCAATATACATACGTATACATAATATAAGACATACATCGTATGTACGTATAAGCATGTAAATAATGTATGCGTAAATATATATATGTATATATATATATATATATAGGCATGCAAAAGTACATATATTTATGTGCATATATAAACATGTGTTTGTGTGTGTGCTTGTGTGTGTGCGTTTATATATATATATATATATATATATATATATATATTTATATTATCTATATATATATATATATATATATATATATATATATATATACGCATACATTTTGTAGGATTTGCAGTTATTCGCCTTCGTTTTTAGAGCTTTTTTCCTTTTTTATTGTTTTGACAAATTTGAAAACATATTTTCCATTGATGCTTTGTAACATTTTAAAAGGTTTTGTTTGTTTGTTTTAATTAACTCGTATTTCTTTAGGCTTTTTTCAGGATTTTGCTTCCTCCTCGAATTGTTTGCTAAAATGTTTTATTTTATTTAAATGTTTTCATTGCAATTTAATTTTCATTTAGTCTTCCCTATACTTTATCTGCATATAAGATACGCGTAGTTATATATGTATATATACATATACATATATATACGATATGTGTGTATATGTCTACAAACATTTTCCTTTTTTTTTTTTTACATTTACTGCTGAACGTCTTATATTAAGAAATAAAAATCTAACAAAAAAAGATCGAGCCAAAATTATTACGAGAACTTATAATACATGTACAACTACTCCAACGTGTGATATAATGGAAAGGTTTTGTATTCAACTATAAAATTAAGGATTTACATAAAACAGAAGAAAAAGCGATGTCATGGTTTTCCTTCATCACTCATCATCATCATCTACTTACTTTTTTTTTATTAAAGGGACGTAACTGCACTTTCTTGGAGTTACGTCCCTTAATTTAATATTTTTTTTCTTTTCTTTTTTCTTCTTTTTCATTTTTAAATCGATATATTAATAAAAAAATTAATTGGACTTATCTCATTAACTGACTCCAGTGCTTCCTATCAAAACACTTATCAAGACCAGTTAAATTACTGCGATCTCACCTGAAGTACCCTTTCCGCCTCCCATCAGCATAGCTAATACTAACCACCATTAGAGCGACTCTTTGCTAGTGTTAACATTCTCGGCTAACATGAAGTGGAAAGCTTATATTGAATCCATTGTTAGGTCCGCTGCCAAGAAAGTTGTTTCACTGTATCAATAGTATCCTCAGTTTCCTTCTTATATGTTTATAAGTCTACCATTTGTCCTTGCCTTGAATATTGTTGCCATATAAAGTCCGGTACTACTGCTGAATATCTATAGATTCTTGTTAAAATCAAAATAAGTATCAGCAATAGTATTGGTCCTAACCTGGCATCTTGATTCCTCTTTTTGCATTGTTTTCTCTCCTTAATTTTACCAACCCTAGCGCAAATGTAGATTGTGGCAGGTTCGTGTTACGTAATTATTAAAAATGAAACATAGCTTCACATGCCTCGTATAAAGGAGCTTCAACTGTGTTGCATACTTATTGTCGTAAAAATAATGACAGAGACATTTGTTTTAGAGCGGACAGACGCACGCACAAAGCGAGCCTTTATTTACATTGGAAGAAGAGGGAAGAGTTAGGTAAAGGGAGAGAATCCCTACAGAAATTTTAAAAGAGAAAGAGAGATAACCTTTAACTGACTGACAGTTATTGATAATTTCAACAGTTCGATCCCCAGCTAAGTCATAACAAAGACTTTAAAAAGGGTAATCGACGCCTCTCTGCTTAGCACTCAGCAACAAATAAAAGGGTCCAGAGATAAAAGTTGTGCCCACCACTACCTCAAGGTAGAGCATTCGGACGTGGTGTAATGGTTAACAATCTTGTCTCGCTAGAACCTATTACAACTGAGTACTGAGTTTGATCCTCCCTGGGTACCCCATACCTTCGGCCTCGTGCCACATTTAAGCGGCACTTTGTAAATCAACTACCTCAAGGTAGAGCATTCGGACGTGGTGTAATGGTTAACAATCTTGTCTCGCTAGAACCTATTACAACTGAGTACTGAGTTTGATCCTCCCTGGGTACCCCATACCTTCGGCCTCGTGCCACATTTAAGCGGCACTTTGTAAATCAACTACCTCAAGGTAGAGCATTCGGACGTGGTGTAATGGTTAACAATCTTGTCTCGCTAGAACCTATTACAACTGATTACTGAGTTTGATCCTCCCTGGGTACCCCATACCTTCGGCCTCGTGCCACATTTAAGCGGCACTTTGTAAATCAACTACCTCAAGGTAGCAAAGAATAAAAAGGCGCCTTCAGGTCGGGCTTGACCAATCCGTTGACCAACTTACTTACTCCTTAATAGTGTTTTTTATTTTCTTATTCTTTAGATTTCAGTATCTGCGATGTTATTGTAGAAGCCTCTTTTGAATACTTGCTTGCAATATTATAGGTCCTAACCTGGCATCTCGCAGTAATGTAGTTTCCATGTACCTTTTTCATAAATATTTTCGTGGTAAATATGCTGATGAACTTTCCTTTATGGTACCCAGACTTTATCAATTTAAATGCTGTACTAAATTAGCGACGAGGTCTCGCCAGTTTAAAAAATGAATTGGCTATAGGTAACCGCAAGTTTTGTGCTAGGACTTTCTTCTCTTGCACATTTCGCTTGTGGAACACGTTTCCGGATTTCATGTTTTCCAGTCAAATTTGATCTTCAAAAATTGTAATGTCAATCGTTGTCTAATGTCCTCATGATTAATTTGTATCCATCTGACACTGAATATAAAAGGCTCCAAAAATACACCTTCGGGACGGTGTCGTAGTGGGTGTAGTAGTTGGTTATACACGTGTTAGTATCATCTAGTGATCATAAGTTCGATCCTTGGACTTGGTAACAAAAATCCAACAGGAAAGAACAATAATTGACTTCACAGGATATTTCGCAATAATCAACGAGATAATCCACATCAGTCAATCTCTGGACACCTGATGATGACCAGAGGGTACTTGGTCGAAACGTTGTGTCTATTATAGCACCTATATCAACCAAGATGAGAACAAAAGTTCGAAATAATTATAAGATTATTGAAAATTACTCATCTCAGAAATAAATGCAATTTATAACAAGTGGCACGAACCCACTAACATAATCCAGTTGTCAAAATCCATCTGACACTGAATATAAAAGGCTCCAAAAATACACCACTAAAGTCCTTCTTGACGGTGGTGTAGTGGATATAGTAGTTGGTTATACATGTGTTAGTATCATCTAGTGGTCATGAGTCCGATCCTTGGACCTGGTAGTGACGAACCAAATTCAGCACGAAAGAACACCTGATGATACCAGAGGGTACTTGGTCGAAACGTTGTGTCTATTATAGCACCTATATCAACCAAGATGAGAACAGAAGTTCGAAATAATTCCAAGATCATTTTCTTCCTGATTACTCTTCCAGTTTCCTTAATAAAATTTATCTTTTTTATTAATCTTTCACACTAAGTAACCCCTTATTTCTTAGTGGCTTTAAATCCCCTGCATAGGGTGATATGAGCTTTTAAAACTCTGGCTGTGATGAGCACTTTGACGCTAAACTCTGGACTCGGTCAGTGAGATAACATTTACCCGATGTTCTGCTGTCTTGAAAAAAATTACGTTAAATTTCTCTAATCTTCTCGTATTTTTTCAGTTGCATTGCTTATTTGTTCATACAATTATTTATTCATACAGAAATGGTAAACATGCTCCAAACAAAAACAGGGCGGGATTAAAAAAAAAAAAGTTGTTTTAAAACTCTTCTTATTGACACACTTCTCTTTTGTCTTGTTTTTGAAAATTTTATTGAATTATTTTGTATCTAACACTCTCTGATTGCTACCCAAGGTTGAAAACGACAAGCATTTTTCTTACAAAAAGAATTATTTTTCTTTAGAATTTGTCTGAATCTATGCGGCGTCAAGGGTATTTTTGACAAGGGGGGTCCTTAACAAGAAATAATAATATTAGCATTTTAATATTCGAATGGTAAGAACGAAATTGCATTCGAACAGTTCTTTGGAACAGATTCCCGAGGAGATGTTTCCCCAATCACTAAAAGCTTCTTCTTCTTCTTCTTCTATGTGCCCTGTCCCTTCAAGACGTAGGCGATCATGGCTCTCCACGTCTCCCTATCCCTTGTGGCTCTTAGTATGTTTGCTCCTGTTGCTCCTGGCAACCCCCGTTCCGTCATCCACCTGATCAGACCCTGCAAATATGTTATCTGCTGCTTTCCCCTGTCTCTCCTTCCTTCTATCTGTCCAGTCAGTATCAGGTTCTCCAGGCTCTCCTTCCTCATTGCATGTCCCAGGAACTTCAGTTGTCTCTTCCTGATGCTCAGCATCAATTTCCTTTTTGTTGCCATTCTTTCTAACACCTCGTCGTTGCTTGTATGCTCAGTCCACGATATCCGTAGCATCCTTCTGTAGAACCACATTTCGGCCGCTTCCAGTTTTGTCCTCATTTTCGATGATATTGTCCAGCATTCACTGCCGTATTGAAGAACTGACATCACGTAGCAGTCTAGCACTCTTTTCTTCGTTTCTATTGAGATTTTTCCTGTGTGTTAGTATTTTGCTCATCTTCTGGAACGCGTCCTTTGCCATGCCAATTCACCTTCGGATCTCCGTGTCGCACTTTCCATCTCCTGTTAGAACACTTCCTAGATACTTAAATTCTTGTACTTGTTTGATTCTGTTATCCCCCACCTGTATTTGGCATTTTGGGTTGTATCTTCACTAAAAGCTAAACAACTTAATTTCAAGGGTCAACTGTTATCTATTTTACATAATCTTATAGGCTTACAGCCATATCACGTTGAATACACAGGTTCGCGCTCGATCACCGAAGTTAAGCAACGTTGAGCTTGGTCAGCATTTAGATGGGTGACCGCTTGGGAATACCAGCTGCTGTAAGCGTTTAGTGACGGATGTGCGCTGTGGTGTAGTGGATATCGGCTCGGAAAGAGAAATCGGTGAGCCGAGTTCGAATTCCAGTTGAATACCCTACATTCACTTAAGCACTGGTACCCTTGAAAAAGGTATTAATCCGGCCCTTCCCTCCAGTTATGGGTTAAATAACAGGGTAGGACTTGGGGACCCTACCCTTAAAAACAAATCCCAATGAATCTTGATATGCGAAAAGAAAAAAGTATTACTAAACACAAAACTTATATAAAAATAACAATTAATTGTTTAAAGTAAAAGGTATTACTAGCAATAAAATTTAGTTGTCAATAAATGACCCGCCGAGGTTGATATGCCATAAAAACAAAACAACCAACCAACATAATCTAATTTTGTTACGTCAGTAAAACAACCCCATTCAGTAAGCGCTACCTTGAATGATTTTTAGCCTTATGTTGAGCGAACAATAGCATAAAAAAGCCCCCAAACCCAACATTCATTGTTATTTCTTGCCTTAGATTGATTCGATTTTTACGGCTTATCAACCTTTTGCAGGTGATTTAAAGACCGTAAATATTTTTAAATTATGAGCGCTTTCTTAAGATAATAAAAGTTCTACTAATTAACTCATACCTGGGGAGGCGAGGTGGTTTGTTACCTTTCAAAAAGGTATCTGCGCGTTAGTGAATATAACAACCCGACATATAAGGGCTCTTCGATACCGACTCGCATATCTAAGCACCTAAATGGTCACCCAACTAGGTATTGACCGGTTTCCCTTGACTCAGAGTAAGAATTATTATAGATTAGAGTTAAGCTAATTAATTGTGATAGTCTTCGTTTAATTTTTCTAAATGCGTGCACGCAAGTTGCTGAGGTTTCTAGATACATACCAAAAGAGGCTCAAGGCCACAAATTTAAAGCATTTAGTTAGGATCAATCAGAATAAAATTCGATCATCACCGAAAATCTCGAAATTTGCAAACTTGGGTCAAACTAAATTTAATTAAGATTAGATTAGTCGGTTATAGACTAATAGTAAGATTGTGTTCCGAGAATCTTTCAAATAATGTGAATCAACATTTGAAATCTTGCTTTTACCTAAGTAAATCCACAACCACTGTGGTCGGTATATTATTGGTCCTAACCTGGCATATCGGAATCAGCCGTAATATAGCTTCCCTGTGCCTTTCCTAAAACCACCATTTACTCCTGCATCAGTAAGACATCTGGCGAGGTGGACAAACATAACCTCGCTGCTGATCTTGAGAAGGACCTCCACTCTGTGGTAGACTGGGGTAAGAAATGGCTTGTAAATTTCAATGCTTCTAAAACGAAGCTGCTATCTGTCAACTGTCGCAGGCAGTCTCTCCTGCCCCACCCCATAAGCATGGACAAAGCTAGTCTTTCTGAAAGCAATATACTGCGCCTCCTCGGTCTCACCTTATCTTCCGACCTCAAGTGGAATCATTACATTGAATCAATAGCTAAATCCATTACTAGGAAGGTTGGGTCACTGTGTCGGGCCAGAAAGTTTTTTCTGCCTGAATCCATCTTGCACATATACAAATCAACCATCCGTCCATGCATAGAATACTGCTGTTATATCTGGTCAGGCGCCCCTGCTGTTCATCTCAGTTTTCTCGACAGGCTCCAAAGGAGAATCTGTATTGTGATAGGTCCCTACTTGGCAGCTCGACTCCAGCCACATTCTCACCGGCGGGATGTGGCTTCCCTCTGTCCCTTCTACAAATATTTTCATGGCTTCTGCTCCGACGAACTTAGTTCACTGATGCCCCCTCCTCAAGAATTTACTCGTGCAACCAGACTGGCAACAAGATCCCACCCCTTTACAGTTAGATCAACCAAATGCAACCGATAATTCTTCTCCATCGGCTTCTTTTCTGACACTTTCTGCCTGTGGAACTCCCTTCCATATACTTGCTTTCCTGACGACTACAACCTCCAGGAATTTAAATGCAATGTCAATTCCCATCTCTTATCCACTTGATTCCAGTCCTTTCTACATAACCCTGTATATCTTGTTCTTTTCCTTTCTCTCTACCTTCGCAACTGTCTTCACGTCTGTGTTCCCATCCTTCTCTTGCTCTTTCTCTGACACCACCTGTAACTAGTTCGTCTTTCTCTTCACTCTTCTCCTGTCTAAACATTCTCTTACGTAGCCCCCTGCGCATCAGTGGCGGTACCGCCTTGCTTGGGGTGAAACGATTTAAACCCAACATTCCTAGCTGTGGATTTAGCTATTGACTCAATGTAATGATTTTGAAGCATTGAAATTTACAAGCCACTTCTTACCCCAGTCCACCATTGAATGTAGGTCCTTCTTAAGAACAGCGTAAAAATGTGGCACAAAGCTAAAATGGAGATAAGAAAAGGCTGGTCTTCAATCTGCCTCATCTTAAACTTAGCTAGCCACAATCACTGACCCAAACATACCACAGTATTCCTTACACCAAAACAATATATTCTTATTTACCTTCCTTGCTGCAGCCACCATAATACCTCAGTGTCTCTTTTTAGTTCTAAATGACATCGTCAGATATGGATACCATGTATGATACCAAACCTATTCAGAAATATTGAAACTGTCAGCTCTATGCAACCACTTTCTAAAATCAATGACTAGAAAGGCTTTGAACAAGTGAAGCCAGCAGGTCTCCTTTGAACATTGTGGAGTAGCATTACAAAACCACAAAGAACTGTACCATACAATAGAAAAAAACATATTTTGACTACAAACAGCAACACCTTAAATGGTTTGGTTAATTTGTTTTCTTCAGCTTATCAACCCGTGACAGGGTATTTAAAACCAGAAAATATTTTAGACTGTAAGAATTTATTTACTGTCATGGGTCGGTGACTGTTGCTAAATTGAAATATAAGACAGACGAAGATTAGTATTGCTCTGTACCCACTTTTGGCCTTGTACCACTTTTTATTTTTTTTATTTTTTTTATTTTTTTTTTTGTATTCTATGAAATTAAATATTACTAAAGAAAAAAGCAATATTTCACTTATTATAATAAAAAATGTGGCACAATGCTGAAAGGTGGATAAGGAAAGGCTGGTCTTCAATCTTCTTTAACTTAGCTAGCCACAATCACTGACCCAAACATACCACAGTCTTCCTTACACCAAAACAATATATTCTTATTTATCTTCCTTGCTGCAGCCACCATAATTACTTGAATTTCCCAAAAGAAATTCATAAATACAGTTAACATGAAAATATTTATGAAAATGAGAGTGGGAAGCCACGCAACGTCTGTGGGGAAAAAAACTGAAGCCTAGATTCCAGGTCAGAACAGGTTACATAGCAGAAACAGCTAATGAAAATTATTCGTTTAAACTTTGTACCATATTTTACAAATAAATATTGTGAAGTCACAGCCCAAACAATGTTCTATAGGTAATGAACCTCAGTCCACGGGAAACTCCTTTTTTCTTTTTAGCTTTTTTTTTTTCGCAACTTACGAACTGAACATTGATATCAAATTAAAATCTGATTGAGAAATAAGAATCCATCTTAGTCGAGCTAAATTTAATTTAATCTGCTCGCCCCGTAGAAAAAAAATAATTGCTTTTCATGTCAACCCTTTGGTAAATGACAGAAACCAAACTTGTTTATTTGACAGCAAAAAGAGGGTGTTAGTGATATAATTTAATTTTGCCTGGCATTCGCCTCCTTTGCAAATAAAACAGAGACAAGGAAACAAATAAAATTAAACGATTTATCTCGTTAATTACAAACGTACCCCGAGATTACGCGAGACATGAAGTCTAAATGGAAGCGTTGGCTAAACAGAATACCCTTTCGGCATATGTCGCTTATTTTTTAAGAAATTTTAAGAATTATTCAGAGTTTAAATATTATAAACTTTAAAATACTCTGTGCCTTGAATTCTTTGGTTGAAAAATATGAAATCTATGGCGACCAGTTTTGGATAACAGAAATAGACAAATCCTAATAAGACTTACAGACCAAACAAAACGGTTTTCGACTCACGTTCAAAGAAAATGTTTAATTTCTCGGCCACCTTTATTCTCTCCCAAACTGTTCACTGTCTCTTTAGTTGAGAAATTATCTCAAAGGACGTGAATGTCAAAATTAATTTGAATATTGAACTATTAGGTTGAGTCATAAATAATTTCCGTTTTTTTTTTTTGTTTTTTTGTTTTTGTCAAATGTTTCCCTTAAAAAATGCCATTGCATTTTATTCTAAGATATATTTACTACTATTTGTAATGAGTTGTTGCCTCGTCGGTACTGACTGATTAAAAAGAATTCCACGGGTTTTGATGTGAGAAATATTTTCCCTTGTCATGGACTTTGCAGGAATTGAAAAAGGTAATAATTGGTTGGAGTGAGATCTGGTGAAATTGACAGGTTTGGTATAACAGACTAGCCGAGTTCCCAAAATGTTCTTTTACACAGCTCATTTGTATTCTTGTTGGATGCGGCTTTGCGTTATCATGGAGACGAAGAACTTGTGACTTGATGTTTTTTTCCAATCAACAAGTGCAGGGAAACTCTCGGCTAAACATTTAGTAAAACATTGCAGCTGCTGGAAGTACAAATGTGCATTGTGTTTTAACACCATTTAATTGAATAAGACAATTTAATTGAATAAGAACCTTTACTTAAAACAGAACATTTAAGACCATTAATTGAATACGAACATTTAACTGAATAAAACCATTTAATTGAATAAGACCATTAATTGAATAAGACCATTAATTAAATAAGAACATTAACTGAATAAGACCATTAAATGAATAAGACTATTTAATTGAATAGGAATACATAAATGAATAAGAACATTAACTGAATAAGACCATTAATTGAATAAGACTATTTAATTGAATGAACACATTAATTGAATAAGACCATTTAATTAAGACCATTTAATTAAAACAGAACATTAATTAAATAAGATCATTAATTGAATAAAGCCATTTAATTGAATAAGACCATTTAAAATGAATAACAACATCAATTGAAGAAGACCATTTAATTAAATAAGAACATTTACTTAAAACAGAACATTAATTAAATAAGACCATTAATTGAATAAAAACATTTAATTGAATACGAACATTTAACTGAATAAAACCATTTAATCGAATAAGACCATTTAAATGAATAACAACATTAATTGAATAAGACCATTTAATTGAATAAGAACATTAACTAAATAAGACCATTAATTGAATAAGACTATTTAATTGAATAGGAACATTTAAATGAATGAGAACATTAACTGAATAAGACCATTTAATTGAATAAGACCATTTAATTGAATAAGAACAGTAATTGAATAAGACCATTTAATTGAATAAGACCATTAATTGAATAAGACCATTAATTGAATAAGACCATTAATTAAATAAGAACATTAACTAAATAAGACCATTAATTGAATAAGACTATTTAATTGAATAGGAACATTTAAATGAATGAGAACATTAACTGAATAAGACCATTTAATTGAATAAGACCATTTAATTGAATAAGAACAGTAATTGAATAAGACCATTTAATTGAATAAGACCATTAATTGAATAAGACCATTAATTAAATAAGAACATTAACTAAATAAGACCATTAATTGAATAAGACTAGTTAATTGAATAGGAACATTCAAATGAATGAGAACATTAACCGAATAAGACCATTTAATTGAATAAGAGCGTTAATTCAATAAAACCATTTAATTGAATAAGACCATTAATTGAATGAGAACATTTAATTAAAACAGAACATTAATTAAATAAGATCATTAATTGAATAAAGCCATTTAATTGAATAAGAACATTTTACTGAATAAAACCATTTAATTGAATAAGACCATTTAAATTAATAACAACATTAATTGAAGAAGACCATTTAATTGAATAAGACCATTTAATTAAAAAAGAGCATTAACTGAATAAGACCATTAAGTGAATAAGACTATTTAATTGAATAGGAACATTTAATTGAATAAGAAGATTAACTAAGACCATTTAACTGAATAAAAATATTTAATTGAATGAGAACATTAATTGAATAAGACCATTTAATTGAATAAAAATATTTAATTGAATAAGAACATTAATTGAAAAAGACCATTTAACTGAATAAAAATATTTAATTGAATAAGAACATTAATTGAAAAAGACCATTTAATTGAATAAAAATATTTAATTGTATAAGAACATTAATTGAAAAAGACCATTTAATTGAATAAAAATATTTAATTGAATAAGAACATTAATTGAAAAAGATCATTTAATTAAATAGGAACATTAATTGAATAAAACGATATACTTAAATAAGAAAATTAATTCAATAAGACCATTTAACTGAATAAGACCATTAATTGAATGAGAACATTTAAGACCCTTAATTGAATAAAACCATTTACTTGAATAAGACCATTTACTTGAATAAGATCATTAATTGAATAAAATAATTTAATTGAATGAGAACATTTAATTTTGATAAGAACATTAATTGGATGAGAGCATTTAAACGAATAAGCCCATTTAATTGAATAAGACCATTAATTGACCATTGAATGAGAACATTTAAGAACATTAATTGAATAAAACTATTTAATTGAATACAACCATTTAATTGACTAACACCATTAGAACATTTAATTGAATAGGAGCATTTAATTGAATAAGAACATTTAACTGAATAAAACCATTTACTTGAATAAAACCATTTAATTGAATAAGAATATGTAATTGAATAAGAACATTTAACTGAATAAGAATATTTAATTGAATCAGAACATTAAACTGAATAAGAGTATTAATTGAATAAGGCCATTTAACTGAATAAGACCATTGTCTGAATAAGACCATTTAATTGAATAAGAACTTTAATTGAATAAGACTATTTAATTGGATAAGACCATTTAATTGAGTAAGACCATTAATTGAATAAGACCATTTAATTCAATAAAACATTAATTGAATAAGAATATTTAATTGAATAAGGCTATTAATTGAATGAGAACATTTAAGAACATTAATTGAATAAAACTATTTAATTGAATACAACCATTTAATTGACTAACACCATTAGAACATTTAATTGAATAGGAGCATTTAATTGAATAAGAACATTTAACTGAATAAGGGCATTAATTGAATAAGACCATTTAATTGAATAGGAACATCAATTGAATAAGACCATTTTATTGAATAAAACCATTTACTTGAATAAAACCATTTAATTGAATAAGAATATTTAATTGAATAAGAACATTTAACTGAATAAGAATATTTAATTGAATCAGAACATTAAACTGAATAAGAGTATTAATTGAATAAGGCCATTTAACTGAATAAGACCATTGTCTGAATAAGACCATTTAATTGAATAAGAACTTTAATTGAATAAGACCATTTAATTGGATAAGACCATTTAATTGAGTAAGACCATTAATTGAATAAGACCATTAATTGAATAAGACCATTTAATTAAATAAAAACATTAATTGAATAAGAATATTTAATTGAATAAGGCTATTAATTGAATGAGAACATTTAAGAACATTAATTGAATAAAACTGTGTAATTGAATAAAACCATTTAATTGACTAAGACCATTAATTGAATAAGAACATTAATTGAATGAGAACATTTAATTGAATAAGAACATTAATTGAATGAGAACATTTAATTGAATAAGAACATTAATTGAATGAGAACATTTAATTGAATAAGAACATTTAATTGAATAGGAACATTTAATTGAATGAGAACATTTAATTGAATAAGAACATTTAATTGAATAAGAACATTTAATTGAATAAGAACATTTAATTGAGTGAGAACATTTAATTGAATAAGAACATTTAATTGAATAAGAACATTTAATTGAATAAGAACATTTAATTGAATGAGAACATTTAATTGAATAAGAACATTTAATTGAATAAGAACATTTAATTGAGTGAGAACATTTAATTGAATAAGAACATTTAATTGAATAAGAACATTTAATTGAATGAGAACATTTAATTGAATAAGAACATTTAATTGAATAAGAACATTTAATTGAATGAGAACATTTAAGAAAATTAATTGAATAAGTGAATGCAAGGAATTCCAGTGGAATTCCTTGCATTCTGTTACGCACAAATATTCTTGGGAAAAGTATTAATCAGTCTCTTCCCTCCTGTTATGAGTTAAATAATAGTTCAGATTGTGTTCTATATCCTTGGCTAGCAACCAGTCTACCACAAAAAGCAATGGCAACCTACTGCGCGATAATCTTCCGCCTAGTCAGTCATCTCTCTTTCGAGACATGATCGCCCGAACGTGTATTTCGTATGGCACTGAAATGAGTGAATTTAATAACATACCTCAACGATCACATCACACAAACATTATCTTTTTTACGAACTTAACTTTTTTTTTTTGTCAGTCCACTGACTTTGTGCGTTCAACATTGAAAACTATTTTATTTTTTTAGTTGGTCAGAAAGTCCTGATATTCGCATTGAAAGCGGAGAACAAGCAACATTTTATGGAGCAACACCAACATTTATTCTTCAAAATAAAGTCCATCATTCTAGATATTCTGAAAGCTATCAGCCAGACTCCGAATCTGTCCCAGATACCAATCCACTGGCTTTGAACCTGTTGTGGGATCTCCCCTTTGTATATGATAATGGACTCGACTGAGTATACATATACTCCTGCCATAGAGAATTGAGAGTAATCATAGAGATCAGCGCGAGTTATTGGAGTGTACTGGAACTGATACGTAAGTTACCGAGAGATACCGAAGTTACCCAGAGATTACCGCATCAGAAGTCAGACAAGGTCTGAGCTCCACTCAGCTAGAATAATGTACACGGATATACTATTTCCAACGATTTCACTTCAAGACTTGTATATATTTATTTCTACTAATAGTATTCATGGATTTACTAACTTGTGTTCCAGTTTGTATATTACGTTCAATATAACCATATATTCTATCTCAACATTGTTTTTGTTGTTCATTATTTTGTGCGGTAAACTCACCCGGAATCCACAACAGAATAAAAAAACTTCCTTCACTTCATTGAATCGAAGTGAGCCATTGAGCGGAATAGGCCATAGTCGCTTGGTGAAACATTCGGATTAAATCTCAACGCCAGCCATCTGATTGAACTTCTCCATAGTCAACCTGGCAGTGTGTGACCTCGCATTGTCGACCTGAAACAAAGCACGACCTCGCTTGACCAAAGCAAGGTATTCCTCCTTTAGTTTGTTGTACACGTGGCAATACAATCCAGTAATGACCGTGTAGAACAAACTCACTATTCAGTACTCCTTGGAAATTCAATAAGACACAGATCAAGGTTTGTTGTTGTTTGTTTTACCGCTTCCTAAGTGAGTCAGGACTTTCTGGCCAATCCTATATTTAAGGTTTGTTTAGGAAGATACGTTCGTCATTACGATCGTTTTCCCAATACTGAAATTACTTATGACTTAACTTTATATTTGCTTATGACTCATCCTAATATTTGCTTACTGTGCAAAGAAATGTGTGCATATGAAATTTTACTTTGATATAAAAAATATTATTACATCCGAGATATTTCAGGTTTCATAATTTATCTGAGGTCTTTAATTTGACTCTCTGTAACGTGATGAACTTGATGCCGACACTACAATTGGCTCTTACTTAATCCAGTGTGTATATGACAGATTTTACAAGTACATAAATAGGAAAACGATATATGGTGCGATTTTAGAGGAAAAAATTTTACTTGAAATAATTTGAAAATTTTTATCCTAAAATTCCCTCAGTACAAGGATTTAGAGCCACCGATAGAGAATTACGGTTTAAAAAAATTACAAAAAAGAGTTGTGTAATAAATTATAAAAGGAAATTGTCGAAATAATTCAGACTTTATCTTGGCTCATTTCTGTCATAGAAAACCACTAGTAAAATAATGTGGTTATTATATATATATATATCATCTCACTCCATACAATTTGAAACTAATTTTTAAAAAAAGGAAAATATTCAATTTCATCTGAGAAGAAAATAAAGAAAATAAAGCAAACTTCGGTCTTTGTGACAACAAAAAAATGAGTCGGTTTTTCCTCTGACACCGCTATAATTATTATAAATACCTTCACTCCTCATCCATGGTTATTGTTTTTAAAAACCGATTGTGGTTATCGGATTGGAACGAGAAATCAGGGAGCCGAGTTCGAATTCGTTGCATGCACGTATCGGAGGTTCGAACCGAATATATGTTTGAATGCGTTAAAAGGGTTGAAAACGAACAAGCTCTTGTCGACTGGCGTTGTGGTTTGGTGGGAGTCAAACAGTCTTCTTCTTCTTTTTGTACCGTGTTCCTTCAAGACGTAGGCGATCATGGACTTTAACTTACCCTTATCCCTTGTTGCCCCTAGCACTTTTCCTCTTGGTGCGTTATGGTGCAGTGGATAACGACTCGGAACGAGAAATCAGGGAGCCGAGTTCGAATTCGTTGCATGCACGTATCGGAGGTTCGAACCGAATATATGTTTGAATGCGTTAAAAGGGTTGAAAACGAACAAGCTCTTGTCGACTGGCGTTGTGGTTTGGTGGGAGTCAAACAGTCTTCTTCTTCTTTTTGTACCGTGTTCCTTCAAGACGTAGGCGATCATGGACTTTAACTTACCCTTATCCCTTGTTGCCCCTAGCACTTTTCCTCTTGGTGCGTTATGGTGCAGTGGATAATGACTCGGAACGAGAAATCGGGGAGCCGAGTTCGAATTCCACTTGAATTCGTTGCTTACGTGCAAATACATTTAAGAAATGTTTTCATCCGTTTCTTATCCCTTCAGCTACGGGTTAAATAGCGCAAATACCCTTGGGAAATGTATTAATCCTTCTCTTCCCTCCAGTTATGGGTTAAATAACAGGACAGATTGTGTTCTGTAGCCTTGGCTGGCAACCAGTCTGCCGCAGAAAATAATGGCAACCTACTGCGGGATAATCTTCTGCCCAGCCAGTCATCTCTCTTTCGAGACATGATCGCCCAAGCGTGTTTCACGTATGGCATTTGACTATTAGAAGTGCAATAAAACGCGGATGTGCGTTGTGGTGCAGTGGATATCAAGAAATCGAAGAGCCGATTTTGAATTCAAGTTGAATTCATTGCTTACGTGCAAATACCTTTAAGAAATGTATTCATCCGTTTCTTATCCCTTCAGCTACGGGTTAAATAGCAGAACATATTGGGTTCTATAGCTTTGGTTGGCAACCACTCCACCGCAGAAAGTAATGACAACCTTGTGCAGGAAAATCTTCTCGCTTAGCCATGTCTTTTTCGAGACATGATCGACCAAGCGTGTATCACAAATGGCACTTAATTGACTTAATAAAACCTATGAATTTATACACGTTTTCTTGTTTTTGTTATAACAAATATATTAAACATCATTTACTTATTAGATTGTTTATTTACAAGTAAAATTCTATATTTACAACATTCGAAAAACTAATGCAATTTGAACTGAAGTAATGCAATATTTATCCTTTGCTAATTTATAAAGAAGCAAATACTTTCACAGCTTCTATTCCAATGAACTTAGGTCACTGGTGCCCCCTATGTATGAATTTGCTCGAGCCACAAAATTAGCAACTAAGTCCCACCCTTTTACTGTGAAACCAATAAAATGTAAACGCAAATTCTACTATAACAGCTTCTTTCCTCGCACTTTCCGCCTGTTGAATTCCCTTCTTCCCCGACAGCTACAATCTCCAATAATTTAAATGTAAAGTCAATGGTGCGCAGTGGTGCGCGGGGGGGGGGTTTACATAGAAGAAAAGTGATGAGAAAGAAGGACAGGTTATAGGGGGTGTCAGGAATTGGGTAAGAGAAGGATGAGAATACTGATGGGGGTGGAGTGGATGGAGAAAAGAGCATAAGAGAAAGGATGTGAGTCAGTGAGATAGGAGATGACTATTGACCTTACATTTAAATTCTTGGAGATTGTAGCTGTTGGGGAAGCAAGTATGCGAAAGGTAATTACACAGTCAGGAAGTGCGAGAAAAGAAGCTGTTAGTATAGAAGTTGCATTTGCATTTTATTGGTTTTACTGTAAAATGGTGGGACCTAGTTGCAAGTCTAGTAGCTCGAGTAAATTCATATATAGGGGTCACCAGTGAGCAGAAGGCGTGTAAGTATTGTAGAAGAGACATAGGGAAGCCACATTACGCCCTGTGAGAAAGTGACTGCATGTGACTTATGGCCCTATATTTAAAAGAAAAGAAAGGATTCGCCGCTGGTCTTTCTTAAGGTAAGTAAATCTAAACTTATTTATAAATGGAACTTTGTCTCTGTGTGTGTGTGTGTGTGTGTGTGTGTGTGTGTGTGTGTGTGTGTGTGTCCGTTACCTATAGACTCCGAAACGGCTAAACCGATTTTCTTGAAAATATACACAGTTGTACTATAAGCGTTTGCGAGTGTTCTTCGCTAAGTTTTGTGTCTAGGTACCCCCGATAAATATCGAAAATCGATAATCGAAAAAATCGGAGTGGTCTGATTTTAATCAAATTTGATATACTCATAGACAAAGACATAAGAAACGATATTCAGAAGTTTCAAGGTTGCAGTTCTTACATTAGTGCAGAAAATCGATAATATATATATAAAAGGCAAGATGTTTGTGTGTGTGTCTGTTTATCAGCCTGTATGTCTGTTTTGTTTTTTGTTTTTTGGGTTTTTTTTTCAGCCATTTTATTTTAGTTTTTGCTTCGGGTTTGGCTCTATGTAGGTATAATTGTTGTTCTTAGTCTCAGCCATGATACCATTTACTCAGAGGACTTATTTAGCCTTCAAAATTCAGTTTACGACGAAAAACACTTATTTGATATCGATACCAGGAAATCTAAATTTGACTTCCATCCATTCATTCTTCTTTCAGTCTACGGTTTCACTTTAACTGGAAACAATTATTGCTTTTTAGTCTTTCGTGCCAACGTCCAAAGTGTCTGAGCTCCAGAACCATGGATTAGTTTTAAATCTTTCATTACACCCGAGCAACACCGGGCTATACTACTACTAGTATATATATATATATATATATATATATATATATATATTAGGTGCGATTGGTAAATTGTCGCAATTATTTTATTATTTCAAATATTCTTTTGGCTGAGTCTGAGTTCCAGGACCATGGATTAGTTTTAAAGCTTTCATTACACCCGAGCAACGCCGGGCTATACTGCTAGTAATATATGAAATAAAATATACAATTTTGCTATTGTTAATTTGTCTTCTTTTTTTTGGTGCCATAAAAGATAGAAACGAACAGAATATTGACAGTTTGACACAAGTCAACAAATATAGAGCACTCTGTAAATCAACAGCTAATCTTTACCCGATAAAGAGACCCTCCCAGAAGAATGTTGCAAAAAGAAAAAAAAATAATGTATTGGTAGGAAGCAACAACAAGAAAGTATTTCAAACAGGAAAAAAACAATCCATTCGTCTTCTTGTCTTAATCTCCGAAACGCTATTCTCTTGCGAACGACGGATCAAATACAACGACGACCCCCCCCACTCAAAATGAGCATACCACGTTTAATCCACTCGACCCGGTTACCACTCAGCCAATGAGCGCTCAGCACAATAAATATAAATGGCTACACGTGACACCAATTCTGTTTACCACGAAGTGCTGTCCGATTCTCCATCTGACCAACGCTCGCCAATTCGCCATCGCACACTCCCTTACAAAACATACACCCGACTCTGGCCCGTTTAGGTCGCCGAGGTAAGTCACTGCTAAAAACGATGAATGAAGAAGGTAGGGTAGGGTTTATCATTATAACAAACTTGTATAATTTAACGCCGAAATCTGTTTTGTTATACTTAAGTCTGTAGGCAAATAAAAGCCGGGTTCTTATTTAAGTCTATAGATAAACATTGGCCGGTTTTATACTTGAGGCTATAGGTAAACAGTGGCCAGTTTTATACTTGAGGCTATAGGTAAACATTGGTCAGTTTTATACTTGAGGCTATAGGTAAACATTGGTCAGTTTTATACTTGAGGCTATAGGTAAACATTTGTCAGTTTTATACTTGAGGCTATAGGTAAACAGTGGCCAGTTTTATACTTGAGGCTATAGGTAAACATTGGTCAGTTTTATACTTGAGGCTATAGGTAAACAGTGGCCAGTTTTATACTTGAGGCTATAGGTAAGCAGTGGCCAGTTTTATACTTGAGGCTATAGGTAAACAGTGGCCAGTTTTATACTTGAGGCTATAGGTAAACAGTGGCCAGTTTTATACTTGAGGCTATAAGTAAATATTGGCCAGTTTTATACTTCAGTCTACTGGTAAATATTAGCTTTTATATTTGATTCTATAGGTAAATATTAGTCGGATTTTTGCTTAAAACTATACCTAAACATAGGTCGCTTTTATACAAGAGTGTATCGGTAAATACTGCATGAGCCTATAGCCAAATTTTGGCTGGGTTTATAATTGAGGCTATCGGTGAACATAGGTTAAGTTTATATTTGAGTTTTTTGTTAAATATTGGACGGGTTTATACATAAATCCATTTTTTTAATGAATAATAAATTTTTACAAGAATTATTTTTATTTTTATTATTTTTTATTATAATAATTTATAAAGTTTCAAAATCTTTAAAAATTTTGTCCTTTATCGTTAACGATAGGTTGTTAAATTAATGTGTGAAGACTATGTTTACTAATCGTAAAATGAAAAATTTAATCCTAATAATCGAGCCAATGGATTTTTAAAATAATTAAAACATTTTAATTGTGTGCATGCTGATTACCCGTATTTCATTTGTACGGGTGGCCGTACATGATATTTATCATTAAAAGGTCACGTGATTCATGGGGGGGGGACACCCTTACAGGAAAAATATCCTATAATGAACAAATCTTTACATTTCCACTTGTTTCTGAATCACTCAACAACCGGCTTCTCAAATCCCGCTTTCAAAATTTAAAGTAATTTACTTCCTAGTTTCATCATCTTTTACATTAATTGTGAATGTAGGTACCTTACAGAAATTGAAAAATCTTTCCTTTTTCTATTTTTATAACCCGTGTTTGGTCTGTTATTGTGGCACATTTCAATATAGCCTTGTTGCTAATCCTACCATTGGAATTATAATTTTTTTATTGTTAATTTCCTACCTCGCATAACTTTTCATAAATTGAGTTAGCTCGGTTATTTCAATTTCATTCTTTCTTATTAAACTTTAAAATTATTTTAAAGGTAAGTTTTATATTATTTTAATTTTTATTTATTCAGAAAGTATATTCAAACGTATGGCTATAAAGCTAAACTAACTATAATTCTATAATTTCTAGTGATCCTCGCGATGACATCATTGATGACACACTATAGCGCCCTCATTACGGTGCGTATGTTTGAAATTTTTTTTTTAATCATTTCACCCCGAGCAAGGCAGAAATGCCACTGAAGTGCAGGGGGTTACATAAATGTAAAAAGATTAATTAGAAAATAGTGAGGAGTACAAACTAGTTAGAAAGGAACAATAGAAAGCTGAGAAAGCGGGTGCGATGACAGATACATAGGTGGAGAGAAAGGGAAGGTTATACAGGGGAGGGGAGAGAGCTAGAGTCCAGTGGTTAGTAGATGAGTATTGACTTTGCATTTCAATTTCTGGAGGTTGTAGCCGTCAGGAAAGCAAGAATACGGGAGTGAGTTCCACAGGCGGGAAGTGCGAGAGAGGAAGCTGCAGGAGTAGAATTGTCGTCTGCATTTGGCTAACCTGACTGTGAATGGGTGGGACCCAGTTGCCAGTCTGGTTGCACGGGTAAACACCTGTTGAGGAGACATCAGTGACTTAAGCTCATCCGAGCAGAAGCCATGAAAGTATTTATAGAAGAGACAGAGGGAGGCCACATTTCGACGATGGGAAAGTGGCTGCAGTCGAGTCGCCAGATCAGTACCTATCACATTACAGACTCTCCTTTGGAGCTTGTCAAGAACACTGAGGAGAACGGCAGGGGCACCTGACCATAAATGGCAGCAGTACTCCATGCACGGACGGATATATATATATATATATATATATATATATATATATATATATATATATATGCTTACATCTCATTTTCTTTAAATCTGTATACTTATCTCTATATATCTAAATGGAAAGTGGCTCTGACTGTCGCCAATCAGAAGCATTTGCAGGGTTTTCCAGTGTCTGAAAGCGCTTATTGAGGGTGGGCCGGAGGCTGATCATCTCTGGTCGGGTCGGCGCGATGAGTGGGGTATGATGTTGAAAGACCCGAAACCCCTTAGTGATCCTCGCGATGACATCACTGACGACACCCTCTAGCGCCCCCCATTACGCTGCGTATGTTTGGAAAATATAAAATATTATATAATATCGACTGAATTGGAAAGAAAGAAAGAAAGAAAGAAAGAAAGAAAGAAAGAAAGAAATGGATGATAAACAGGCTAAGGTATAGAGACTGGTAGGAACTTAGAAAGAAAGAAAGAAAGAAAGAAAGAAAGAAAGAAAGAAAGAAAGAATAATTTCAGAAAAATTAGAATAAAGTAGATACGCGAGATGATCAATAATTTATTCAGCCAAGCCATTTTCTCAAAATTTGACCAATCGGGAATACATTACGTTCAGCAGGACTTCTTCATCTAGCCGAAAATCTTTCAATATCTGATTCCAAAAAACATTATCATTTTTTATTTCTGTCTGATTCCTCTCAAAGATTGCAAATTCTTGTCAAAAAACCAAAAGGTTTCAAAAGGCAAAAATGTTAGACATTGTTCCAGTTTCCACAAGAATAAAAATGGTATACACTGTTCCATTTTATACGGGAAACGAAAAGACAGTCATTTTACGCAGGAATCAAAAAGGCAGACAAATTAAAAATTAGTACAAATTAGTAAAACAGTCTACAAATTATTAAAACGGGTAGAAATTGATCCAATTTATATTCTAGTCAAAACGGTAGACATTAGTCCAGTTTTCACGAACTTTTCATCATCCCATCTAAAAACAATTACCATATTTTCATGCTTACAATAAGCTGCGGCTTAGAAGACGCACCCTAATATTGGTAAAACATTTCTAAGTCATTCGAATACAACCCATTCCCAATGCGCCTCTCACATACTGATGTCACGTATTGTTTACATGAATCACTCGTCCGATTTTGTTTGTACGGCAATGACATACTAGTTGATGGTTAATAAGTTTACCATACATCTTTTATTGTCCAAAGATGGTTTTATTTTCATAAAAATTATTTAAATTTTAAAACATATGCATGTAAATATATAAAACAATGAAATAAATTTTATTCATCCTTAAATCCCAAAAATTCGTCACTGCGGGATTCATGTAAAAGCTCTAAGCTATAATCTGCAGAGTTATGACTACAATAAATGATCCTCACTACCATCCATGTCATGGTGGTAACTGATACATTGGTCTTGAAAGATGCACGCACATTCTTTTTAAGAAAATGTGCATCTTGTAAGCCGGAAAATACAGCAATATGCAAGATATATATATATATATTATATTATATTATATTATATTATATTATATTATATTATATTATATTTTAGAACATGTACATAATTTTTTTTATATTCACTCGGATATATATATATATATATATATATATATAGACCAGCAGTATAAGCCGGCGTTGCTCGGGTGTAATGAAATCTTTTATATATATATATTATCGATTTTCTGCAGTATTGTAAGAACTGCAACCTTGAAACTTCTGAATATCGTTTCTTATGTCTTTGTCTATGAGTATATCAAATTTGATTAAAATTGGACCACTTCTTCTATAACCCGATTTTTTCGATTATCGATTTTTGATGTTTATCGGAGGTACCTCGACAGAAAACCTAGCTAAGAAGACTCGCAGACGATTCTAGTACAACTGTGTAAATTTTCAAGAAAACCGGCTCAGCCGTTTCGGAGTCTATAGGTAACGGATACACACACACACAGACAAAGTTCCATTTATAAATAAGTTTAGATTTAGATATAGATATATAATATATATATCTTAATATATAGGTTTTAAGATGCATCCTAATATTGGAAAGAAATTTCTAAGAAGAAGAAAAAAGTCTCATACAACAACCCATTCACCATGTGTCCCTTGTATACTGACGCCCCGTATTGTTTTATATTAATCCCACAACCGATTTTGTTTGTATGGTAATGACTGTTGGCGGTTAGTAAATATACTATATAAATATACTATATAAATATACTATATAAATTTACTATATACGTCTTTGAGGTCGGAAGAGAGGGTGAGAAGGGAAGTTTTATTTTCATAAAAATTAATTAATTTTTTAAAAATATGCATGTAAATATATAAATCAAAGAAATAAATTTTATTCATCCTCAAATCCCCAAAATTCGTCACTGCCGGATCCATGTAAAATCTCTAGACTATCATCTGCAAAGTCACCACTACTGTCAGTCATGTACAATAAATGATCCTCCCTACCATCCATGTCCTGATGGTAACCATAGAGGAAACTGATATATTTGTCTTGGAAGACGCACACATGTTTTTCGTTTTTTTTTTTTTATTTTTTTTTTGTTTATAGGAAAAAAGTATGTCTTTTAAGCTAGAAAATACAGTAATATGCATTTGTGTGTGTGTGTGTGTGTGTGTGTGTGTGTGTGTGTGTGTGTGTGTGTGTGTGTGTGTGGACTGGTATAAGAATGTGTACTTTCAAATAGTGAATTTTCTGCCACATTTGATCTGGGGCTTCCGTTATATATTTCGAGATTCTTGATAAAATACAAAGGAGAATTGGCAATGTTATTGGTCCTGACCTGATACCTCAGCTTCAGTCACTTTCACTCTGCTGTAATATAGCTTTGCCATAAATATCAAGGCATTTTAGATTTCATCTAATCTCATCTTTAACTGATAGATAAAGTATTTTGGTGGTTACAGAAAATATTGGGAATGTAGATACCATAGTTTCTGGTTTGGAAGATGCACCCTAATATTGAAAAGGAGATTCTAAGAAAAAAGTCATTTTTGTTTGTATGGCAATGACATGCTAGTTGGTGGTTAGTAAATATACTATAAATCTTTCATTGTCCAAGGGAAGTTTTATTTTCATAAAAACTAATTAAAAATTTTAAAATATGCATGTAAAAATATAAAACAAAGAAATTTTATTCATCCTCAAATCCCCAAAATTCGTCACTGCTGTATTCATGTAAAAGCTCTAAACTATCATCTGCAAAGTCATCACTACTGTCCGTCATGTACAATAAATGATCCTCCCTACCATTTATGTCCTGGTGGTAACCATAGAGGTAACTGATATATTTGGAAGACGCACACTTATTTTTCTGGGCGTTTTTTAGGAAAAAAAAGTGCGTCTTGTGAGCCGGCAAATACGGTATTAAAATTTTTTATTCGGTTCAGTGATTTCTCTTAAAATTTGCAATACCTTGACAAAAAGAAAAATCTTTATACGGTCCGTTACTCTCTATAGTGAGATATCCGATCCAAAAACGTCATCATCTCAATGTAAAGCTCAGCAAAAAGAATGTTTTTATTTAAGAATTAGTTCATTAATTCAGTCAGTGCCATACGTGATACACGCTTGGGCGATCATGTCTCGAAAGTGACATGACTGACTAGGTAGAAGATTATTTCGCAGTAGGTTGCCATTACTTTCTACGGTAGACTGGTTGCCAGCCAAGGCTTTAGAACCCAATCTGTCCTGTTACTTGACTCATACCTAAAGGGGAAACAGATGTATTATATTATTAAGTAGTAATAGTGGGGGATCAGTTTATTACTTCATAACAATAGAAAACTGATTCCCCACTTTTTGCCCAGTAGAAGCATTACTTCTGTTCCCAACTATTATATTCAGTTAGTCAGTTAAGTGCCATACGTGATACACGCTTGGGCAACCATGTCTCGAATGAGACATGACTGACTGGGCAGAGGATTATCCCGCAGTAGATTGCCATTACTTTCTGCAGTAGACTGGTTGCCAGCCAAGGCTACAGAACCCAATATGTCCTGTTATTTAACCCATAACTGGTGGGGAGAGACGGATATTTGCGCGTAAAAAGTATTTGCGCGTAAGTGAATGCACGGAATTCAACTGGAATTCGAACTCGGCACCCCGATTTGTCATTCTGAGTCGATATCCACTGCACCACAACGCACATCCCAATTCATTAATTAGTTGACCTGAAATCTCCGTTCCAGTTATTTTCCCGCCGCCATAACGCAGCTTCCCTCACAGTCAATATTCATTAACTATCTTTTTGAAATCTTGGTATCTATGATAACAGAACTATTTACTCCTGGTCTTAATAAATCCGATCGGTTCGATAATGTCAAATTGACAGGTGATCTCAAAAAAATTTTTTTAATCGTTTCACCCCAAGCAAGGCAGCACCGCTACTGATGCGCAGGAGGCTACATAAGAGAGTAAAAATTTAGGCAGGAGGAGAGTGAAGAGAAAGACTTACCAGTTACAGGAGGTGTCAGAGAAAGGGCAAAAGAAGGATGGAAACAGGTGTGTAATACAGGTGTGTAATACAGGTGTGTAATACAGGTGTAAGAGTAGAGACAAAGGAAAATAAGAAGATATACGGAGTGGTGTAGAAAGGACTGAAGTCAAGTGGATAAGAGATGGGAATTGACATTGCATTTAAATTCTTGGAGGTTGTAACCGTCAGAAAAGCAAGTATATATTATGAAGGGAGTTTCACAGGCGGGAAGTGAGAGAAAAGAAGCTACTGGAGTAGAATTGTTGCTTGCATTTGGTTGATCTAACTGTAAATGGGTGGGACATGTTGCCAGTTTGGTTTCACGAGTAAATTCTTGTGGAGGGGGCACCAGTGACCTAAGTTCGTCGGAGCAAAAGCCATGAAAATATTTGTAGAAGAGTCAGAGCGAAGCCACATCTTGCCGGTGAGAAAGTGGCTAGACTCGAGCTGCCAGGTAAGGGCCAATCACATTACAAATTCTCCTTTGGAGCCTGTCGAGAACACTGAGATGAGCAGCAAGGACACCCAACTAGACATGACAGCAGTATTCTTTGCACGAATGGATGGTTGATTTGTATATGTGCAAGATGGATTCAGGCGGAAAAAAACTTCCTGGCCCAACACAGTGGCCCAGCCTTCCTAGCAGCTGATTTAACTATTGATTCAATTTAATGGTTTCACTTGAGGTCGGAAGAGAGGGTAAGACCGAGGAGCTGCAGTGTATTGCTTTCAGGGATTCTGTTGTTAACTGGGGCAAAGGATGGCTTGTAAATTTAAACACCTCCAAATAAAAACTGCTTTTTATTAATAGTCAAAGATAACTTATTTTCTGTCTTCCATCAACATGGCTGATGCTAACATGTTGCATCTTCTGGTTTTTCGTTGACATGAAGTGGAAAGATTATATTGAATCAATTGCTATGTCTTCTGCTAGGAAAGTAGGTTCACAGCATCACGCTAGACTGTTTCTCACAAAAATCCCATTTATAAGTCAACCATTCATGCATACATTGACTATTACCACAGGTCAGGTGCTTGTTCAGTTTGAGCTTTGTTTAACGGCATATCAACCTCTGTAGGTTATTTAATGCCAAAAAGGAGGGGTTTTACGGTACATTTTAATGTTTGGTTATAGTGAGAAGGTTGATTTAGTCAGATTTTAATTTCTTTTTTTTAATTCTTTTTTATTTTAGAAAAATGAACATGTCTTCTAGTTTTATATTCAAAAATGTTTTGCTGAAAATAATTTTTTCTTAAAAAATATATTGTTGGTAATATTTTTCCTTCAAAAATGTATATTTTTCTACTCTATTTTTATTTATATATTTCTATAAAAGCGTATTTTTATACTTTCATAGTGTTTTGAATCCAATTTGTGGGTTAAACATTTGCCCATAGCTGGGACCCTACAAGGCGCTACCACTCTGGGTCAGAGTGGACCTGGGAACACTAGCAATTAAGAGGTGGTTCCATGCTCCTCACAATCTCCCAATCAGAGGCTTTGCTGCTGGATGCAGTTTGAAGTCATGCCCAGAACCAAGGTGCTTGTTGATAAAATACAAAGAATAATCTGCAATTTTACTGGTCCTGACCTGGCATCTTAGCTTCTGTCACTTTCTTACTGTAGTAACGTAACTTTTTCCTGTATTTTCTATATATATTTTCATGATAATTGTTCAGATAAAATTTCTTCTATGGTACATAGAGTTTACGAATATTACTCGGAATGCGTTAAGTTCTCAACATTTGACAGTTTATTTTTTAATCGAATTCACTCCAAGCAAGGCAACAAAACCAATACAACACAAGGGGTCACTTGGTGGCAAAGAATTAGAAAACAGAAACATTATTAAGGACTGATAACAGGAAAAGGGCGATCAGGAGAGTAGAGAACGAAGAACATTGAATTTAAATCAATGAAAATCATTGAAGATCAAAATCATTGAAGATCAAAATCTTTGAAGACCAAAATCATTGAAGATCGAAACCTTTCAAGATCAAAATCTTTCAAAATCAAAATCTTTCAAGATCAAAATGTTTGAAGATCAAAATCATGTAGGATTGAAATCATTGAAGACCAAAATCATTGAGGACCAAAATCTTTGAAGATCAAAATCTTTGAGGATCAAAATCTTTGAGGATCAAAATCATTGAAGATCAAAACCAACGAAGATTGAAATATTAGAAGATCAAAATCTTTGAAGATCAAAATATTTGAAGATCAAAATCATGTAGGATTGAAATATTTGAAGACCAAAATTATTGAAGACCAAAACCATTGAAGACCAAAATCTTTGAAGACCAAAATCTTTGAAATTCAAAATCATTGAAGATCGAAACCTTTCAAGATCAAAATCTTTCAAGATCAAAATCTTTGAAGATCAAAATATTTGAAGATCAAAATCATGTAGGATTGAAATATTTGAAGACCAAAATCATTGAAGACCAAAATCATTGAAGACCAAAATCTTTGAAGACCAAAATCTTTGAAGATCAAAATCTTTGAGGATCAAAATCATTGAAGACCAAAATCATTGAAGACCAAAATCTTTGAAGATCAAAATCTTTAAGGATCAAAATCATTGAAGATCAAAACCATCGAGGATTGAAATATTAGAAGATCAAAATCTTTGAAGATCAAAATATTTGAAGATCAAAATCATGTAGGATTGAAATATTTGAAGACCAAAATCATTGAAGACCAAAATCTTTGAAGATCAAAATCATTGAAGACCAAAATCATTGAAGACCAAAATCTTTGAAGATCAAAATCATTGAAGACCAAAATCATTGAAGACCAAAATCTTTGAAGATCAAAATCATTGAAGACCAAAATCTTTGAAGATCAAAATCATTGAAGACCAAAATCTTTGAAGACCAAAATCTTTGAAGATCAAAATCTTTGAGGATCAAAATCATTGAAGATCAAAATCAATGAGGATTAAAATATGTAAAGATCAAAATCATTGAATATGAAAGTTATTGAAGATCAAAATTTTTGAAGATCAAAATTTTTGAAGATCAAAATCTTTGAAGATCAAAATTTTTGAAGATCAAAATCTTTGAAGAGCCGGAAGAAAATTCGACAAATGGGAAGTGCGAGAAAAACTTAGCATAAAATGCCCGGTTATATCTAGTCAATGCAACTGTAAAATGATGAGACCTAGTTGCCAATTTAGTATTGCGCTTAAACTCATAAAATGAAGATACCAATGCGAATAGCTCATCCGAACAATTACTATTAGAGTATTTTTAAAAAAGACACAGGGACGCCACTTTATGGCGGTGTAATAGTGACTGAAGCCAAGATGCTTCTTTTTCTTACTTTTGGACATATTTTATTCCCATATTACATCGCTCTGCTTTATAAAAGCATCTCTCGCCATTTCCATGCCACGTCAGGTATCTATTTTACTACACTTCTGAAATAGTTAAGTTTCAGTACGTTACTTCTTAATCGTCAAACACCAAGCAAGTCTAAGACGCCAGGGGTTACTGAGAGCGTAAGAAACTGGGAAAGATGACAATAAAAGAACGGGGTCCAAGGCAACAAAAGCTAACGATTAACAATTTATAGTATGTTTTGATGGCCGTAATTGACAGACAAGCAAGAAACTGGAGAGTTCCACAAGGGAGAAGTACGAGAGAAGAAACTGTTAGCATAGAACTAACGGTTGCATCTAGTAATGTCAATAGTGACTTTATGTGATATAACTGCTAATATCGGTGCACTTCGGTATGGTGTAAGTGTTAACAAGCTTGTCTCGGTTGATTAATTACGAGTAAGTAACGAGTTCGATCCTCACTTGGTGCCCCATGCACCCGGTCTTGTGACAGATCTTTGCTGCACTTAGAAAGATAGGCACTTCGACGTGGTTCAATTGTTAGCAAGCTTGTCTCCCTATAATAATTACAGCTAACTGAGTTAGATACTCAATCGGTGTCCCATACTTACAGCCTTGTGCCACGTCTAAGATACGTTTAGAAAATGGCCATAACAGCTAATCACGTAATAGAATATGTAAAGGACAAGTAGAAGAAGAGTGGCTTTAATCTAACGTTTAAAAAAAAGCTTATTCCAGAGATTTATTAAAGACGTATGATTTAAAAAATCTACAAGACAGTATGTTGATTGAGGTATAGTTTCATTGGTTAGAGACGTGTCACGTGTACCAATGAAACTATACCTCAATCTCTGTCTCTTGAATGTTTCTTTAATAAATCTCTGAAGAAGCTTGTTAAAGTGAAACATGTTAGATTAAAGACACTTTTTTCCGACTTGTTCTTTGATTATTCTATTCATCTTGTCGGATTCCGATCCATATGTTCAACTCATATATATAATGATAATATATATATATATATATATATATATATATATATATATATATATATATATATATATATATAATGTTCAAAATAATTCATTACAAATTGTCGGTTGCTTATAACCAAGTTTCGTTAAATTTCGTTAATTTCCGTAATATATATATATATATGTAATGAATTATTTTGAACATTATTT
Organism: Ascarosepion bandense; assembly: GCA_037127315.1. NCBI lineage: Eukaryota > Metazoa > Mollusca > Cephalopoda > Sepiida > Sepiidae > Ascarosepion > Ascarosepion bandense. Next base: position 1,727,677 of record JBBBDQ010002429.1, read on the forward strand.
TTACCGATACTCGTATTTAAGTAGATATTCTGTTTTTAATTAAACAGTATTTTATATTTATATCTACCGGCCTGATTATTTCACGATAAATTTTTATGACGAAAATGTGTGCTATCTAGGGATCGCGGGTTCGTATCCTGCTGGATAGCACACATTTTCGTCATAAAAATTTATCTTGAAATAATCAGGCCGGTAGATATAAAATATAAAATACTGTTTAATTAAAAACAGAATATCTACTTAAATACGAGTATCGGTAAAAAAAAATGTTCAAAATAATTCATTACAAATTGTCGGTTGCTTATAACCAAGTTTCGTTAAATTTCGTTAATTTCCGTAATATATATATATATATATATATATATATATATATTATTATTATTATTATTATTATTATTATTATTATTAAGACCATCATTGTTAATGCTACCTAATGAGATATTGTTCTTTCAATGTCGAATCAAAATGTACCATTTTGTAGTAGTTTTTCACGTGTTCTAACGTAATAATTAATAATAAATTCATGAAGTAAGGCGAGAAAGCTACAAAGACAGAAAAAATTACTGCGAGCAAAAGAAACAGAAAAATTGTCCGAGCGACTTTTTGTGCTTGCTTGGAGTGAAGTAAATTAACGTTTCCAAATATTTTTTATTTCTATTCGCAACATCCGGGTTCAGAGAAAACAAATGGCGGAGGTTATTCTGTTTGCTTTCCCGCGGTGATAGCGAAATAATAAAAATTCACTCCAAATAAGGCAATACAGCCACTAAGACGCTAGTGTGTTACTGATGTGTCAGAGAATATGAGAAAAATATACCATTAAGAAGAAAAGACAATAAAAGAAGGATAATTAAGAAGACAGAAGATAACGATTGACACTGACTGGGAAGCGAGATCCGAAAGAGTTCCACAAGCGAGAAGTGACTCAGAAGAAACTGCTGGCATAGAACTTACGGCTACTCATAGCTATGTCAATTGTAACATGATCAGAATAACTACTATTGTAATATAACAATCTGGCCCCACCCGAGGAAGTGATGCAAGCGATGGTGTTTCCCGTCTGTGGAGGGGTCGGCGAGCGGCAGGGCGGGTGTTTGTGAAATACATCCTGGTCACGGCACCAATTTGCGTATGTTATATATCGCCGTACGACGACAAAACAACAAACACGCATATATAAAAATATAAGGTTATATTTTTATTAATGACGACGAACCGTGTGGAATAGAGAACGGAAGGGTGAGAGCGCACATAGAATGGGTTGACGGGAGTGTAGTCTTGCCTGTGGTGTTTCTCTGCTTCCACTGGCCGTTCTCTGCTGGCGAATCCGTGTGTCGAGGTCTTTATATAGTCTTCTAGAACCAGGACTTTCCTTCCGGTCCTGCCTCGCCCACGCAACGCCCACGTAATTCCCAGAGACACCTGTTCTGTTTGCCTCCGTAGTCATTTCCGCCGCTGTCGGAAATAAGGTCAAACGACATCCGCTCCGGCTTCGACAGGATGTATTTCACAAACACCCGCCCTGCCGCTCGCCGACCCCTCCACCGACGGGAAACACCATCGCTTGCATCACTTCCTCGGGTGGGGCCAGATTGTTATATTACACTATTAAAATATTTGTAGAAAAGACGCAGGGAAGTTAAGTTACGGCAGTTGAAAAGTAACTGAAGCCAATATTCCAGGTCAGGATTAATAATATTGCAGATTCTCCTTTGTTTTGTTTTTTGTTGCTTTTTTTTAAATTTTTTATCAAAAATCTCTAAATATATATTAAGAGCAGCAGACCAGATTCGGCAGTAATATTTAAAGCAAGAACTAATGGCAAATTTATAAACATGTAAAATAGATTCTGGCAAGAAAACCGTCTAGCTCAGCACAGGCAACAAACATTCGTAGCTACAGGATTAGCAATTGATTCAATATACACTTTTCATTTCATATCAGTTGAAATTATCAATGACCGGGATCAATAAAAAATGAGGAATTAAAAGACAGTAGATTGATATCGAATTTAATTTTTTTTTAAATCAAACTTGACTGTAAAACAAAAAGCTGCAAGAGATGTTTACAAGTGAGAATCGTAAAAGAATAAACTGTTAACATAGAACTTACGGTTACATCTGGTCATCTCAAAGACAAAATGATGATATTTTGCTGCCAGTCTAGTCTTTTTATTATTATTTTTGCCGTGTCTCTTCAGGACGTAAGCGATAATGGCCCTCCACATCATCCTATCCCTTGTCGCTCGTGACGCCCCTTCTCCTATTATCCCACTCAATCCCCACTCCACCATCCAGCTGATCAAGTCCATTAAGTATATCATGCGTTGTTTTCCCTTGTCTCTCATTCTCCCTATCAGTCCCGTGAGTATCCGGTTCTCCAAGGCCTTCTTCCTCATTACATGCTCATAAAACTTTACTGTCTTTTCCTGATGTTGAGTATCAATTTCCTTCTCGTGCCCATCCTCTCCAAAACCTAGTCGTTGCTCACATGTTCGGTCCATGATATCCTCAGCATCCTTCTGTAGAACCACATTTCGGTTACTTCAAGCTTTTCCTTCATCTTTGATGAGATTGTCCAGCATAACTGCGCTTAAATTCAGAAAGTCTAGGGACTATAGAAGAAAGTTCATTAGAACAATTTCCATGAAAGTATTTACAGAAAAGACACAAGGAAGCTACATTGCGGCATAGGTAAAGTGACTGAAACAGAGATGGCATGTCAGGACTAATATTATTGCAGATTTTTCTGTGTATTTTATCAAGAATCTGTAAATATATATCAGGAGCACCAGACCAGATGTGCCAGCTATATTCAAAGCAAGAGGGATATTTTTTCGATCAAGGAATTTTCTATTTTCTATTTTTCTTTTTTTATTCGATTCGAAATTCCGACTTACCGGATCTTTGCTTTGTCGATTTTTACCGAATTTATTTCCTTTTATATCTTTTTTTTATTTAAAAGCACGGCTTTGAATACGAATAAAACTAAAAGTTCCGCTATAAGGTTATATTAGAAACTGCCCCCCCCCCAATAAACTTGTTTAAATATTGAAATCATTTTTCTTGTCATTCGTAAAGTTTAAGGTGTAAAAGACAATATTACACTGAAAGAGGTTAAAAAAAAATAATAATGAACATATTTACAGGCGGCGGTAATGTCGTACCGGTGACTGGTTTCAAAATGGAGGATCGATTTACTATAATGTTGTATGAGAAACTGATCCCCCACAGAAAAGGTTTAAATATTGAAATTTCTCAATTTTTTTTGTCAGTCGTAAAGCTAAGGAGGTAATCGATAGGACTGCGCTGAAAAAAGTTTTAAAAAAATGAAAAACAATGAAATTAAACGTGGTGGTAGTCTGCTTCTGGTGCGCCGATTTTTCTTTTTCACTATTAATGCTTGTATTATTTTTAGTCTTTTTTTACGTGTGAATTTTCTACTAGTATATTGCGGATAGAGTTTGATAGATCTCTTTGCGGGTTTAAATAAGTTCTAACTGAGCGCTGGTCAGAGAGGTGTAGTGTGTGTCTTCTCGATAACACTCAATAATATCAACATAGTTATAAATGGAACTTTGTGTGCGCGCGTGTGTGTGTGTGTGTGTGTGTGTGTGTGTGTGTGTGTGTGTGTGTGTGTGTGTGTGTGTGTGTGTGTGTCCGTTACCTATAGACTCCGAAACGGCTAAACTGATTTTCTTGAAGATTTACACAGTTGTACTATAAGCGACTGCGAGTGTTCTTAGCTAAGTTTTGTGTCGAGGTACCCCCGATAAATATCGAAAATCGATAATCGAAAAAGTCGGGTTATAGAAGGAGTGGTCCGATTTTAATCAAATTTGATACACTCATATAAGAAATAAGAAACGATATTCAGAAGTTTCAAGGTTACAGTTCTTATAATAGTGCAGAAAATCGATAATATATATATGTATAAAAGGCAAGATGTTTGTTTATGTGTGTGTGTGTGTGTGTGTGTGTGTGTGTGTGTGTGTGTGTGTGTCTGTTTATCTGTCTGTATGTGCTGTATACAAATCCACAATTTTTATCCGATTCTCACCAAACTTCACACAAATATTCTTTAGTCTGAGCTCCAGGACCATGGATTAGTTTTAAAGCTTTCATTACACCCGAGCAACGCCGGGCTATACTGCTAGTATCAACAAAGTTGATTTTTAGATCTTCTTGATTGAGCGTAATCGAAAAATAACCCGTTAAATGTGAACATGTGATGATTTAATTGTGGTTTATTCATGTTCTCCAAGAACGAGACAGGGCGGCTCTACTACAAAACTCTGGAAATTGGGAAAAGAGTTGAGTATCAAACAATGTTTCTTTTCGTAGCGATCACCGGCGTGAAGTGCTAGTTGGCCCAAGCAGTTTCCTCTCTCATGGAACCTAACTGGCAGCAAACCGCCTGCATTGGGACAGGAAACAAATTAGGCAGACATCAGTCAGTCAGTCAAGTGCCATACGGGATACACGCTTGGGCGACATGACTGACTGGGCAGAAGATTATCCCGCAGTAGATTACCATTGCTTTCTGCTGTAGACTGGTTGCCGACCACGACTATAGAACCTAATCTGTCCTGCTATTTAACCCATAACTGGAAGGAATAGACGGATTAATACCTTTCCCAAGGGTATTTGCGCGTGAGTGAATACAATGGATTCAACTGGAATTCGAACTCGGCTCCCCGGTTTCTCGTTCCGAGCCGATATCCACTGTACCACAATGCACATAAAGAGCGTAAGACAAGGAGGTGTCTTTTCACCGGATCTATTCAACTTGTACAGTAAGACTATTCTGAGGACCTTAGAAGTTATGCCGTGATTCGTCATTGGTTGTCTCAATCTGAACAACATAAGGTACGCTGATGATACTGTGCTGATGGTGAAAACTACAAGGCCTCCTAAAAAAGGTCGATGAAGAAAGTCGAAAGAAAGGACTACAAATAAACTACAAGAAAACCGAACGTATAGTCATCAGCAAACGGAGGAGCCCAAAATGCCAACTAGAGGTGAGGGATATTAAAATCAAGCAGGTACAAACATTTAAATACTTAGGAAGTGTTCTAACGCAAGACGGAAGTGCGACACTGAGATCCGAAGGCGAAATGGAGTAGCCAAATGCACATTCCAGAAGCTATTAAGAGACAGGAAAATTTCACTAAAAACAAAGAGAGTACTGGATTGCTATATGGTGTCAGTTCTTCAATATGGCAGTGAATGCTGGACAATATCTTCGAAGATGAAGGAAAAACTTGAAGCAACCGAAATGTGGTTCTACAGAAGGATGCTGCGGATATCATGGATCGAGCACGTGAGCAATGATGAGGTTTTGGAAAGGATGGAAACGAAAGGGAAATTAATACTGAGCATCAGAAAAAGATCGTTTAAGTTCCTGGGACATGCAATGAGGAAGGAGGGTTTGAAGAACCTGATACTAACAGGCCAGATAGATGGAAAAAAGAGACAGAGGAAAGCAGCGGATAACATATTTGTAGGACCTGAGCAGGTGGATGAAAGAACGGGAGTTGCGTGGTGTAACAAGAGAAAGCGTGGTAAGTGTCACGAAGGATAGGGGGAGGTGGAAGGGCATGATCGTCTACGTCCTGAAAGGACAAGGCACATAGAAGAAGAAGATCGCCAGAGTAAGATTAAATTAATTCTTTGGTGCTCTAAATGGTGCACAATCCTGATCGCCTTGCTTGCCATCTTTTTTTGCTCCCCCGGTTATCATTTTTTTAATTTTTCTTTACCCTATAATTTTTCGTGGTGACAGTATAGTATTTGGCCTTCCTCTTTGGTTCTGGTATAGTATGTGGCCTGGTGCCAGTATAGTATTTGGCCTTCCTCTTTGATTCTGGTATAGTATGTGGCCTGGTACCGGTATAGTATTTGGCCTTCCTCTTTCATTCTGCTATAATATGTGGCCTGGTGCCGGTATAGTATTTGGCCTTCCTCTTTGATTCTGGTATAGTATGTGGCCTGGTGCCAGTATAGTATTTGGCCTTCCTCTTTGATTCTGCTATAGTATGTGGCCTGGTACCGGTATAGTATTTGGCCTTCCTCTTTCATTCTGCTATAATATGTGGCCTGGTGCCGGTATAGTATTTGGCCTTCCTCTTTGATTCTGCTATAGTATGTGGCCTGGTGCTAGTATAGTATTTGGCCTTCCTCTTTGATTCTGCTATAGTATGTGGCCTGGTACCGGTATAGTATTTGGCCTTCCTCTTTCATTCTGCTATAATATGTGGCCTGGTGCCGGTATAGTATTTGGCCTTCCTCTTTGATTCTGCTATAGTATGTGGCCTGGTGTCGGTATAGTATTTGGCCTTCCTCTTTGATTCTGCTATAGTATGTGGCCTGGTGCCAGTATAGTATTTGGCCTTCCTCTTTGATTCTGCTATAGTATGTGGCCTGGTGCCGGTATAGTATTTGGCCTTCCTCTTTGATTCTGCTATAGTATGTGGCCTGTGCCGGTATAGTATTTGGCCTTCCTCTTTGATTCTGCTATAGTATGTGGTCTGGTGCCGGTATAGTATTTGGCCTTCCTCTTTGATTCTGCTATAATATGTGGCCTGGTGCCAGTATAGTATTTGGCCTTCCTCTTTCATTCTGCTATAGTATCTGGCCTGGTGCCGGTATAGTATTTGGCCTTCCTCTTTGAATCTGCTATAGTATGTGGCCTGGTGCCGGTATAGTATTTGGCCTTCCTCTTTGATTCTGCCTAGTATGTGGCCTGGTGCCGGTATAGTATTTGGCCTTCCTCTTTGATTCTGCTATAGTATGTGGCCTGGTGCCGGTATAGTATTTGGCCTTCCTCTTTGATTCTGTTATGGTATGTTGCCTAGCCAGTTGGAATGTGTTCTACCCCAGTAAGACGACATTTATAGATATAAGTATTCGGTTATTTATTGAAACTAACTATTTTTCAAACTCTACCCTAACCAGACAGTTATAATACTTCCTTATAATACGCTTTTTAAGATAGGCCACATACTATACCAGTAACAGAATTTCATAGGCAACATTCAAAAGATAGACCACCGGCACCTTTTTTCTTATCCCTTTTGTAATAAAAAAGAATGCTTAAAAAAAAAGAAAATTGTTATCTAAAAAAAGGAGTAAAAATGAATTTGACAGAATTAGAGCTAAAGATCTTTCTATTAAAAAAAAAACTTGAACATACGAAACTCCATCTTAAACAAAGCAAGCATGAAAAGAAATTAACACTTAAAAACAAAAAGCCCCTTGAAAATGCTTAAAGAAATGGTCGAAAGCTCTTCGGATAGTGAACCATTTTTTCACTCTCTTACTCTCACCAAACGAAGAAAAGTAAGAATGATGGAAAAACTAAAAAAAAATCAAATTTTCCTTTTGTGATATTTAACAATATATATATATAGTCATCGGCAGGCAGATCTGTTTCGCAGCTCATCGGTACGGTTAGACAGCCGATTGCTTTTTACCCAGGATTGAAACCCGACCGAATTGGCGTCAGTCGACGATTCTACCTCTGCGCTACGGGTTCGCAGTAGACTTTTTAGCGTGTATATCATCATTATACACGCCCAATACCTGAATGTTCTAATTCATTGCGTATATATATATATATATATATATAAACTTCAGTACTTATGTAAAGGGACAATATGAATAAACATAAAATGAAAACGTAGCCGACGTGTTTCGTCTTCAGAGAGACTTTATCAAGGCAAGTATTCATTTTTGTAGCAAACTGCGAAAAAAATGGCACAAAGCCAAATTCGTGATGGGGAAGGCTGGTCTTCGTCTTTCTTATAATCAAACTTATCTATCCACAATCACTTACCCAAACATATCACAGAAACAATCAAATATTCACTCTAACAAGAAAAATAGATGACATTAGGCATGGGTTGAAATGTGTAAGATAGCTCTGAATCAAAACACGTAATCTTACTTACCATTCTCACTTCAGCTACCATAAGACCTCAGAGTCTCTTATGAAGTCCTAACTAGTCCTGCTATGTACAGTTCTTCTGTCTTTTGTTTCAGTTTTGTTGTTCTCGCTCCTTTTTTTTTTATTGTAGTGGATTGATAAATCGTATTGTATTGCACGTCTTAATTAAAATAAGTATATTTATATATATAAAGTATATGTCGATCACCTGTCGATCGACAACGCAACTCAGTACCTCCCCCTCCTATATCATAGTAGCATTATTGCCTTGCTTGGGGTGAACTGAATAAAAAAACAATTAGCACATATGAAACCAGCTTCTTCCGCAGTGCGATAAGAAGAGTCTAACAAGTTTGATCTTGACTTTTTCTTTCAAGTTTGTCTTCTTGCATAAATAGGTCTGTATAGAAGTCTACGACAGACTTTTACATTTACTTTCAAATTTTTTTAAATCAAGCAAAACGAAACGGCCATTTGCGGACAGGGAGGAGGGGTCTACTTCTATGAGCAGTGTCCTTTCAGAACGTAGGTGATTATGGCCCTCCACATCTCCCTATGCTTTGTAGCTCTTAACATCTTTGTCTTGTTACCCCTCCCAAACCCTGTTTGCAATCCATTTGCTCAAGCCCTAGAATATAAATGTATATAAACTAGCATGTATATAATACAGCATGGTAAAAAGTGAGTGATCAATTTACATATTGATTATAATATAGAACTGATCCCCAATTTTATAACCATATTATAATTTATAATTTGTTTATCAAATTCTGATTTGGTATGAATCCACCTACTCTCAATATTGATTAGCTACGAAGGTATGACTTTTAGTTTTTCTTCTTCGTGCCGTGTCCCTTCAGGACGTAGACGATCATGGCTCTCCGTATCTCCTAGCCTTTGTAGCTTTCTCTTGTTACCCCTCCCAAACCCTTCTCTGCCATCCATTTGCCCAAGCTCATAAATCTAGAATATAAATGTATAGAAACTAGCATGGCCACAAAGTGAGGGATTAGTTTATATACTGATTTCAATATTAGATTGATCCCCCCTATATATTTGACTGGAATAAGTTTTCTATGTCTAGGGAGGCTTCTTCTATGTGCCATGTCATTTCAGAATGTAGGCGATCATGGCCCTCCACATCTGCCTATCCTTTGTATCTCTTAACACCCTTTCTCTTTTTACCTCCCTCCAAATCCTGCTCTGAAATCCTAGAAGATAAATGTATATAAACTAGCATGGCAAAAATTGAGTGATCTATTGAGTGATATATATTGATTATAATATAGAACTGTTCCCCCACTTAATATTATATTTTAATTTATAATTTGTTTATCAAATTCTGATTTGATATGAATCCACCTACTCTCAATATTGATTAGTTACGCAGATATGATTTTTAATTTTATTTTTATTTTTCTATGTGCCGTGTGATGGCCCTCCACTTCTCCCTAGGCTTTGTAACTCTTAACACCCTTTCTCTTGTTACTCCATCCAAATCCTGCTCTGCCATCCACTTCCCCAAAAGCATTTCGTATGTCACGCGTTGCTTTGTCCCGTCTCTCTTTCCCTCTGACTTGTGAGTATCAGATTCTCTAAGCCCTCTTTCCTCATTACATGTCCCAGAAACTTCAGCTGTTTATTCCTGATAAATATCAGTCTCCTTTGCGTTTCCATCTTCTCCAAAACCCCGTCATTGCTCACATGTTTGGTCTATGGTATCCTCAGCATCCTTCTGTAGAACGATATTCGGTTGCTTCAAGTCTTTCCTTCATCTTTGATGAGATTGTCCAGTTTTTGCTGCCATATTGAAAAACAAACATCACATAGCACTCTAGTACTTTCTTCGTTGTTTCCAGCGAAATTTTCCTCTCTCTCAATACTCGACTCAGCATTTGGAATGCATCCTTGGTCATGCTAATACGCTTTCGAATCTCAGTGTCGCACTTTGCAGCTTCTGTTGGAATAGGTCCTGAGTATGACAGTAAACAGCATCGGGCAGCAAGGATTGGGAGGTTGTGAGGAGCATGAAGCCACCTCTTAATTGCTATTGTTCTCAGGTCCGGAGTGGTAGCACCTGTTAGGGTCCCAGCTATGGGCAAATAGTTAACCTCCAAACTGGGGTCAAAACACTATGAAAGTATAAAAATAGGCTTTTGTAGAAATATATACATAAAAATAGAATTTCATAGAAAAATATACATTTTCGAAGGAAAAATATTACCAATTTTTGAAAAAAAAAATATTACTATAACATATTTTTGAAAGAAAAAAGTTAATACCAGCAATATATTTTTGAATGCAAAACTTCAGTTTTCTAAAATAAAAAGAAAATTAAAGAAAAGATTTTCATCAAAATTTTGTTAAATCAACTTTCTCACTATCAGTTAAGTGCCATACGCGATTGGGCGATCATGTCTCGAAATAAACATGACTGACTGGGCAGAAGATTATCCCGCAGTAGGTTGCCATTGCTTTCTGCGGTAGACTGCTTGCCGACCAAGGCTATAGAACCCAATCTGTCCTGCTATTTAACCCATAACTGGAAGGAATAGACGGATTAATACCTTTCCCAAGGGTAATTGCGCGTAAGTGGATTCAGCTGGAATTCGAACTCGGCTCCCCGGTTTCTCGTTCCGAGCCGATATCCACTGCACCACAAAGCACATCCACTAAATATTTACAGTGTGAATAATACCACAGCACACTTTACCTGTGAATTGTATACACTTCAGCGAAACAACAATAATAATAATAATGGTAATAGAGTGACAAGATTAAATGAAGTTTTAGTTCCACTAAAATGGATTTTTATTTTTTAAATCAATTTTAATTTAATATCAATGCTTGTAAGCTGTGAACAAAAAGAAAAGAAAAGAAAAGAGATTTGACCATATGTTTCTCGGAGAGTGACGTTTATTACCTTATAGGATAAGTCAGTTAAGCTTTCTCTTAAGACAATTCTTTTTTACGGGAAAGTAGGTCTTTCAAGGCCAGTAGTTGTTATCGCCCCTTTCCAGTTTTGACTGGTGGTTTCCTTCCCATCCATTTATTTGAAGTATCGTGGAATTTAAACATTTTCATTACGCCATTAATTTTTCCTTTCTCTCTTTAGGGACAATATAACATTACCCGGAATTCGCTCTTCTAAACTGAAGCGCATCGATCTCACACCCCTGCAGTACTTCAAACATTTAAATGCAGCGTCAATTACCCTCTTCTGTCTCCTTGTACACGCTTCCTTGATTGCACTTTTCCTTACTAAATTATTGCCATTTTCTTCTACTCTCTGTACCCTTCTGACAACCTAGTGGTATTATCATCTTTGATGAAAATAATAGCTGTTGTAGAGAGGCTCACACCCCTGCAGTACTCTCATTCGTAGCATGACCCATAGTCCAAAATGGTCTATTTAAGTAAAAAAAACAGTAGCATTCAAGGCGTAATATTCGAGTGTCATTCGAGTAATATTGGGTGTGATTATTTCGGTGACTATTGCGATCTAAATCCTCTTTCTCTCTGTTGTAAGTTTTATCTTGTCTCTTATTTTAACTATTGTACTGTTCTGTGTATATCCGTTTAGAACCGGATATTGTGCTGAATAATACCACAGCACACTTTACCTGTGAATTGTATACACTTCAGCGAAACAACAATAATAATAATAATGGTAATAGAGTGACAAGATTAAATGAAGTTTTAGTTCTACTAAAATGGATTTTTATTTTTTAAATCAATTTTAATTTAATATCAATGCTTGTAAGCTGAGAACAAAAAAAAAAAGAAAAGAGATTTGACCATATGTTTCTCGGAGAGTGACGTTTATTACCTTATAGGATAAGTCAGTTAAGTACCATACGTGATACACGCTTGGGCGATCATGTCTCGAATGAGACATGACTGGCTGGGCAGAAGATTATCACGCAGTAGGTTGCCATTGCTTTCTGCGGTAGACTGGTTGCCGACCAAGGCTATAGAACCCAATCTGTCCTGCTTTTTAACCCATAACTGGAAGGAATAGACGGATTAATACCTTTCCCAAGGGTAATTGCGCGTAAGTGGATTCAGCTGGAATTCGAACTCGGCTCCCCGGTTTCTCGTTCCGAGGCGATATCCACTGCACCACAAAGCACATCCTCTAAATATTTACAGTGTGAATAATACCACAGCACACTTTACCTGTGAATTGTATACACTTCAGCGAAACAACAATAATAATAATAATGGTAATAGAGTGACAAGATTAAATGAAGTTTTAATTCCACTAAAATGGATTTTTATTTTTTAAATCAATTTTAATTTAATATCAATGCTTGTAAGCTGTGAACAAAAAAAAAAAAGAAAAGAGATTTGACCATATGTTTCTCGGAGAGTGACGTTTATTACATTATAGGAAAAGTCAGTTAAGTACCATACGTGATACTCGCTTGGGCGATCATGTCTCGAAAGAGACATGACTGACTGGGCAGAAGATTATCACGCAGTAGGTTGCTATTGCTTTCTGATTGTCAGCCAATGCTATAGAATCCAATCAGTGTTATTATTTAACCCATAACTAGAGGAAAGAGACGGATTAATACCTTTCCTAAGGGTATTTGCGCAATGAATTCGGCTGGAATTCGAACTTGGCTCCCCGATTTCTCGTTCTGAGCCGATATCCAATGCACTACAACACACATCCCCTTCTCACTATAACCAAACATTAAAAAAACTTAAAACCCTAACTTTTTGGCATTAAATAACCCACAGAGGTGTTGATATGCCGTTAAATAAAACTTAAACTCAAACGCTATTAAACTCTTCTCAAATATTTAAATTTCTGTACCTGATTGATTTCAGTATCCCCGACTTGTAGTTGGCATTTGGGGCAACTCTTTTTACTGGTGATCATGCATTCAGGTTTTTTATTTATTTATTTATTTATATGTAGTCCCTTATTTCCACTTTCTTCTATAGGGGGTCTTGCAGTTTCCTTAGGAGTTACAATGCGAGAAAAGACTGGATATAGGGGGTATTAATGAAAGATGAACGGGATTCAAGCAAATAGAAAATGGAAATTGACGTTGCATTTAAATATTAAGAAATGGTAGCTATTAAGAAAACAAGACCTCTGAGAAATTAGAGATTTTGAGGAGCATGGAACCACCTCTTAATTGTCGTTGTTCCCAGGTCCGCCTTGACTCGGGGAGGGAGATTAGCACTTGTTACGGCCCCAACTATGGGCAAAAAGTTAGCCCCAAAACTAAGTTCAAAACACAACGAAAATTTTTAAAAAAATAGACTTTTTTTAGTGGAAATTCCAACAATACTCTTTTGGAGAAGAAAATATTACCAGCAATACATTTTTAAGGTAAAGAAATCGAAAACAAATATGTATATACCAGTAATACATCTGTCTCTTTGCAAAAATACATCAATGAGACCTGATCTATCAACTATTTTTTTACAAAGAATACATATTCTATTTATGCGAATCTATTGTAAAAATCTTGTCGGTATTAAATATCGCATTGAGAATTATATGCCGTAAAACAAGGTAATTGCGCATGAGTTAAACAAGATGTCTAACGAAGTTGTGAATATGGGCACACAACTGCGCAAGGAAGAGAGCCATCGAGTTTCCGATCATTACTTACTAGGAGGTCGATACTTCGGAGGGGCGTACTCTAAGGTCGACCATGGATATATGTGCGTCGTTTCGGCGGTATTTCGAGAATCGGTTTATCAAGAAGCCTGGTCTCTGTGGCAAAACATTTAGCAGCTATTTAGCTGACTTTCCTCTGATTTCGTCGACTGAAGCGGCTAGGGTGAAATACCATTGAAGTGGGTCGGCATTGACAAGTCTCCGGGACTTGATGGTCTGCCCTACGAATTATACTTGAGTTTATCGCACATCTTTGTGCTGATTTTGATAGTGGTGTTCAACAGTTGGTTCCAGAACGGGTCCGTTCCCGACCGGTTCTCTAAGGGTGACATCATCATGTTGAACAAGATTGGTGGGTAATATTAAGATAACTCTGCTTGACATAGAGTTAAAGACTTTGGTCTAGATTCTGATGACTGAGATTCTTTGGGACTCGAGCAGTCTTTTTGTTGTGAAGAAACGAATAATTCTGAGTAACATGCATATCATCTGCACGAATCTTGGGAGGGTAAAAGACAACGAACAAGCCTCTCCCTAAGGTCGGCCATAAGTACTTTGCTGCTGTTTTGCAGGCCATTGGATTCAAACCTAACTTTTGCAAGTAGATCAGTCTCCCGTATCGTCCCACTAGTGCTGTGGTATAGGTGAACGGAAAACGACCACGCGATTTTGCACTCTCTCTGTCGGTTTGTCTCTACTTTATGTTGGAGCCCCTCCTTCACCGGCTGAGGGACAGGTCGTGCAGTCCAGCCCTACGTGGAGTCGCTGCCCCTGTTGTTGCTCGGCTTAGGGGTTCCGCGTGTGCTGATGATGTATTCAATGTCATGTGCTGCCGCAGCGACATTGAGGACGTACAGAAGGCGTTTGAACAGTACGAGATCACTGGGACCGACATTAACCGCAAAAAGTCTTCGGGTTTGCGGATGTTGGACTGACAGACCCGTCCGCATTTTTGACGTGTGGTTTGGTCAGAGGTGCAGCAAAGTTTGGAGCGGACTTGGCTCCGAAGGTGGTAGGGAAGAGGTATAAGCCACGTACGTCTTTCCTCTCTTCCTTTACTGATCGCCTCTATTCTCGTTCTGCGTGAAATATGGGTAGGGGTTCCATCGCTTGCTCTACACTCTATTGTAGGGTTGTGTTAGACCCTTCTTCAAACCTGATTTCTGTATTCAGATGCTGGGAATGCCACACTTGGCGAGTCACTGACATGCCTCGAGGTTAATTTTCTGTGTTCGATCTTGGAGTGGAGTGTTAGGGACGCCTTTCTTAGCCTTACAATAACTCCTGTTTCTGGAGCGGAGTGCCGTCGTAAGCCATGGAAACAGACGAGCTTTCTCAAAGAGTGTCGATCGTCTTTGCAGGTCATTGTTCATTTCAGGGCCTGGAAGGCTCTTGTATTAGTGGAGCACTCGTATCCAACCCAGATTGTGAACGACTCGGTTTATCGGCGACAGAGGTGCGTTCTTTCTGGTTTTGGGAACCAGCGGTTGATTATCTCAACAACCATTTTCGCTTACCTAGCCATTTATTTAGAACGCACTATCACTTCAGAGGTGGCTGGGCGTATTTGCCCGACTGTCATCGGTGTGACCCTGGTCGAGAAGAAACGACTTCGCACATATTCTTTCTCTGTCCTAAGTTGTGACCACTTCTGGGTCTATGCCGGCGTGTATCATTCCCGAACATCTTGTTTCCATCGATCTCGCATACACGTGCGATAATGTGTCTCCCCCGTTCTCTGGAGTGAAATGACTGGTGTTTCTCATGTTGCTAACCGTAGCAAGATTAGTGGTTGAGACGTCGCAGAGGGACTCTAACGATACGAACCTTATTCTCGTCAAGGTCTGGTTGAATTCTTTGCGCATCAGCTCAAGATGAAGATCAGATCTGATAGAAAAGCGTTTGATATCAGCAGATTTCAGCGAAAGATGGGTAAAAAGGGGCGAGTTTGTTTCGAGTGAACGGGGCCAGCCTTGATTTTCTTTTATAAGTCATCTTTGACGCAATGGGGCCGTTTCCTGATGAAGCCTCCTCTGGTTAAGCTAGACTCTCTTTGATTACCTAGTTAATGCGAGTAACGGTTTCTCCCGACATTTTCTTTTGGTATGATCCATATCGAAATTCCCAATTTCCCCAGTTTGTTTTTTGGCACCTTTTATCTTGACTGGATCAGCCTTTTAATATTTCTCCAATTTGTTTTGCCCGTCCTTTAGTGAGCGAGATTCTTGATTCCGCCTATAGGCAGAATACAGCGGCTGTTCTTACTTTTGTTGGTTGAACGGATCCTACAAACATATCTCTGCGAAGATGTGGTGTTATCTTGTGTGTCAGTTTCAATGGGGATGGGTAAGTTCTTGGGGTGAATGAGCAATGTATGAATGGGACATGAATCTGATTTTTTTTTTTAATCATTTCACCCCGAGCAAGGCGGAAACGCCACTGATGTGCAGGGGGCTACATAAATGTAAAAAGATTAATTAGAAAAGAGTGAGGAGTACAAACTAGTTAGAAAGGAACAATAGAAAGCTGAGAAAGCAGGTGCGATGACAGATACATAGGTGGAGAGAAAGGGAAGGTTATACGGGGGTCGGGAGAGAGTCCAGTGGTTATTAGATGAGTATTGACTTTGCATTTAAATTTCTGGAGGTTGTAGCCGTCAGGAAAGCAAGAATACGGGAGCGAGTTCCACAGGCGGGAAGTGCGAGAGAAGAAGCTGCAGGAGTAGAATTGTCGTCTGCATTTGGCTAACCTGACTGTGAATGGGTGGGACCCAATTGCCAATCTGGTTGTAGCTGGGTCTAAAATATTAAGGGCTGACCAGCCTCTTCTCAGTTCCCCCCTTAGCCTTGTACCGTAATTGTTTATAAAATATAAGAAATAAATAAATAATTCTTATCCTTTTGTCTCGTTCTCTCGTTGATTATCACTTTTTCCCTCTTTCATTATCGCGCTCTCTCTCTCTCTCTCTCTCTCCTCTCGTTTTTTCTCTCATTTTCTCATCTCGTTCTCTCTCCCTCTCTCTTCCCACGTTCTCTCTCTCTCTCTCCGTCCTCTCTGCCTCTCTCTTTTTCTTCCTCGTTCTCTTCTCTCTCTCTCTCCTCTCTGTCTCTCCTTTCTCTCTCTCTTTATTCTCTCTCTCTCTCATTTTCTTCTTCCATTCTCTCCTCTCTAACTCTCTCTCTCATTTTATCCTCTTGTACTCTCCTCTCTCCTCTCTTGTCTTCTCTCTCTCATTTTCTCTTTTCGTTCTCTTCTCTCTCTCTCTCGTTCTATCACTCTCATTTTCTCCTCTTGTTCTCTCTCTTTCTCTCTTCTCTCGTTCTCTCTCTCATTTTCTCCTTTCGTTTTCTCCCCTCTCTCTCTCTCTTCTCTCGTTCTCTCTCTCATTTTCTTCTTTCGTTCTCTCCTCTCTCTCTCTCTCTTCTCTCGTTCTCTCTCTCATTTTCTCCTTTCGTTCTCTCCTCTCTATTTCTCTCTCTCCTCTCGTTTTCTCTCTCTTATTTTCTCCTCTTGTACTCTCTCCTCTCATTCTCTCTCTCATTTTCTCTATACGTTCTCTTCTCTCTCGCTTCTTTCGTTCTATCCTCTCTCACTCCCTTGCTTTTCGTTCTCTCTACTTTCCGCTTGTTCCCTGCCTATTTTGATTTATTTCCCAACTCTTTCTCTCTCTTTTATCTTTTCTTTCTCGTTTTATTTTTCTTATTCTCTCCACCTCTCTCTCCCTCTCTCTCTCTCTCTCTCTCTCTCTCTTAATTTCTCTTTCCATTCTGTCTTTGTTTGTCTCTTTCTCTTTTCTGTTTTAATTTGTCTCTCATTCTTTTTCTATTCTATTTTGTCTTTCTAATTTTTCCTGCGTCTTTCATTCTCTCTTTTTTATTTTATTTATCTTCCTCGTTCGCTTATACACATCCACATTATTTTCTAACTATTCGTTCATTTTAATTAATAATTTACAAGAAGAAATCAATCCCGAAATGCAATTTTCCGATAAAAAAGAAGTGAAATGCCAATCTCTCTCGTTCTCATATTTTCCCGCCCAAATGAAATAAACCGGACGATAGACGCCAAATTATGTCTTTACAAAAAGCAGCAGCCATTCGATTGTCCGTATGCAAAGATTTCCATCTTCCCTTATGCGAAATTAGTCCTTGTCGCAAAAGGGAATTGTTGACAAACATCCTGAATATCAAGTGAATCACTCTACAGCCGCTATGTCCTTAGAACCGAAATCGTCTACAGGCTTCATTCAAAAGCAATCGACAATTGACAGCGAGAGAATTCGATCTGAGTATTCTAGGGACGGATGTTGAATGCAAATTCTTCAAGTCACGTGAAGAAACCTATTGACAAAACATCGAAATATTAAACCAAAAGTCCACATTGTCCTTGCAGTTTTTGCGTTTTCCCAAAACCTGAAATCGCCAATGAAAAGCTTTCTGGGCGTGGATTAAATTTAAGAGAGATTTAAGCGGCAGATTTTGAGAAAAGAGTTTTTTTTTTTAATTTCACCCCAAGCAAGCAGTAACGCCAATAAAACACAAGAGTTTTTTTTTTTAATCATTTCACCCCAAGCAATAGACGTGGGAGGAGTATGGACCGGGCGATAGTGTGAACTATCTACTATTTAGAGAATACAAGAAAAATTAAGCAGAGATTACAGTGAAAAAAAAAAAGAATTAAAGCAGAAGATAACGATTGACATTGCATTTAAATATTTGAAGATCAAATTTGACTGGGAAGCAAAAGAATTTTGATGACATTTACAATAAATCCGCAAATTATTGGTCCTAACATGGCATATCGGCTGAAGTCACTTTCCCATCACCGAAATGTAGCTCCCCTGTGTTATTTATTTAACAATTTTCATGGTAATTGTTCTGTTGAATTATCTTCTATGGTTTAAATATGGTCTCAAACTTTTGACCAGTTAGTAATGTGTGGGTTTATACCCGTAAAACTTTTGTGGCCAATTGTTTGTCCTCTGTAGAAAATAGGGAGAAAAGAGTATTGACGCGACACGGCGAGAAAAAATAGGACAACACCAAACCTGAGTGGAAGACAGAAAAGGGAAGATACAAAATAATACTTTAAAAAATGGTTGCAAAAAAAAAAAAACTGGTTTTCGCGATGACTTAACTGGAAGTAGTATAATTCATTCAGTTAACAGTTCTTTTCATTTTTTGTTGTGACGTCACAACAAAAAATATTCGTATTTGAAGAAGGATTCAATTTTTGGATGCTTTGCAGCAACTATTGGGGCATCCTTGATCCTATGTTGTCTTCTTGGTCGTTCCATTTTCGGACACCATTTGGCTGCTGGTTGAGTCTTACGGAGCTAAATTTGACCATGTTGATTCGTCGGTGTCGCAGGAAAAAAGAGGCTGTGATAGGCTGCTTTCCGGCCAAACCAGGAGCCGGTAATAGGGACCCCTAAAAAGGAAGACAATTTATTCATCTATAAAATATTTCTAATAGTATTTAGCCTAGTCCTGGGCATGACTATAAGCTATATCCGGCGGCAAGCTCTCTTATCAAGAGATTGGAGGTTCTGACGAGCGTGAAACCTCCTCTTAGTGATGTTCCAAGGTCCACCATGAATCGAGGTGGTAGAACCTGTAAAGATCTCGCCTATGGGAATATAGTGAACCCCTAATTAAAAACAATCCATTATTTACACTGTTCGGGCTGTTGTTATTATCTTTGACATATTCACGACATTTCGGTCGTTGTACGTTCCGATCTTCTTCAGTTACTGGGAATACTGAACCAATCCCTTTATTTCGTTCATTAGGGTATATAATTCTCATTCCATGTACGATGCTACTTCCGGATTCCATATAGTTATCTCCCTTTAACTCAACTCTCCAAGTTATTTGTTCACCACAAGAACACATGACGCAGTGGATATAGGCGTTGGTTAGTTCCGGTGACTTGAACCAAAGAGTTATGAGTTCAATACCAGCAGTGAGATAAGGTCATGGAATCCAAAAATGATATCGCACATGGAATGCGAATCATATACCCAAGTGAGTGAAATAAAGATTGTGGTTCAAAACTCTGAACACCTACAGAAGGCCACCTTAATGTACAATAACCAAAATGTCGTAAACATGGTAATAAAAATGAGGACAACAATCCGAACAATGTAAATACTACCCAACTCAGAAGCATGGCCGTATCTGACTACCGGGCACACCGGGCACGGGTCCGGGCCGATCCGTGCAATCATAGTGAAAATCCGGGCAAGGAAAAATGTCTTCGTCAGAAATCAAACTAAATTCATGGCCGTATCTGACTACCGGGCACACCGGGCACGGGTCCGGGTCGATCCGTGCAATCATAGTGGAAATCCGGGCAAGGAAAAATGTCTTCGTCAGAAATCAAACTAAATTCATGGCCGTATCTGACTACCGGGCACACCGGCCACGGGTCCGGGCCGATCCGTGCAATCATAGTGAAAATCGGGCAAGGAAAAATGTCTTCGTCAGAAATCAAACTAAACAATTCAAGAAGAAAGAAAGAAAGAAAGAAAGAAAGAAAGAAAGAAAAAAAGAAAGAATGAAAAAAAGAAAGAACGAACGAAGAAAACGTCCGAATGAACGCAGTAAAAATCTGTTTATTTATTAATGGGAAAAATGACTGGTAATCAGAAAGTCCAAAACCCGATTTCCTGCTTTCGTTCACGTTCTGTGCCTAATTTCCATTGGAATAGCCGAAAAAATCAGCAAAAATCATAGTTTCTGGAAACTGATGACTCTGATGACGTCATCACATTGTCAACAAATAAATCCGGGTAATTTTCTCTGTGCCCGGTGTTTTTTTAGCATCAGCTACGGCCCTGCAGGCAAAAAAAAATACTATGAAAATATAAAAATACATTTTCTAGTAAAAATACTAACAATACATTTTTACACAAAAAATAAATAAATAAATAACTATATATTTTATTGTAAAATTACCAATAAAAATTTTTATCTGTAGTTGTGGTGCAGCGGATATCGGCTCAGAACGAGAAATTTCAGTTGAATTCCTTGCATTCACTTACGCGCAAATACCTTTGGAAAAGGTATTAATCCGTCTCTTTCCTCCAGTTATGGATTAAATAACAGGACATATTGGGTTCTATAGCCTTGGCTGGCAACCAGTCTACCGCAGAAAGCAATCTCAACAAACTGCGGGATAATCTACCGCCCAGTCAGTCATGTCTCTTTCGAGACATGATCGCCTAAGCGTGTATTACGTATGGCACTTTAACTGACTGACTGAACCCATAAAACTGTGTTCTAATTATTTAGATTCTGGGATTAAATAACCCATATAGATGTTGGTATGCCGTTAAACAAAATTTAGCCAATCAACAGTATTCAGCCTAATTTCCTAGTATGCAAATTTTCATCATGACCAAGTGAATTTAAGCGGGAGACCAGATTGGTATCCTGGCTCCACAATTTTACTTTCCTGATAGCTTCTTCTTCTTCTTCTTCTTCTTCTTCTTCTTCTTCTTCTTCTTCTTCTTCTTCTATGTGCCCTGTCCAATCATGGTTTTCCAGGTTTCCCTATCCCTGGTGGCTCTTAGTAAATTTACTCTTGTTACACCTCGCAAACCCCGTTCCGTCATCCACCTGATCAGACCCTGCAAATATGTTATCCGCTGCCTTCCTCTGTCTCTCCTTCCTCTGTCTCTCCTTCCTTCTATCTGTCCAGTCAGTATCAGGTTCTCCAGGCTCTCCTTCCTCATTTCGTGTCCCAGGAACTTCAGTTGTCTCTTCCTGATGCTCAGCATTAATTTCCTTTTTGTTGCCATTCTTTCTAACACCTCGTCGTTGCTTTTATGCTCAGTCCACGATATCCGTAGCATCCTTCTGTTCAAGTTTTGTCCTCATAAATGCAACGTCAATTACCATCTATCTTCCTGAATCCTGTTCATCTTTTATCTTTTCTTCAATATCCTCTGTACCCAGTCTTTTCTCTCACTGTGACCCCCTTCTTGCTAGCCGCGGTCCCGCTTTGCTTGGGGTGAAATTATTAAAAAATACGAAAAGTTTTATTTTCATATCGCTACATTTCCAGTTGCATTTTAGGCGTTCTGCTAATTACGTCATCGAGTGTTGTCTCCTCTCGTACCCTCCTCTCTCACTCTCCGATCACCTTCTCCCTCTCTCTCATTTTCTTCTTTCGTTCTCTCCTCTCTCTTTCTCTCTCTCTTCTTTCGTTTTCTCTTTCTCATTTTCGCTTTCCCTCTCTCTTTCTCTACTCTCGTACTCTCTTCTCTCACTCTCTCCTCTCGTTCTCTCTCGTTTTTCTCTCCTCTCTCTCTCCTCTCGTTCTCTCTCTCTCATTTCTCCTCACATTCTCTTCTCTTCTCTCTCCTCTCCCCTTCTATCTCTCTCTCTCGTTTTCTCTATGCATTCTCTCCACTCTCTCTCCTTTCGTTCTCTCTCTCTCTCCCTTGCTTTTCGTTCTCTCTACTTTCCTTTTGTTCCTTGCGTATTTTAAGTTATTTCCCGACTCTTTCTCTCTCCTTTAGTTTTTTTATTTTTTCTTATTCTCTCCACCTCTCTCTCTCTATCTATCTATCTATCTATCTATCTATCTATCTATCTATCTATCTCTTAATTTCTCTTTCCACTCTGTCTTTGTTTGTCTCTTTTTCTTTCTCTGTATTACTTGGGGTGGGGTGAAATAATCTCTCTCTCTCCACCTCTCTCTCTCTCTCTCTCTATCTATCTATCTATCTATCTATCTCTATCTCTCTTAATTTCTCTTTCCACTCCGTCTTTGTCTCTTTTTCTTTCTCTGTATTACTTGGGGTGGGGTGAAATAATCTCTCTCTCTCCACCTCTCTCTCTCTCTCTCTCTCTATCTATCTATCTATCTATCTATCTATCTCTATCTCTCTTAATTTCTCTTTCCACTCTGTCTTTGTCTCTTTTTCTTTCTCTGTATTACTTGGGGTGGGGTGAAATAATCTCTCTCTCTCCACTCCTCTCTCTCTCTCTCTCTCTCTCTCTATCTATCTATCTTTGTCTCTTTTTCTTTCTCTGTAATACTTGGGTGGGGTGAAATAATCTCTCTCTCTCCACCTCTCTCTCTCTCTCTCTCTCTCTATCTATCTATCTATCTATCTATCTATCTTCTCACTCTCTTTCCACTCTGTCTGTCTTTTTCTTCTTTCAGACATTTAAATAAATAATCTCTCTCTCTCTCTCTCTCTCTCTCTCTCTATCTATCTATCTATCTATCTATCTATCTCTCTTAATTTCTCTTTCCACTCTGTCTTTTGTCTCTTTTTCTTTCTCTCTGTATTACTTGGGGTGGGGTGAAATAATCTCTCTCTCTCTCTCTCTCTCTCTCTCTCTCTCTATCTATCTATCTATCTATCTCTATCTCTTAATTTCTCTTTCCACTCTGTCTTTGTCTCTCTTTTTCTTTCTCTCTCTGTATTACTGTGTGTGTGAAATAATCTCTCTCTCTCCACCTCTCTCTCTCTCTATCTATCTATCTATCTATCTATCTATCTATCTCTATCTCTTACTCTCTCTTTCCACCTGTCTGTCTCTTTTTCTTTCTCTGTATTACTTGGGGGTGGGGTGAAATAATCTCTCTCTCTCCACCTCTCTCTCTCTCTCTCTATCTATCTATCTATCTATCTATCCTCTCTCTTACTCTCTTTCCACTCTGTCTGTCTCTTTTTCTCTCTGTATTACCGGGTGGGTGAAATAATCTCTCTCTCTCTCTCTCTCTCTCTCTCTCTCTCTATCTATCTATCTATCTATCTATCTATCTATCTATCTCTCTTATCTCTCTTTCCACTCTGTCTTTGTCTCTTTTTCTTTCTCTGTATTACTTGGGTGGGTGAAACAATCTCTCTCTCTCCACCTCTCTCTCTCTATCTATCTATCTATCTATCTATCTATCTATCTATCTATCTCTATCTCTCACTCTCTTTCCACCTGTCTGTCTCTTTTTCTTTCTCTGCATACTTGGGTGGGGGTAACAGACCTCTCTCTCTCTCTCTCTCTCTCTCTCTCTATCTATCTATCTATCTATCTATCTTCTATCTCTCTGACTTTCTCTTTCACTCTGTCTTTGTCTCTTTCTCTGTCACTGTGTGAAATAATCTCTCTCTCTCTCTCTCTCTCTCTCTCTATCTATCTATCTATCTATCTATCTATATCTCTTAATTTCTCTTTCCACTCTGTCTTTGTCTCTTTTTCTTTCTCTGCACATTTGGGGTGGGTGAACGCTCTCTCTCTCTCTCTCTCTCTCTCTCTATCTATCTATCTATCTATCTATCTCTATCTCTCTTAATTTCTCTCTCCACCTGTCTGTCTTTCTTTCTCTGCACATTTGGGGTGGGGGTGAAATAATCTCTCTCTCTCCACCTCTCTCTCTCTCTCTCTCTCTCTCTATCTATCTATCTATCTATCTCTATCTCTCTTAATTTCTCTCTTTCCACTCTGTCTTTGTCTCTTTCTCCGTATTACTTGGGGTGGGTGAAATAATCTCTCTCTCCACCTCTCTCTCTCTCTCTCTCTCTATCTATCTATCTATCTATCTATCTCCATCTCTCTTAATTTCTCTTTCCACTCTGTCTTTGTCTCTTTTTCTTTCTCTGTATTACTTGGGGTGGGGTGAAATAATTAAAAAATACGATGTTTTATTTTCATATCACTGCAGTTCCAGTTTCCTTTTTGGCCTTCTGCTAATTACGCCATCGATTGTTGTCAGCCTTGGGTTGAACAGTTTTCGTTGTTCGCACGTCCAGTAACTTTTAGATTCTCTAGTTTTGTCAGAAGACGGAAAGTGCGGCACAGAGATCCGAAGGCGAACTGGCATGGCGAAGGAAGCATTCCAGAAGTTGAGTAAAAGATTAAGAAACAGGACAATTTCGCTAGAAACTAGGAAGAGAGTACTGGATTGCTACGTGCTGTCCGTCCTTCAACGTGGCAGTGAATGCTGGACAATAACATCAAAGATGAAGAAAAAACTTGAAGCAACTGAAATGTGGTTCTCCAGAAGGATGCTGAATATAAAGTGGGGGATCCATTCCATATTACAATCAATATATAAACTGACCCCCCACATTGTGACCACAGCAATTTCCATACATTTATATTCCTGAGATCCAAAAGCACAAGGATGCATTCCAGCAGTTGAGAAGAGAATTAAGAAACAGGACAATTTCGATAAAAACTAGGAAGAGAGTACTGGACTGCTACGTGCTGTCCGTCCTTCAATATGACAGTGAATGCTGGACAATATCATCAAAGATGAAGAAAAAACTTGAAGCAACTGAAAACTGATTCTACAGAAGGATGCTGCGAATATCATGGATCGAGCATGTGAGCAATGATGAAGTCTTAGAAATGATGAAAATGAAAAAGGAAATTAATACTGAGCACCAGGAAGAGACAGCTCAAACTCCTGAGACATGCAATGAGGAAGGAGGGCTTGGAGAATCTGATACTAACAGGCCAGATAGCGGGAAAAAGAGACAGGGGAAAGTAACGGATAACATATTTGAAAAACGTAATCAGGTGAATGATGGAACGAGGGTTGCATGGTGTAACAGGAGAAGGCGTGCTAAAAGCCACCAGGGATAGGGAGAAGTGGAAAGCCATGATCACCTACGTCCTGAAAGGACGGGGCACATAGAAGATGAATATATATGCCAACTGTTTATAAAAAAATTATAATTCGGGTATAAAATGGGGGATCAATTTTATATTATAATCGGTTAATAAACTGATCCCTCATTTTGTGGCCTGCTAGTTTCTATACATTTATATTCTAGATTGAGCTAGTGGATGACAGAACGGGGGTTTCATGGTGTAACAGGAGGAATCGTGCTAAGAGCCACCAGGGATAGGGAGACGTGGAAGGCCATGATCGCCTACGTCCTGAAAGAAATAAGGCACAGAGAAGAAGAAGAAGATTTGTCAACAATATAGACGTATTCCTCAAATAAAAGTTTTCTGTTTTGTCGCACGCTGTCTAATTAGCATAGGTAACGACCTCAGTAGATACACAAAAATAGAAAAAGGCGTAAGACAAGGATGTGTCTTTTCACCGGATTTGTTCAACCTATACAGCGAGAATATTTTAAGACCCTAGATGACACACCAGGATTTGTTATTGGAGGCCACAACCTGAACAACATAAGATATGCGGACGATACAGTACTGATTGCGGACACGGAAAGGAAACTGCAAGATCTCATACAGAAAGTAGCAGTGGAGAGTGACAAGAAGGGACTACAAATAAACTTTAAGAAAACTGAGTGCATGGTCATCAGCAAAAGATACAACCCAAAATGCCAAATACAGGTGGGGGATAACAGAATCAAACAAGTCCAAGAATTTAAGTACCTAGGAAGTGTTCTAACAGGAGATGGAAAGTGCTACACGGAGATCCGAAGGCGAATTGGCATGGCGAAGGACGCGTTCCAGAAGATGAGCAAAATACTAACACACAGGAAGATCTCAATAGAAACGAAGAAAAGAGTGCTAGACTGCTACGTGATGTCAGTTCTTCAATACGGCTGTGAATGCTGGACAATATCATCGAAAATGAGGACAAAACTAGAAGCGGCCGAAATGTGGTTCTACAGAAGGATGCTACGGATATCGTGGACTGAGCATACAAGCAACGACGAAGTGTTAGAAAGAATGGCAACAAAAAGGAAATTGATGCTGAGCATCAGGAAGAGACAACTGAAGTTCCTGGGACATGCAATGAGGAAGGAGAGCCTGGAGAACCTGATACTGACTGGACAGATAGAAGGAAGGAGAGACAGAGGAAGGCAGCGGATAACATATTTGCAGGGTCTGATCAGGTGGATGACGGAACGGGGGTTGCCAGGAGCAACAGGAGCAAACATACTAAGAGCCACAAGGGATAGGGAGACGTGGAGATCCATGATCGCCTACGTCCTGAATGGACAGGGCACATAGAAGAAGAAGAATGCATAGACTATATAAATGCCCAAGGCAAGAGAGCAGCTCTCCGTATATTTGAGAAAAATGACTTCCGCCGAACTGATAAAATACGAACGAAAGCACACTTCATAACACAGAACACCTTCAGCATTTTATAACTGACTTCTCATAGTTTTTACGTCCGCTTAGGTCCCCCGTGGATTCGCTGACGGCAATATGATCAAATTAAACATCTAAATTGTTTTTCCATTTTAAAAAAATGCGACATTTATTAGAAAATATATTCAGTTTAAATACAGGACTTTCAAGTGTTGCATATTTCAGTTTTATACTATTTTCCTGTTGCCCGGATGTTGTTGACAGAGAAGAAAATTTGCTTCTGAGCTATAGAAGCCCTTTTCAATGTCATTTTGTAGTGAACAAAACAAGATCTACTTTTAAAATTCAAATCTGACTCATTGTTAGAAATAAACGAATTTTCTAGAATTTACAAACCTTGCTTAACACACATAAAACTCGCGAAATTTCACATCTCGATGCGAAATGTTTGTAGTCCAATGGAAAAGCCAGAATCACATCCGGGAGTCAATTTCCAAACGAAATAAAAGACGAGCAAACTCTACCGTCGCGTCAGAGAGTTAGAGATGAGTGCAATTAACACGTACCCTTGACAAACGTCAAATGATCGTATTATTATTGCCTCTCTCTTTCTCTCTCACCTCCTTCTTCTTCATCGATCACCCGTCTATTTGATAACCCCACGGAACTCTTTAAGACTGAGCGAATACTTCAAAGACACTCCTGCCCAACAGCAAACGCTCATACATACATATATACACACATACATACATATAAACTCTTTCCAACAAGTTACTACAAACTCTTGATACCCTTAACTTCCTAATACTGTTTCTCGTGAACTTTTAACTTCTAACAATTCATGTTATTCTTTTCCATAAATAAATTTCTATTTAAACATGCAAAAGGTATACATTTATTCTTCCATAAATCCACACATTCCAATCTCCAACCTTCTGATGATAGCAAATAATCATAAGTTGTAGGGAGTTTGATTATGTATAACACACAGCCAATTTAATAAACATTAAGCATCTCCCTACTGATTCAACCTATCCCACAAACCAAGTAAATGCTTATAGACTCAAATATAAGCCGCTGATATTTACCTCTTCCCAAGCTGATTATACGCTTATAGACTCAAAGAATAATAAAAAGTTATTTTAGATTTATATAATCCACCAAGAGTTGTCATAACACAATCTATCTAAATGAACCCTTAAATTGAGTTGTTTCCCTAAATGAACTCCATGTAACTTGGAATATTATGGCTAGGATTTTTTAAAGTAATCCATCCAAACTTTCATTTGCTCTAACAATTCCGTATCTAGTGATATAGCAAATACTAAAAGCATCTATAGAAATTCATTGGAAATGATTTTACTATAGGAATGCATTAGAAATTATTTGAATACTAGCTCTTTATGGAACCTGGAATATTATGGCTAGGATTTATGAAACAAATCCATCCAAACTTTCATTCCCTCTAATGATTCCATATCTAGTGATATAGCAAATACTAAAAGCATCTATAGAAATTCATTGGAAATGATTTTACTATAGGAATGCATTAGAAATTATTTGAATACTAGCTCTTTATGGAACCTGGAATATTATGGCTGGGATTTATGAAAGAAATCCATCCAAACTTTCATTCCCTCTAATGATTCTATATCTAGTGATATAGCAAATACTAAAAGCATCTATAGAAATTCATTGGAAATGATTTTACTATAGGAATGCATTAGAAATTATTTGAATACTAGCTCTTTATGGAACCTGGAATATTATGGCTGGGATTTATGAAAGAAATCCATCCAAACTTTCATTTCCTCTAATGATTCCATATCTAGTGATATAGCAAATACTAAAAGCATCTATAGACATTCATTGGAAATGATTTTACTATAAGATACTCCTACCCGACAAATGCTCATACATACATACATACATACATACATTCCTGCCTACAGCCACAAAGGTTACTACTACCCTTAACTTCCTAATACTGTTTCTCATGAACTTTTAACTTCTAACAATTCATGTTATTCTTTTCCACAAATAAATTTCTATTTAAACAAGCAAAAGATATACTTTTATTCTTCCATAAATCCACACATTCCAATCTCCAACCTTCTGACAAACTTCTAATGATAGTGTCGTGAATAGGAAAATTAAGAATTAAAATCAACCTTCTTCTTCACTTTTACAAAAATTCCCAATGACGTGTGAAATGCTTGTTTTTCCCAAATAGAAAAAGGATTGACCATGTGCTTAACGAAAAAGTCGAAACCAGATTTCGCAAGTAGGTATTAAATTGATTTTTGACCAATGGAAGCGACTTGCAAGACCAAAAAGAACTTCGGGAGTAAGTGCGAAAAAATCTAGATGACAATAAAAGGACTTCATCAACGTCAGTCAGTCATAGGGAGAGATGGGAGCCGATACATCTAAAATGTAACCTCAACTTTAAGCGACTCGAACACTGTCCTCTTTCTCCTTATCTCTTTCAACAATTACTACTACGAACATTTTGTACGAACTCTTGATACACTTAACTTTCTCACTGAACATTAATTTCTACGAATTCTTGTTATTCCTTCTGTTAATAAGTTACTATTTTGACATGAAAAATGAATATTTCATTCTTACACTATTCCATACATTCCAACCTGCTGACAACCAACCTTTTGATGAAAATGTATATGAAATGAAAATGTGTAGATAGACTAAACTATCGCTCGGTTCACACTCCACCCACGTCTATTGAACAGGTGAAGAGGCTTATCCCTTGTTTCCTGTTTAGGATGCGGTTTCCGGTTTTTCTCTTTTCTAATCTTCTCACTGTTTTTTTGTTTTTGTTTTTTGTTTTTTGTTTTTTTTTCAATTGGAGTAGATAGACTAAACTATCACCCGGTTCACACTCCACCCACGTCTATTGAACAGGTGAAGAGGCCCATCCCTTGTTTCCTGTTTAGGATGTGGTTTCCGGTTTTCTCTTTTCTAATCTTCTCACTCTTATGTAGCCCCCTGCACATCAGTGGCGTTACCGCATTGCTTGGGGTGATATGATTAAAAAAAAAAAAAAAAAAAAAACCTTCTGATGATTATAACTCTGCATAAAACTTGTAAGCTGTCGGGAGTTCGCTTAAATCTGACATAAGACCGAATTAAAGAAACATTAACAAGCTCCCTACGCTAAAATATATGCAAGGTTGATGGTAGGAAAAAAATATTTGGTATATAGTATCTCTCGAATAGCGAAATGTTTCTGATATTGTGATCTGTATAGAATTATGGTATTTTCGGTCAGAATTTTTCTCTAGTGTTCATGTAAACTACGGGTTAATAAATTATTTACTGAAACATATTTGAAAGAAATGTTGTTGCCCAAATTTACACACGCATACACGCACACACACACACACACACACAAACATACATACACGCACATACACATACACACGCACATATATATTGTAGCGGATAAGAAATTAATTAAAATAAGCCTTCTTCTTCACTTTTACAAAAATTCCCAATGACGTGTGAAATCCTGGTTTTCACAAATAGAAAAAGGATTGACCATGTGCTTAACGAAAAAGTCGAAACCAGATTTCGCAAGTAGGTATTAAATTGATTTTTGACCAATGGGAGCGACTTGCAAGACCAAAAAGAACTTCGCGAGTAAGAAAATGAGTGAGAGGGAGAAGATGAGGAGAGAGTGAGAGAGGAGGGTACGAGAAGAGAAAACATTGAATGACGTAATTAGCAGAAGGCCTAAAATGCAACTGGAACTGTAGCGATGAGAAAATAAAACTTTTCGTATTTTTTAATAATTTCACCCCAAGCAAAGCGGGACCGCGGCTAGCAAGAACAGTGAGAGAAAAGACTGGGTACAGAAGATATTGAAGAAAAGATAAAAGATGAACAGGATTCAAGAAGATAGATGGTAATTGACGTTGCATTTATGAGGACAAAACTTGAAGCAGCGGAAATATGGTTCTACAGAAGGATGCTGTGGATATCGTGGACGATGAGGTGTTGGAAAGAATGGCAACAAAAAGGAAATTGATGCTGAGCATCAGGAAGAGAAAACTGAAGTTCCTGGGACACGAAATGAGGAAGGAGAGCTTGGAGAACCTGATGCAGACTGGCTAGATAGAAGGAAAGAGAGACAGAGGAAGGCAGCGGATAACATATTTACAGGGCCTGATCAGGTGGATGACGGAACGGGGTTTGCGAGGTGTAACAAGAGCAAATATACTCAGAGCCACCAGGGATAGGGAAACCTGGAAAACCATGATTGCCTATGTCCTGAATGGACTGGGCACATAGAAGAAGAAGAAGAAGAAGCTATCAGGAAAATAAAAGAGTGGAGCCTGGATACCAATCTAGTCTCCCGCTTAAATTCACTTGGTCATGATGAAAATTTGAATACTAGGAAATTAGGCTGAATATTGTTGATTGGCTAAATTTTGTTTAACGGCATACCAACATCTATATGGGTTATTTAATCCCAGAATCTAAATATTTAGAACACAGTTTTATGGGTTCAGTCAGTCAGTTAAAGTGCCATACGTAATACACGCTTAGGCAATCATGTCTCGAAAGATGCTGCGGATATCGTGGACTGAGCCTGCAAGCAACGATGAGGTGTTGGAAAGAATGGCAAAATGTGGATTACAATAAAAGGACCTCATCTGCGTCAGTCAGTCATAAAGACTCAGATGGAAGCAGCGAGAAAGACAAAACGAAAATGTAACTTCAACTTCAAATCGACCCGGAGATAAGGTCAGGTCGCACCTCTCTCGTTATTTCTCGTGTTTATTAGTTCTACTTCTTCTTCTCCAACCAAAGACATTTCTACTGAATACATACATACGTACGTACGCATATACTCTTTCAACAATTACTACTACGAACATTTTTTACAAATCTTGATACCCATAACTTTATCATTGAGCACGAACTCTACTCTTAACTTCTTAATAATGTTTCTAATTACACATTAACTTCTACAACTTGTGTTTTTTTTAATAAATTTATATTTTAAAATGTAAACTGTATATTTCATTCTTACACTATTCCACGCAATTCCACATATTCCACATATTCCAATCTGCCTACAACCAATCTTCTGATAATGATAAAAACCTTCTGATAATGATAAAAACCTTCTGATAATGATAAAAACCTTCCGATAATTCTGATGATGATAATTCTGGATAAAACTTGTTAGCTGTAGGGAGTTCGGTTATGTCTGACACAAGGCTGAATCAAAGAAACATTAACCAGCTCCCCTACCGCTACAATAGCGAGTAAGTTGTAGAGTGTTCGGTTATGTATGACACAAGGCTGATTTAGTAAACATTAATCATCTCTATTCATTTTATTCCTATTGTACGTCTGTGCGTATATTTTAATTCAATGACAGACCTAGAAATATTTCTACAATTTATTTTTTTGAATTTAAAGAAAAACTTTATTTATTAATAAATAATCTGAGAAAAGTTTCATAAAATCATGTATTTATGAGGAGTTATCATTATTTGCACTATTTATATTCAGACAATGGACACGTTCGCTTTCTGATCACGATACTTGAGTTCGAATCCCAGTGTAGGACACCTTTGGAAAGTGCCTGAAAAACATACCAGTGTGGCTTACGGCCTATCACGTTGAATACACCGGTTCTCGCTCGATCACCGAAGTTAAGCAACGTTGATGGATGACCGCTTGGGAATACCAGGTGCTGTAAGCGTTTAGTGACGGATGTGCAGTGGATATCGGCTCGGAAAGAGAAATCGGTGAGCCGAGTTCGAATTCCAGTTGAATACCATGCATTCACTTAAGCACTGGTACCCTTGGGAAAGATCCCTTCCCTCCAGTTAAATAACAAGGGTAGGACTTGGGGACCCTGCCCTTAAAAACAAATCACAATGAATCTTGATACTCGAAAAGAGAAAAGTATTACTAGAGACAAAACTTATATAAAAAAAACAACAATAAATTGTTGAAAAAAAAGGTATTACCAGCAATGAATAGAGTTTAGTTGGAAATAAATGACCCGCCGAGATTGATTTGCCACAAAAACAAAG
Organism: Ascarosepion bandense; assembly: GCA_037127315.1. Classification (NCBI taxonomy): domain Eukaryota; kingdom Metazoa; phylum Mollusca; class Cephalopoda; order Sepiida; family Sepiidae; genus Ascarosepion; species Ascarosepion bandense. Next base: position 1,760,385 of record JBBBDQ010002429.1, read on the forward strand.
CAACCAACCATACCACTGTGAGTGAAACTGGGTGAATGGCTTCCTTTTTGAGGGTCCGTCGATTTTTGTGCTAGCTCGAAGTTACAAATCATCGTGACCGAGGGTTTGAGTGTGCAAGCCTTTTTCTTTATTTTGATCACGCTAGAGAACGCGCTCTCTCCCAGAAACTGTAAAGTCTGCAAATGTGTTAAACAAACACAAATATGCCTGAGCAGGCCTCTGCAAAAGGGACTGGCTATCCACGCTAATAAACGGGAATCCTCCTATACGAGTGGCCAGCCATTCATTCGGACTATTGTCATCCTCTTTGTAAATGTTATCTCAACATTTCGACCGCTGAACTTTCCGGCTTTCTTCATATGTATACCGATCTGGAATTCTGAATTGAATCATTTAATTAATCCTTTGTTATCTCAACATTTCAACCGTTGTACTTTCCGGCCTTCTTCAGGTGTATACCGATCTGGAATTCTGAACTGAATCATTTAATTAATCCATTGGGGTAAACTGTTCTCAGTTGACTACTTATGTCTAGGGATATCGCGCGTAGTTCTCATTTCTACTGCTCTTCCGTTTCCACTGGGTGCCCGAACTAAGGGCTGAACTCAAAACCACTATGTCACCAAATTTAGAAATTAAGTCATGGCCCCGTGGTCTGTTTCATTCACTTTCACTCTAAGTAGCCCCTCACATCTTCATGACATTACCACCTTGATTAGCATGATTTTTTTTTATCATTTCACTCCGAGCAAGAAAATAAAGTCACTAAGACGCAAGGAGCCACGTGGAATGTAAGAGATTAAAAAATATCTTTAGAAGGAACCCGGATCCCAATCCTAAACGGGAAATCGTCAATAGACCTCTGCTCCTATTCAAAAGACTCGAGAGGAGTTTGAACAGCAAACCTATCTTCTGCTATTGTGAAAAATTTAGGCGATGTTAGAAGTATAACGTTGAAGTAGAAACGAGGGAGACAAAAGACCGGGGAGAAGTGTGAACCGGGAGAAAGTCGAATATGTCTAATTCAATTGAGGATAAATAAATTAATTAACTAGTAAATAAAATTTCAAACTTTAGGCGAATGCATTAAAAGTATAAGTAGACATTAGAAGGAACCGGAAACTCAGTCCTAAACAGGAAACATGGGATAAGCTTCTGCCCTTGCTCAAAAGACTGGAGAGGAGTGTGAACCGAACAATAGTCGAACCTACCTATTCCAATTGAGTAAATAAAAGTAAATAAATAGTAAATAAAATTTCATAGTCAAAGTCGTTAAAAATAGTCGTTAAATATATATATATATATATATATATATATCATATATATATATATATATCATATATATGAAAAAAATATATATATATATCATATATATATATATCATATATATATATATCATATATATAAAATATATATATATATATATCATATATATAAAATATATATATATCATATATATAAAATATATATATATCATATATATATATATATCATATATATATATATATCATATATATATATCATATATATATATATATCATATATATATATATCATATATATATCATATATATATATATCATATATATATAATATATATAAAATATATATATATATATATCATATATACAATATATATATATATATATATCATATATATATATATATATATCATGATCATATATATATATATCATGATATATATATATATCAGAGTCGTTAAAATATATATATCTTCTTTAGAAGAAACTGGAAACCCAATCTTAATCAGGAAAGAAGGGTTAAACGTCTGAAAGAACGGGGAGAAGTGTGAACCGAACGATAGCCGAACCTATTTATTCGTATTAAGGAAAAAAATTAAATAGTCAATACAATTTCAGAGTTTAGGCGGAGACGTTATAGATATAGAGGTTAAGTAGACTTTAGAAATTACTCGAAACGCAATCCTAAACAAGAGACTAAATATAAAACCTTCTACTCCTTCTCAAAAGGTTGGAGAGGAATATGAATCGGCTGATAGTCGGACCTATCTTCTCCTCTTACAGGGGCCCGACAATATTTTTCGGACACTTTAGTACGTATGTATGTATGTATGTATGAAGACTTGAAGAGTTCCATTATATATATATATATATATATATATATATATATATATATATATATATATATATATATATATATATAAGACTGAATACAGAACGAAGAAATAATTCTTACAACGTCCAAAACATTAATTTAAAACAGTGCTCGATATATAATATATAGAGCTGTGAATATTTATTATAAATTATATTTTAGAACATGTACATAATTTTTCTATATATATCCACGACAAAGGTACGTTTGTTTCAACATTGAAACTTCAATGTCTCATCTCTCTCCAAATACTTTTGGAAGTTAAAAGACGAAAATAAAACGCCTAAAGTTAAATGGAGAATCCTTAAAGAAAAAATACTTGTTACAAAATAAATTTAATATTTAATATAATAGCACTTTTGCTTTGAAATAATAAAATAATTGCGAAAATTTACCAATCGCACCTAGTATATATATATATAGTACTGTGCAAAAGTATTGGAACAAGAACTATTTTATCTTTTATGAGGCATATTGACAGAAAATAAACAATTTCATTAAAGTAATTTTATTTGATTTATTCAACAAATGCTTTAACAAGAAAAAAATACTTGTTACAAAATAAATTTGATATTTAGTATAATAGCATTTTAATTTGATCACAGCCTTCATTCTGTCAGGCAATGACACCACAAGCTTCTTCAATGTATCTAATGGTATCTCAGCTTCTTTTTGTGTGTATACAGTACTGTACAAATGTATTAGGACAAGAACTATTTTATCTTTTATGAGACACTATCCGTATAGACCTGCGTTGCTCGGTGTGATGAAAGCTTTAAAACTAATCTATGGTCCTTAAACAAGCAAGAACAGCTAAATCTATAAAGGAATCATATTTCCTCTGCCTTCAAGAAAAATTTGAGATCCTTAAATATATGAACAGTAACAAACTTTTAAACCAGAGGCATGAAACCACAGCAAACTGCAAGCATATTAGAGAACTAACATTACAATCATGCTAAAAAAATACTACAATAGCCAGAGCTAGGACCCCATATATATATAAAAAAAAAATTCTATAGAAATATCGAATTACTAAATTCTAAAGTAAGGTTTAATATTCTTAATTAAATTAGAATTTTTTTTATAAATAAAATTAAGGATTTTATAGAAGTAATCGATTTACTAAATTATAAAGTAAGGTTAATAACCATAATTAGATTAATTATATATACTGTCCTTAATACACAAAAAACTTCAACTATTACCTTAAATACAAACACACCTATTACCTATCTACCTATTATCTCAAATACAAGCATTCTACTTTCCCCTGACATAAAATTCTACTGATTACGCACTTATTACAGGGGCCCGACAATATTTTTCGGACACTTTAGTATTCGACTTTCCGAGTACCATAGAGTGGCGAAATTCCTTCAATAGAATAGCATAAACATATAAAGACAATACCTGTAATAAAAATGGAAGAAAATCGGTAAGGAAAAATATTTATTTTTCATCATTTTTTACAAAACACACGCGACATTATTTTTAGGACATCGTTGAAAAACTGTTAATAGTCTGTAATATCACCTTTCTTCTCAATAACTTTTATCAATCTCTCTTCATAATGATCAAACATATGCACAATAACATCTCTACGTGTTTCTATTAGTTGTTTTTTGGCATCTAGTATCCGTTCGCATAGTTGAGCCTCTTTCGTTATTTCAGGTCCATCATAGACAAGTTGCGCAAGCATTTCCCAAACATTTTCTATTAAATTTAGATCTGGGCTTTTTGCAGGCCATTCCAAAGTAGTCATATGCACTTTAGCCATCCATTCTTTCATGAGTTTTGACACATGGATGCTGCAATTGTCTTGCTGTAGAACGAAATCATTCCCTATCTCTCTTCTTATCCTTGGTAGGGCTTTCTCGTCCAGCAACTGTTTGTAGCTTTCGCTGTTCTGTCGTCCTTTCAGCCACTCCAACCATATATTTCCATTAGCAAAGATCATACCTCAAACCATAACTCCTCCTCCTCCCATCTGTCGTTTGTTCAGTACCGCAGGCTCACCCCTTCTAGACCAAGTACACCATCCATCGGGCCCATCAAACTCGAAACGCTTCTCATCAGTAAATATAACCTTCTTAAAGTCAACATGCTTTGTTAACCACCTTTTAGCACACTCCAGTCTTGCTTCTTTGTGTTTCTTTGTTAGTGTAATTTTTTTCTTAGCCTTTGCATACTTCAAACCAATCCTATGCAACGTTCTTTGTACTGTTCGGACGTTTACATCCAATTCACATTTCTCCTTCACTTTTCTTGCTGTAACTTTTTCTCCAGATGTCAAAAGCCGTGTCACAGTCCTCTTCATTCTCCTTTCAGTCCTCTTGCCAAATGATCTTTTCCGTCCTCTCTTCTTTTTCCGCTCGGAGTTTGTCTTCAGCATGTATTCGACCGTTGATTTCGACAGCTTCAAATCCATGGCGATCCTTCTGATGCTGAGGCCATCATCCCGCTTCTTCCGTGCCAAACAAACGACTTCTTTTGAATGCATTTTACCTCATTAAACTTAATTGTTTTGCCAGTAAAATAGAACAGATAATTGATTCTAATGATGACAGCTAAGTGTACAAGCAGAAAAGTTGCATACAGCAACATATACATGAACTTAGCTCTTAATAAAATAGGATTTTTTGTCATGTCCGAAAAATAGTGTCGCGCAAGTTTTCGCAAAAATCACAAAAACTAAAATTATCAAAGCCAAACTAAAAAAAATGATTACACTAGTAGTGGATTTTCACTCCTCAACTACGTACTTACAATCTCAAAAGTTTTGGCACTCGTAACCACCTTGAAATACTTTTTTCAAAGTGTCCGAAAAATATTGTCGGGTCCCTGTAAGATAGAAGAAAATAATAAAATAAAAGTAAATAACAAAAGATAAAATTATAATAATAAATTGGTACATTTGTTCTGTCTCTCAAGATCTATGTCATTATTTAACGACTTAAAAAAAAAAAGGAAACCTACTTCTAAACAAAAAACAAGGGAAAAAACTTCTACTCTTGTAAAAATGTGCGTTATGGTACAGTGGATATCGACTCGGAACGAGACAGCCGGAGAGCCGATTTCGAATTCCAGTTAAATCCATTGTGTTCACTTACGCGCAAATACCCTTGGGAAAGGTATTAATCCGTTTATTCCTTCCAGTTATGGGTTAAATAGCAGGACAGATTGGGTTCTATAGCCTTGGTCGGCAACCAGTCTATCGCAGAAAGCAATGGCAAACTACAACGGGAAAATCATCTACCCAGTCAGTCATGTCTCTTTCGAGACATGATCGCCTAAGCGTCTATCACGTATGGCACTTAACTAACTGACTGACTTGTAAAAATATAGTGAATAAAATTCCATAGTTTTAGAAGAGATATTAGAAGTTTAGCGACTTTAGAATTAAACAAACCTCTACTCCTGCTCAAAAAACTGGAGGGGACGATATTTAAACTTATTTATTCTTATTGAGGAAAAAAGTAAATAAATAGTAAAAACAATTTCAGAGTTTAGACAGGGACGTTAGAGGTAAAATAGACTTTAGAAGGAACTGGAAACCCAATCCTAATCAGAAAAAAAGGGATAAACCTCTACTCTTTTTCAGAAGACAGGGGAGGAGTATGAATCGGACGATAGTCTTACCTGTCTAATCCTATTGAAGAAAAATTAATAAATTAAATAATAAATTAAATTTTAAAATTCAGTTGGAGACGTTAAAATTTTAGAGCGGAAGTAAATATTAGAAGGAACCGGAAATTAAATTCTAAACAGGAAACAATTGTTCACTTGCTTAAAACGGCGAGGAGGTACATGAACAGGACTATAGGCTAACCTAGCTTCTATCTTTTGAATTGATTTTAAAAAATGGGATTATCAGTGGATATTTCTATCTCTTTTCGGTTCGTCTCTCTGGAAAGGTTGAATGAATTCGGTGGGAAGACGCATCTATTTTTTATTTTTTCATCTCTTTATTCTCCACATTCACGTCGATTCCTAATCAAAATTCGGTCTGTAATTTTGGTTGGTCTCTGTTTCCGCCATATTTTCAGCCACTATAAAGAAATTGGTACCTTTTCCGCTCGTTCTTTCTTCATGCCATATTTGTTTTTGCCTTCTTCAGCGCCAATTTCAGCAAGAAAGGTTAACTCATTTTGTTTTTATTCCGACAACGAGTGCTTCCACTTTATAGCAGACTAGCAGTGTAGCCTGGCGTTGCTCGGGTGTAATGAAAGCTTTAAAACTAATCCATGGTCCTAGAGCTCAGACTCAGCCTAAAGAATATTTGTGTGAAGTTTGGTGAGAATCAGATAAAAAATGTGGATTTGTATAAAGGACATGCAGATAGATTTACACACACAAACATCTTGCTTTATATATATATATATATATACATATATATATATATATATATATATATATATATATATATTATCGATTTTCTGCACTATTGTAAAAACTGCAACCTTAAAACTTCTGAATATCGTTTCTTATGTCTTTGTCTATGACTGTATCAAATTTGATTAAAATCAGACCACTCTTTCTAGAACCTGATTTTTTCGATTATCGATTTTCGATATCTATCGGGGGTACCTCGATACAAAACCTAGCTAAGAACATTCGCAGACGCTTATAGTACAACTGTTTAAATTTTCAAGAAAATCCGTTCAGCCGTTTCGGAATCTATAGGTAACGGACACACATACACAGACACACACACAGAGACAAATTTCCATTTATAAATAAGTTTCGATCTTTTAAGACTAAGGCGTGGTATCTTTTTACTTGAATTTATTTCTTCAATGATAGAATTCCGGTGAAGAATCTGATAATGATATTTTTCTTTAACCTGAACAATTACTTCAAATGTCAATATTCAGAATTTTTGAACTGAACTTACACGAAAGAACACAACCACAGAAACAGAAACTGACCTCTAGCACTCTCTGTTATTAATACTACTTCTCTTCTTACTGTATTCTTTTTCAAGGCCTCACACTGGAGTATCAATATTGTTAATTTCACTCAGTTGTTTTCTGTTGCCATAGCAGGATATGATAACACAGTTATGGAATTCATACTATAGTGGCAGAATAAACTTTTGTACAGCAAATGAAGTGACATACAGAATGATAAAAAATAAACTTTTTTCTCGTCACCGTGTCGTGTTTTTTGCACTTTTCTGTTTAATCGGATGTTGACTGCTCGACGACCAAAGTAGAATAACAGATTTGAGTTCTGCGCATTGGATCGACGCATATCTTCCGATAACAATAATTATTTTTCATTATTCATTTCGCGAGCCAATGTTAAAAAATATATCGATAAATAAAAAATAAATACCGACTGACGAGATAATCAGTGAAAGAAGAGAAACCGAGAAAAGGTAACAAGTCTGTACAAGCTTTAGTCTTGTTATTACAAGGTAAGCAAAAAAGTTCTGTTCGTCTTTTGATTAGAAATTGAATGAAGTTAAAATCTATACGAAATGCGTGTAGCAATTGTTTTCAAATTCGGACAGCCGGAAGTAGGAACATCAGACGTTATTAAAAAACACGTGAAACGTGCCCGGCCATCAGTTATAAGCCGGACAGCGGTGAGAAGGATGGAAGTGTCTAGAAATCTCGTTCGGGGCTGTTTGCTTTACGACTTCAAAGTGGGCTTATCAGTAGCTGCATCAAGTCGCCGCATATGTCAAGCGTTTGGGGATAGTGCTGTGGATGAACGTATTGCAAGGAGTTGGTTTCGAAAATTCAAGTCGGGAGATTTGTCTCTCCATGATGAGCCTCGGAGTGGACGACCACAGGTCTTGAATGACGGAGTCCTGAAGGCGGTTATTGAAGAGGACAGTAGTCTAACATGTGGTGAACTTGCAAGACAGTTCAACGTTTTCGATGAAACAGTTAGACTTTACTTGCACCGTCTGATGTCATGCCAACTGTACTATGGGCCCTGTTGGCATGACATCAGCTTAATAACCAAACCGTCTGGGTTTCGATTCCTGGTAGTGGATGCGCACTGCTGATGAGTCCCAAATATAGGACGAGACGGCCGTCCAGTGCTTTCTACGTTTTGTTGAATATAAAGCTCGATGAATTACTCTATATATATATATATATATATATATATATATATATATATATATATATATATACCCCGTTCTATCCGTGAGCACCGCCCTACTTCTGAGTGTTCGCAGACGCCCAACTTTGCCATTGGATAACATGTAGTATATAGAAAATTAAGAATTAAAATCAACTTTCCCCTTCACTTTTACAAAAATTTACAATGACGTGTGAAATCCTGGTTTTTCCCAAGTAGAAAAAGGATTGACCATGTGTTTAAAGAAAAAATCGAAACCGGATTTCTCAAGTAGACGTTAAATTGACTTTCTAACCAATGGAAGCGACTTGCAAGGAACTTATAAAATGGACTTAGCGATCAAGTGCTAAAATCTGAATGACTATAAAGGTTTTGATCAAATCAGCGCCAGTCAGTCAGGGGATGGAAGCAGCAGAGAAGACAAGATAAAATGTAACGGGAAATCTTCAAGTGACCCTGACATTCGTTCTTTGTCCGCGTCTTTCTCGTGTGCTGATTCCTTTTACTTCTTCTTCTCCATTCTCAAAATTTCCATATGCTTTATCTTATACTTGATAAAAAACGGATATTTTAAACACTTACATTTCACGTTCAATTACATAAGTTTTCTCTTCGAACATTATTCTTCTTACACATTTATGCTAAACAAAATTCCACTTATTTTTTCAACCTGATGGTATTTTTAAATGCGGAGATTGTCGGCTATGTTTGGAAGTGGCCTTGTACCAGGCATGGCTGACGCCCCCTATAGCTTCAAACATTTATTATCTATATTATTTATAAATGGAACTTTGTCTGTGTGTGTGTGTCTGTGTCCGTTACCTATAGACTCCGAAACGGCTGAACCGATTTTCTTGAAAATTTACACAGTTGTATTATAAGCGTCTGCGAGTATTCTTAGCTAGGTTTTTTGTCGAGGTACCCCCGATAAATATTGAAAATCGATAATCGAAAAAATCGGGTTATAAAAAGAGTGGTCCGATTTTAATCAAATTTGATACAGTCATAGACAAAGACATAAGAAACGATATTCAGAAATTTCAAGATTGCAGTTCTTACAATAGTGCAGAATATCGATAACATATATATATATATATATATATATATATATATATATATATATATATATATAAGGCAAGGTGTTTATGTGTGTGTCTGTTTATCTGTCTGTATGTCCTTTATACAAATCCACAATTTTTATCTGATTCTCACCAAACTTCACACAAATATTCTTTAGGCTGAGTCTGAGCTCCACGACCATGGATTAGTTTTAAAGCTTTAATTACACCCGAGCAACAGCGGGCTATACTGCTAGTATATATATATATATATATATATATATATATATATATATATATATATATATAAAGAATCACAAGATAGCCAAAACCTACCGCGGTTTCACACAACGGCTCGTCTACGTTATATATATATATAACGTAGAATATTTGGTATTTTTTGTCAGGTAAATTCCAATAGAGACAAACTCAAAAGAACAGTGTTAATTTTTTTATTAAATTTAACAGAGTAATATAGTCTAAAAAATGTTTTGGATATTCTACAAATCAACAGTTGTTGTATGGTTTTGGGTCTGAGGAGCGGCTGTTTTGCTTAGCTACGAAATATTTATTACCCATTGATTTGTAGACTATCCAAAACATTTTTGTAGACTATATATATATTATAATTTCCACTGGCCTTAATCGTTTTGAGAAATTGTTTTGAAAATATCTATCTTCCAGCAGGAATCGAACCTGCCTACTTGTACATCGGAGAGATGCCGTCTTAAGATATATCTATATATGTAAATTATTAATAGATAGCCTATGATAAATAAATTTCTGTCGCCCTTTGTGTATATATATATATATATATATATATATATATATAATTTTTCCCTGTGATGCATAATAGTGCACTTACGGTCATTGGTATGTGAGGTCATGCCCCCAACACATCTTTAAGTTGCGTTCAAGTCGGTTAAAGTTAACGAGAGCGTGAAATTTTAGAAACGGTTCGATCTGTCCAATGTTTGACGTTGTGAAACGTTTTTAGTTTTTGTCTATCTAGGCAGAATGTTGAGAAAATGACTGCATAGGTAAAGGGATGCGGGGGGGTCTTTTCTTTCCTTTTACGGGTTTTTTGTCAGGTCTTCTGACAGATTGTTGGTTACAACAACATAGTTTTTTTTTTCTTAGTTAGATATATTCATGTGCTATAGCTTTTATGGATTGGCAAAAAATAGATTTCCTGCACCAAATTTCAAAGAATTTGTGTTAAAAAATAATGAGGAAAGATTTAATTCACTAGATTTCATTAAGTAATTCTCTCTATGTAGTTGATTATATATATATATATATATATATATTTTTTTTTAATCATTTCACCCCAAGCAAAGCATTTCACTGCCACTATTGCGCAGGGGGTTACATAGGGGAAAGTGATGAGAAAGAGTGGTTAGATATAGGAAATGTCAGAAGGAGGGTGATAGACGGGTGAGGATACCGAGGATGAGGGTTGGGTAGATGGGAAGAGTGTTTGAAAGAATGGATGCGAGTTAGTGTGTTAGATGTCTATTGAGCTTACATTTAAACTCCTGGAGATTGTAGCTGTCGGGGAAGCAAGTATGTGGAAGGGAATTCCATGATACTATGAATTTATAAATCATTGTAACAACTATTACATTACAATGCTCTACGTTGTATCGAGCACTCTTTATAAAAGCAAATGCATAAACAGAAGGTAAAAAAAGCTACGAGTTTTATAACATTGTTACAACTTTGAATATATATATAACTTTGAATGTATATATATATATATATATATATATATATGTTAGGTCTTGAAATAAGTTCTCGCTGTTTTCTAGCAGATGGCGTTCTCAGAACTGCTTGCGTGTAGTTTCAGATTGTAACGCATATGTATGGAAGTACTATAAGCAAGCTTAACATTCAGTGGATGTCATTTGCTGAAGTGTAAACAACTTTTTTTTCACAGCATTAAACATGTCAGATTCCGTGCCAAAGAATGTGTGCCTGTGGGAATTTTACTGCACTACTTAATTCAAAAGAAAATCTGTAGCTGAAGCACACGATTATTGTTGAGACTTGCGGAGACGATGTTCTGTCAGAAACAGCATGATTAGTTTCAAAAAATAAGATAAGGAATGCTCTGGCGCACCGAAAAAGTTTGAAGGCGAAAAATTAGGGTCATTACTTCATGGAGGCTCATGTCAAGCACAAGTTGAACTTACAAAATCATGAAGAGTTAACTCAAAACAGTTTCAAAAAATTTGAAAGCATTAGGAATGATTTAAAAGTAAAGACATTGGGTGCCGTACGAGTTGAAACCGAGAGACGTCGAACGGCGTCTTGTCACATGTGAACAGCTGCTTCAACCACAGAAAAAAAGGGTTTTTTGCATCTTATCGTGCCCGGCTATGAAAAGTTGATATATTACGATAACCCCTAATAGTAGAAGATCGTGGTTCAAGCCCGGCCATGCATCAACATTGGCGGCAATGCCAAATATCCATGGTTCGAACCTTCTGCTCTGCATTTGATGGAATCAGGTAGGTGTAGTTTATAATGAGCTCCTCAAACCGATCAAAACCATCACTGGAGATCGCTATCAACTAGAATTGATGCGTTTGGGTCAGGCATTGAAGAAAAAAAAATGGCTGCTATACGTACAGAGACGGAGCAACGCTTGGTCACAAAAATATAGGTTATCACCCGTTGCAAAACGAGTGATAACCTCCTTGGAAACACTTAAATGGGAAGTCCTACCCGACTCACAGTATTCACCAAACATTGCCTCGTTCAATTATCACTTGTTTCGATCAATGGCACATATCTGAGAAGCACTTTCGTTCTGATGGAGATACCAAAAATGGGTTGACTTCTGGCTGGCCTGAAAAACACGCGTCGTTTTTTCCGACGTTGAATTCAAATGTTACCAGAAAAATGAGAAAAAACAAGTGAATAACAATATTATGTGACATGTTTCTTACTCATTTTTGCAAATAAAACATTACTTTTCATGAAAACCAAGCGGGAACTTATATCCTAATATATATATGTGCATGTGTGTGTATGTGTGCATATATATATGTGTGTGTGTGTGTGTGCGTGTATATATACATCTATGTATGTATACATATATATATATATATATATATATATATATATATATACAAATATATATGCACGCATATATACACACACTCATATATATACACAAATATATAGACACATGGATGTATATATACACACACACACACACATATATATATATATATATATATATATATATATATATATATATATAAATTAGAGAAAATTTTCAAAATTCAAAGGTGTCGGATGTACATTTCGACATAGAATCTCTAATAGAGACTCTACGTCACGTCAGCGACATTGTTTTTCCAAATGGCGAAGGCCCTGAGTTAGAGTGTGGAGGGGTTTTAGGTTAGCAACGGTCACAAAGTGGAAAAGGACGAAGCTGGTAGTCGCGGGCGATCATTTTGGTGGGGGCGGGGGTCGTCATTTGTGAATTTCATTCGTATAAAATCTTCTGTACAAGAAAGACGGAAGCTGATGATGGTTCGCCTGAAATAGGTCTACTCTTCCGATTTACCATGAAATAACGTGTCTGCCTTAATTTGTTCTTATGTTTGCTCTATATGTATTTATATACATATACATTTAGAGCTCTCTTAGAGAGTTATTCTACGACTTTATGTACGGGACACTCCTTTGGATTCTTCTATATCTGCACAGCATGCTTATATATACATATATATATAGATAGGTAGGGAAGATTAGCCCTTTTCGGTTTCGTCAGGTGATTTCTTATAAACACATTTCCCTCTTGTCACGCTCAGGGGTTTGGATTATTTTTTTTGTATATCATAATATTGGTTGGTTGGTTGGTTGGTTGGTTGGTTGGTTGGTTTTATGGCATGTCAACTTAGCCGGGTCATTTATTGCCAACTAAATTGTTTGTTTTTTATTACTGGTAATACCTTTTTCTTTCAACAATTTATTGTTGTTTTTATATACGTTTTTGTGTCTAGTAATACTTTTTTTCTTTTCGAGTATCAGGATTCATTGGGACTTGTTTTTAAGGGCAGGGTCTCCAAGTCCTACCCTGTTATTTAACCCATAACTGGATGGAAGGGACGGATTAATACCTTTCCTAAGGGTACCAGTGCTTAAGTGAATGCAGGGTATTCAACTCCCCGATTTCTCTTTCCGAGCCGATATCCGCTGCACCACAACGCACATCCGTCACTAAACGCTTACAGCACCTGGTATTCCCAAGTAGTCACCCATCTAAGTACTGACCAGGCTCAACGTTGCTTAACTTCGGTAATCAGTATATTAATATATATGTTGCCGTCATTTTAGACAGCATATCAATATAAATAATTTGCCATCGTTTTTGACGGCCCGGACATATTCGTTCAATAATATAAAAGTTTAAATAGCATAATACATAAATCTGACAGTCACTACCAGAGCAGTAAGGATATTATTAGAAGAGATGTCATTCTCGTGTTACTAAATACGAAAAACTACCACTTCAAACCCGAACTCAATCTTAATGAGAATTGACAATTTACAAATCTCTAACGCTCACTTAAAAAAAATCTACAAAATTATTTCGGAAAAGAACGAAGAAATAATGAAAATAAAACCCTCATCAATCATGTTTTTCCAAACTGTATTGTTGATGAACAAATAATAAGGTTTTAGTTATTACATTACCACCATATCGTAACTTCTCTTAGCCTTTTAACATAAACACTTTCATGGTAATTGTTCAAATGTGCTTCCCTCTTTGCTAAATTAGACTTTATGAATAATAGATTCTCGCCCTATACAACGAAGCAAGAAAAGAGAAGTAGAAGTCCTGCTAGGATTCTTCATTGGCTGCCACAATCTTAACAATATAAGATAAGCAGATGATACAGTGCTGATAGCAGACACGGAAAGGAAACTACAAGACCGACAGAAAGTAGCTAAAGAGAGCGGAAAGAAAGGACTAAACATAAACTACAAGAAAACTGAATGCATTGTCATCAGTAAAAAGAGGAGCCCAAAATGACAACAACAGGCTGGAGATACTAAAATCAAACAAGACACGGAAAGGAAACTACAAAACCGACAGAAAGTAGCTAGAGAAAGCGGAAAGAAAGGACTAAACATAAACTACAAGAAAACTGAATGCATGCTCATCAGTAAAAAGAGGAGCCCAAAATGACAACTACAGGCTGGAGATACTAAAATCAAACAAGACACGGAAAGGAAACTACAAGACCGACAGAAAGTAGCTAGAGAAAGCGGAAAGAAAGGACTAAACATAAACTACAAGAAAACTGAATGCATGGTCATCAGTAAAAAGAGGAGCCCAAAATGACAACTACAGGCTGGAGATACTAAAATCAAACAAGACACGGAAAGGAAACTATAAGACCGACAGAAAGTAGCTAAAGAGAGCGGAAAGAAAGGACTAAACATAAACTACAAGAAAACTGAATGCATGGTCATCAGTAAAAAGAGGAGCCCAAAATGACAACTGCAGGCTGGAGATACTAAAATCTAACAAGACACGGAAAGGAAACTACAAAACCGACAGAAAGTAGCTAGAGAAAGCGGAAAGAAAGGACTAAACATAAACTACAAGAAAACTGAATGCATGGTCATCAGTAAAAAGAGGAGCCCAAAATGACAACTTCAGGCTGGAGATACTAAAATCAAACAAGACACGGAAAGGAAACTACAAGACCGACAGAAAGTAGCTAGAGAAAGCGGAAAGAAAGGACTAAACATAAACTACAAGAAAACTGAATGCATGGTCATCAGTAAAAAGAGGAGCCCAAAATGACAACTGCAGGCTGGAGATACTAAAATCTAACAAGACACGGAAAGGAAACTACAAGACCGACAGAAAGTAGCTAAAGAGAGCCGAAAGAAAGGACTAAACATAAACTACAAGAAAACTGAATGCATGGTCATCAGTAAAAAGTGGAGCCCAAAATGACAACTGCAGGCTGGAGATACAAAAATCTAACAAGACACGGAAAGGAAACTACAAAACCGACAGAAAGTAGCTAAAGAGAGCGGAAAGAAAGGACTAAACATAAACTACAAGAAAACTGAATGCATGCTCATCAGTAAAAAGAGGAGCCCAAAATGACAACTGCAGGCTGGAGATACTAAAATCTAACAAGACACGGAAAGGAAACTACAAGACCGACAGAAAGTAGCTAAAGAGAGCGGAAAGAAAGGACTAAACATAAACTACAAGAAAACTGAATGCATGGTCATCAGTAAAAAGTGGAGCCCAAAATGACAACTGCAGGCTGGAGATACTAAAATCTAACAAGACACGGAAAGGAAACTATAAGACCGACAGAAAGTAGCTAAAGAGAGCGGAAAGAAAGGACTAAACATAAACTACAAGAAAACTGAATGCATGGTCATCAGTAAAAAGAGGAGCCCAAAATGACAACTGCAGGCTGGAGATACTAAAATCTAACAAGACACGGAAAGGAAACTACAAGACCGACAGAAAGTAGCTAGAGAAAGCGGAAAGAAAGGACTAAACATAAACTACAAGAAAACTGAATGCATGGTCATCAGTAAAAAGAGGAGCCCAAAATGACAACTTCAGGCTGGAGATACTAAAATCTAACAAGACACGGAAAGGAAACTACAAAACCGACAGAAAGTAGCTAGAGAAAGCGGAAAGAAAGGACTAAACATAAACTACAAGAAAACTGAATGCATGGTTATCAGTAAAAAGAGGAGCCCAAAATGACAACTTCAGGCTGGAGATACTAAAATCAAACAAGACACGGAAAGGAAACTACAAAACCGACAGAAAGTAGCTAGAGAAAGCGGAAAGAAAGGATTAAACATAAACTACAAGAAAACTGAATGCATGGTCATCAGTAAAAAGAGGAGCCCAAAATGACAACTTCAGGCTGGAGATACTAAAATCAAACAAGACACGGAAAGGAAACTACAAGACCGACAGAAAGTAGCTAGAGAAAGCGGAAAGAAAGGACTAAACATAAACTACAAGAAAACTGAATGCATGGTCATCAGTAAAAAGAGGAGCCCAAAATGACAACTGCAGGCTGGAGATACTAAAATCTAACAAGATACGGAAAGGAAACTACAAAACCGACAGAAAGTAGCTAAAGAGAGCGGAAAGAAAGGACTAAACATAAACTACAAGAAAACTGAATGCATGGTCATCAGTAAAAAGTGGAGCCCAAAATGACAACTGCAGGCTGGAGATACTAAAATCTAACAAGACACGGAAAGGAAACTACAAAACCGACAGAAAGTAGCTAAAGAGAGCGGAAAGAAAGGACTAAACATAAACTACAAGAAAACTGAATGCATGCTCATCAGTAAAAAGTGGAGCCCAAAATGACAACTGCAGGCTGGAGATACTAAAATCTAACAAGACACGGAAAGGAAACTACAAGACCGACAGAAAGTAGCTAAAGAGAGCGGAAAGAAAGGACTAAACATAAACTACAAGAAAACTGAATGCATGGTCATCAGTAAAAAGAGGAGCCCAAAATGACAACTGCAGGCTGGAGATACTAAAATCTAACAAGACACGGAAAGGAAACTACAAAACCGACAGAAAGTAGCTAGAGAAAGTGGAAAGAAAGGACTAAACATAAACTACAAGAAAACTGAATGCATGGTCATCAGTAAAAAGAGGAGCCCAAAATGACAACTTCAGGCTGGAGATACTAAAATCAAACAAGACACGGAAAGGAAACTATAAGACCGACAGAAAGTAGCTAAAGAGAGCGGAAAGAAAGGACTAAACATAAACTACAAGAAAACTGAATGCATTGTCATCAGTAAAAAGAGTAGCCCAAAATGCCAACTTCAGGCTAGAGATACTAAAATCAAACAAGGCACGGAAAGGAAACTACAAGACCGACAGAAAGTAGCTAAAGAGAGCGGAAAGAAAGGACTAAACATAAACTACAAGAAAACTGAATGAATGGTCATCAGTAAAAAGAGGAGCCCAAAATGACAACTTCAGGCTGGAGATACTAAAATCAAACAAGACACGGAAAGGAAACTACAAAACCGACAGAAAGTAGCTAGAGAAAGCGGAAAGAAAGGACTAAACATAAACTACAAGAAAACTGAATGCATGCTCATCAGTAAAAAGTGGAGCCCAAAATGCCAACTTCAGGCTGGAGATACTAAAATCTAACAAGACACGGAAAGGAAACTACAAGACCGACAGAAAGTAGCTAAAGAGAGCGGAAAGAAAGGACTAAACATAAACTACAAGAAAACTGAATGCATGGTCATCAGTAAAAAGAGGAGCCCAAAATGACAACTGCAGGCTGGAGATACTAAAATCTAACAAGACACGGAAAGGAAACTACAAAACCGACAGAAAGTAGCTAGAGAAAGCGGAAAGAAAGGACTAAACATAAACTACAAGAAAACTGAATGCATGGTCATCAGTAAAAAGAGGAGCCCAAAATGACAACTTCAGGCTGGAGATACTAAAATCAAACAAGACACGGAAAGGAAACTATAAGACCGACAGAAAGTAGCTAAAGAGAGCGGAAAGAAAGGACTAAACATAAACTACAAGAAAACTGAATGAATGGTCATCAGTAAAAAGAGGAGCCCAAAATGACAACTTCAGGCTGGAGATACTAAAATCAAACAAGACACGGAAAGGAAACTACAAAACCGACAGAAAGTAGCTAGAGAAAGCGGAAAGAAAGGACTAAACATAAACTACAAGAAAACTGAATGCATGGTCATCAGTAAAAAGAGGAGCCCAAAATGACAACTTCAGGCTGGAGATACTAAAATCAAACAAGACACGGAAAGGAAACTATAAGACCGACAGAAAGTAGCTAAAGAGAGCGGAAAGAAAGGACTAAACATAAACTACAAGAAAACTGAATGCATGGTCATCAGTAAAAAGAGTAGCCCAAAATGCCAACTTCAGGCTAGAGATACTAAAATCAAACAAGACACGGAAAGGAAACTACAAGACCGACAGAAAGTAGCTAAAGAGAGCGGAAAGAAAGGACTAAACATAAACTACAAGAAAACTGAATGAATGGTCATCAGTAAAAAGAGGAGCCCAAAATGCCAACTTCAGGCTGGAGATACTAAAATCAAACAAGACACGGAAAGGAAACTATAAGACCGACAGAAAGTAGCTAAAGAGAGCGGAAAGAAAGGACTAAACATAAACTACAAGAAAACTGAATGCATGGTCATCAGTAAAAAGAGGAGCCAAAAATGCTAACTACATGTCGGGGATATTGAAATCAAACAGATACCGAAATTTAAATACCTGAAAAGCGTTCTAACAGAGGACTGAAGAAGTGCCACACTGAGATCCAAAGGTTTATTGGCATCGTCAAGGATGCATTTCAAAATCTAAACAGAATATTTAGAGACAGGAAAATTTCGTTGGAAACAAAGAAAAGAGTACTAGACTGTTATATAATATCTGTTCTCCTATATGGCAGCGAATGCTGGACAATGTCCTCAAGGATGAAGGAAAGGCTTGAAGGAATAGAAATGTGGTTCTACAGAAGGATGTTGACGATACCATGGATCGAATATAGGAGCAACGACAAGGTTTTGGGGAGAATGAAAACGAACAAAAAACTGTTACTTAACATCAAAAAGAGACAGTGGAAGTTTTTGGGGCATGTAATGAGGAAGGGAGGCATAGGGAATCTGATACTCACATGGCGAACAGAGGGAAAACGGCGCATGACATACTTGATGAACTTAAATAAATGGATGCTAGAGCAGGGTTTGCGAGAAATATAAGGACAAAATATATAAAGTGCAACAAGGGATGGGGAGATGTAGAGAGTAATGATCACCTACGTCCTGCAGGGAAACGGCATTTAAAAGAATGTTCTCACCAGAACCCATCTTTAATATGTATCAGTCTACCATTCGTCATTGCACAGAATATTGCAACCAAATCTGATCTTGTGATTCTGTTACGTTAGTTTATGATCGTTTTACCCCAAGCAAGGCAATATTGCGTGGGGTGTTACAATGAGGAGAGACGGTTTACAGAAAAGAAAACAGTAAAGGCGATGTTGCCGAACGGATAATAGAAAAGTGGGAGTCACAAAAATAGATGGCAATTGACGTTGCATTTAAACTTTTGGAGATTGGAGCTATCAGGGAAGAGAAAAGGCTGGGTACAGAGGGTATTAAAGAAACAATATATAATATACTGGATTTAAAAAGGTAGAAGATGGCAATTGACGTTGCATTTTAACTTTTGGAGATTGGAGCTATCAGGGAAGAGAAAAGACTGGGTACAGAGGGTATTAAAGAAGCAATATAAAATATACTGGATGTAAGAAGGTAGAAGATGGCAAATTAGTTTACATTTAAACTTTTGGAGATTGGAGCTATCAGGGAAGAGAAAAGACTGGGTACAGAGGGTATTAAAGAAACAATATATAATATACTGGATTTAAGAAGGTAAAAGATGGCAAATTAGTTTACATTTAAACTTTTGGAGATTGTAGCTATCAGGGAAGAGAAAAGACTGGGTACAGAGGGTATTAAAGAAACGATATATAATATACTGGATTTAAGAAGGTAAAAGATGGCAAATTAGTTTACATTTAAACTTTTGGAGATTGGAGCTATCAGGGAAGAGAAAAGACTGGGTACAGAGGGTATTAAAGAAACAATATATAATATACTGGATTTAAGAAGGTAGAAGATGGCAAATTAGTTTACATTTAAACTTTTGGAGATTGGAGCTATCAGGGAAGAGAAAAGACTGGGTACAGATGGTATTAAAAAAACAATATATAATATACTGGATTTAAGAAGGTAGAAGATGGCAAATTAGTTTACATTTAAACTTTTGGAGATTGGAGCTCTCAGGGAAGAGAAAAGACTGGGTACAGAGGGTATTAAAGAAACAATATATAATATACTGGATTTAAGAAGGTAAAAGATGGCAAATTAGTTTACATTTAAACTTTTGGAGATTGGAGCTATCAGGGAAGAGAAAAGACTGGGTACAGAGTATTAAAGAAACGATATATAATATACTGGATTTAAGAAGGTAAAAGATGGCAAATTAGTTTACATTTAAACTTTTGGAGATTGGAGCTATCAGGGAAGAGAAAAGACTGGGTACAGATGGTATTAAAGAAACAATTTATAATATACTGGATTTAAGAAGGTAGAAGATGGCAAATTAGTTTACATTTAAACTTTTGGAGATTGGAGCTCTCAGGGAAGAGAAAAGACTGGGTACAGAGGGTATTAAAGAAACAATATGTAATATACGGGATTCAAGAAGATAGAAAATGCCAATTGACGTTGCATTTTAACTTTTGGAGATTGTAGCTATCAGGGAAGAGTAAAGATTGGGTACAGAGGGTATTAAAGAAACAATATATAATATACGGGATTCAAGAAGATAGAAGATGGCAATTGACGTTGCATTTTAACTTTTGGAGATTGGAGCTATCAGGGAAGAGAAAAGACTGGGTACAGAGGGTATTAAAGAAACAATATATAATATACTGGATTTAAGAAGGTAGAAGATGGCAAATTAGTTTACATTTAAACTTTTGGAGATTGGAGCTCTCAGGGAAGAGAAAAGACTGGGTACAGAGGGTATTAAAGAAACAATATATAATATACGGGATTCAAGAAGATAGAAGATGGCAATTGACGTTACATTTTAACTTTTGGAGATTGGAGCTATCAGGGAATAGAAAAGACTGGGTACAGAGGGTATTAAAGAAACAATATATAATATACGGGATTCAAGAATATAGAAGATGGCAACTGACGTTGCATTTTAACTTTTGGAGATTGGAGCTATCAGGAAAGAGAAAAGACTGGGTACAGAGGGTATTAAAGAAACAATATATAATATACGGGATTCAAGAAGATAGAAGATGGCAATTGACGTTGCATTTAAACTTTTGGAGATTGGAGCTATCAGGGAAGAGAAAAGACTGGGTACAGAGGGTATTAAAGAAACAATATATAATATACTGGATTTAAGAAGGTAGAAGATGGCAAATTAGTTTACATTTAAACTTTTGGAGATTGGAGCTATCAGGGAAGAGAAAAGACTGGGTACAGAGGGTATTAAAGAAACGATATATAATATACTGGATTTAAGAAGGTAGAAGATGGCAAATTAGCTTACATTTAAACTTTTGGAGATTGGAGCTATCAGGGAAGAGAAAAGACTGGGTACAGAGGGTATTAAAGAAACAATATATAATATACGGGATTCAAGAAGATAGAAGATGGCAATTGACGTTGCATTTAAACTTTTGGAGATTGGAGGTATCAGGGAAGAGAAAAGACTGGGTACAGAGGGTATTAAAGAAACAATATATAATATACTGGATTTAAGAAGCTAGAAGATGGCAAATTAGTTTACATTTAAACTTTTGGAGATTGGAGCTATCAGGGAAGAGAAAAGACTGGGTACAGAGGGTATTAAAGAAACGATATATAATATACTGGATTTAAGAAGGTAGAAGATGGCAAATTAGTTTACATTTAAACTTTTGGAGATTGGAGCTATCAGGGAAGAGAAAAGACTGGGTATAGAGGGTATTAAAGAAACAATATATAATATACGGGATTCAAGAAGATAGAAGATGGCAATTGACGTTGCATTTTAACTTTTGGAGATTGGAGCTATCAGGGAAGAGAAAAGACTGGGTACAGAGGGTATTAAAGAAACAATATATAATATACTGGATTTAAGAAGGTAGAAGATGGCAAATTAGTTTACATTTAAACTTTTGGAGATTGGAGCTCTCAGGGAAGAGAAAAGACTGGGTACAGAGGGTATTAAAGAAACAATATATAATATACTGGATTTAAGAAGGTAAAAGATGGCAAATTAGTTTACATTTAAACTTTTGGAGATTGGAGCTATCAGGGAAGAGAAAAGACTGGGTACAGAGGGTATTAAAGAAACGATATATAATATACTGGATTTAAGAAGGTAAAAGATGGCAAATTAGTTTACATTTAAACTTTTGGAGATTGGAGCTATCAGGGAAGAGAAAAGACTGGGTACAGATGGTATTAAAGAAACAATTTATAATATACTGGATTTAAGAAGGTAGAAGATGGCAAATTAGTTTACATTTAAACTTTTGGAGATTGGAGCTCTCAGGGAAGAGAAAAGACTGGGTACAGAGGGTATTAAAGAAACAATATGTAATATACGGGATTCAAGAAGATAGAAAATGCCAATTGACGTTGCATTTTAACTTTTGGAGATTGTAGCTATCAGGGAAGAGTAAAGATTGGGTACAGAGGGTATTAAAGAAACAATATATAATATACTGGATTTAAGAAGGTAGAAGATGGCAAATTAGTTTACATTTAAACTTTTGGAGATTGGAGCTCTCAGGGAAGAGAAAAGACTGGGTACAGAGGGTATTAAAGAAACAATATATAATATACTGGATTTAAGAAGGTAAAAGATGGCAAATTAGTTTACATTTAAACTTTTGGAGATTGGAGCTATCAGGGAAGAGAAAAGACTGGGTATAGAGGGTATTAAAGAAACAATATATAATATACGGGATTCAAGAAGATAGAAGATGGCAATTGACGTTGCATTTTAACTTTTGGAGATTGGAGCTATCAGGGAAGAGAAAAGACTGGGTACAGAGGGTATTAAAGAAACAATATATAATATACTGGATTTAAGAAGGTACAAGATGGCAAATTAGTTTACATTTAAACTTTTGGAGATTGGAGCTTTCAGGGAAGAGAAAAGACTGGGTACAGATGGTATTAAAGAAACAATATATAATATACTGGATTTAAGAAGGTAGAAGATGGCAAATTAGTTTACATTTAAACTTTTGGAGATTGGAGCTCTCAGGGAAGAGAAAAGGCTGGGTACAGAGGGTATTAAAGAAACAATATATAATATACGGGATTCAAGAAGATAGAAGATGGCAATTGACGTTGCATTTTAACTTTTGGAGATTGGAGCTATCAGGGAAGAGAAAGACTGGGTACAGAGGGTATTAAAGAAACAATATATAATATACGGGATTCAAGAAGATAGAAGATGGCAATTGACGTTGCATTTTTAACTTTTGGAGATTGGAGCTATCAGGGAAGAGAAAAGACTGGGTACAGAGGGTATTAAAGAAACAATATATAATATTCTGGATTTAAGAAGGTAGAAGATGGCAAATTAGTTTACATTTAAACTTTTGGAGATTGGAGCTCTCAGGGAAGAGAAAAGACTGGGTACAGAGGGTATTAAAGAAACAATATATAATATACTGGATTTAAGAAGGTAAAAGATGGCAAATTAGTTTACATTTAAACTTTTAGGTGTAGCTATCAGGGAAGAGAAAAGACTGGGTACAGAGATATTAAAGAAACGATATATAATATACTGGATTTAAGAAGGTAAAAGATGGCAAATTAGTTTACATTTAAACTTTTGGAGATTGGAGCTATCAGGGAAGAGAAAAGACTGGGTACAGAGGGTATTAAAGAAACAATATATAATATACTGGATTTAAGAAGGTAGAAGATGGCAAATTAGTTTACATTTAAACTTTTGGAGATTGGAGCTATCAGGGAAGAGAAAAGACTGGGTACAGATGGTATTAAAAAAACAATATATAATATACTGGATTTAAGAAGGTAGAAGATGGCAAATTAGTTTACATTTAAACTTTTGGAGATTGGAGCTCTCAGGGAAGAGAAAAGACTGGGTACAGAGGGTATTAAAGAAACAATATATAATATACTGGATTTAAGAAGGTAAAAGATGGCAAATTAGTTTACATTTAAACTTTTGGAGATTGGAGCTATCAGGGAAGAGAAAAGACTGGGTACAGAGGGTATTAAAGAAACGATATATAATATACTGGATTTAAGAAGGTAAAAGATGGCAAATTAGTTTACATTTAAACTTTTGGAGATTGGAGCTATCAGGGAAGAGAAAAGACTGGGTACAGATGGTATTAAAGAAACAATTTATAATATACTGGATTTAAGAAGGTAGAAGATGGCAAATTAGTTTACATTTAAACTTTTGGAGATTGGAGCTCTCAGGGAAGAGAAAAGACTGGGTACAGAGGGTATTAAAGAAACAATATGTAATATACGGGATTCAAGAAGATAGAAAATGCCAATTGACGTTGCATTTTAACTTTTGGAGATTGTAGCTATCAGGGAAGAGTAAAGATTGGGTACAGAGGGTATTAAAGAAACAATATATAATATACGGGATTCAAGAAGATAGAAGATGGCAATTGACGTTGCATTTTAACTTTTGGAGATTGGAGCTATCAGGGAAGAGAAAAGACTGGGTACAGAGGGTATTAAAGAAACAATATATAATATACTGGATTTAAGAAGGTAGAAGATGGCAAATTAGTTTACATTTAAACTTTTGGAGATTGGAGCTCTCAGGGAAGAGAAAAGACTGGGTACAGAGGGTATTAAAGAAACAATATATAATATACGGGATTCAAGAAGATAGAAGATGGCAATTGACGTTACATTTTAACTTTTGGAGATTGGAGCTATCAGGGAATAGAAAAGACTGGGTACAGAGGGTATTAAAGAAACAATATATAATATACGGGATTCAAGAATATAGAAGATGGCAACTGACGTTGCATTTTAACTTTTGGAGATTGGAGCTATCAGGAAAGAGAAAAGACTGGGTACAGAGGGTATTAAAGAAACAATATATAATATACGGGATTCAAGAAGATAGAAGATGGCAATTGACGTTGCATTTTAACTTTTGGAGATTGGAGCTATCAGGGAAGAGAAAAGACTGGGTACAGAGGGTATTAAAGAAACAATATATAATATACTGGATTTAAGAAGGTAGAAGATGGCAAATTAGTTTACATTTAAACTTTTGGAGATTGGAGCTATCAGGGAAGAGAAAAGACTGGGTACAGAGGGTATTAAAGAAACGATATATAATATACTGGATTTAAGAAGGTAGAAGATGGCAAATTAGCTTACATTTAAACTTTTGGAGATTGGAGCTATCAGGGAAGAGAAAAGACTGGGTACAGAGGGTATTAAAGAAACAATATATAATATACGGGATTCAAGAAGATAGAAGATGGCAATTGACGTTGCATTTAAACTTTTGGAGATTGGAGGTATCAGGGAAGAGAAAAGACTGGGTACAGAGGGTATTAAAGAAACAATATATAATATACTGGATTTAAGAAGCTAGAAGATGGCAAATTAGTTTACATTTAAACTTTTGGAGATTGGAGCTATCAGGGAAGAGAAAAGACTGGGTACAGAGGGTATTAAAGAAACGATATATAATATACTGGATTTAAGAAGGTAGAAGATGGCAAATTAGTTTACATTTAAACTTTTGGAGATTGGAGCTATCAGGGAAGAGAAAAGACTGGGTATAGAGGGTATTAAAGAAACAATATATAATATACGGGATTCAAGAAGATAGAAGATGGCAATTGACGTTGCATTTTAACTTTTGGAGATTGGAGCTATCAGGGAAGAGAAAAGACTGGGTACAGAGGGTATTAAAGAAACAATATATAATATACTGGATTTAAGAAGGTAGAAGATGGCAAATTAGTTTACATTTAAACTTTTGGAGATTGGAGCTCTCAGGGAAGAGAAAAGACTGGGTACAGAGGGTATTAAAGAAACAATATATAATATACTGGATTTAAGAAGGTAAAAGATGGCAAATTAGTTTACATTTAAACTTTTGGAGATTGGAGCTATCAGGGAAGAGAAAAGACTGGGTACAGAGGGTATTAAAGAAACGATATATAATATACTGGATTTAAGAAGGTAAAAGATGGCAAATTAGTTTACATTTAAACTTTTGGAGATTGGAGCTATCAGGGAAGAGAAAAGACTGGGTACAGATGGTATTAAAGAAACAATTTATAATATACTGGATTTAAGAAGGTAGAAGATGGCAAATTAGTTTACATTTAAACTTTTGGAGATTGGAGCTCTCAGGGAAGAGAAAAGACTGGGTACAGAGGGTATTAAAGAAACAATATGTAATATACGGGATTCAAGAAGATAGAAAATGCCAATTGACGTTGCATTTTAACTTTTGGAGATTGTAGCTATCAGGGAAGAGTAAAGATTGGGTACAGAGGGTATTAAAGAAACAATATATAATATACGGGATTCAAGAAGATAGAAGATGGCAAATTAGTTTACATTTAAACTTTTGGAGATTGGAGCTATCAGGGAAGAGAAAAGACTGGGTACAGAGGGTATTAAAGAAACGATATATAATATACTGTATTTAAGAAGGTAGAAGATGGCAAATTAGTTTACATTTAAACTTTTGGAGATTGGAGCTATCAGGGAAGAGAAAAGACTGGGTATAGAGGGTATTAAAGAAACAATATATAATATACGGGATTCAAGAAGATAGAAGATGGCAATTGACGTTGCATTTTAACTTTTGGAGATTGGAGCTATCAGGGAAGAGAAAAGACTGGGTACAGAGGGTATTAAAGAAACAATATATAATATACTGGATTTAAGAAGGTACAAGATGGCAAATTAGTTTACATTTAAACTTTTGGAGATTGGAGCTTTCAGGGAAGAGAAAAGACTGGGTACAGATGGTATTAAAGAAACAATATATAATATACTGGATTTAAGAAGGTAGAAGATGGCAAATTAGTTTACATTTAAACTTTTGGAGATTGGAGCTCTCAGGGAAGAGAAAAGGCTGGGTACAGAGGGTATTAAAGAAACAATATATAATATACGGGATTCAAGAAGATAGAAGATGGCAATTGACGTTGCATTTTAACTTTTGGAGATTGGAGCTATCAGGGAAGAGAAAAGACTGGGTACAGAGGGTATTAAAGAAACAATATATAATATACGGGATTCAAGAAGATAGAAGATGGCAATTGACGTTGCATTTTAACTTTTGGAGATTGGCAGCTATCAGGGAAGAGAAAAGACTGGGTACAGAGGGTATTAAAGAAACAATATATAATATTCTGGATTTAAGAAGGTAGAAGATGGCAAATTAGTTTACATTTAAACTTTTGGAGATTGGAGCTCTCAGGGAAGAGAAAAGACTGGGTACAGAGTGTATTAAAGAAACAATATATAATATACGGGATTCAAGAAGATAGAAGATGGCAATTGACGTTGCATTTTAACTTTTGGAGATTGGAGCTATCAGGGAAGAGAAGAGACTGGGTACAGAGGGTATTAAAGAAACAATATATAATATACGGGATTCAAGAAGATAGAAGATGGCAATTGACGTTGCATTTTAACTTTTGGAAAAGATTGGGAGGGCTATCAGGGAAGAGGAAAAGAAACTTGGAGGGCTACAGGGCGGGTATTAAAGAAACAATATATAATATACTGGATTTAAGAAGGTAGAAGATGGCAAATTAGTTTACATTTAAACTTTTGGAGATTGGAGCTATCAAGAAGAAGAAAAGACTGGGTACAGAGGGTATTAAAGAAACGATATATAATATACTGGTTTAATTTAAGGAAGGTTTTGGAAGATTGGCAAAAGATTAAGGTTTAAACATTTAAACTTTTGGAAGAGGTTGGAAGGCTATTTCAGGAGGGAAGAGAAGAGACTGGGTACAGAGGGTATTAAAGAAACGATATATAATATACTGGATTTAAGAAGGTAGAAGATGGCAAATTAGTTTACATTTAAACTTTTGGAGATTGGAGCTATCAGGGAAGAGAAAAGACTGGGTACAGAGGGTATTAAAGAAACAATATATAATATACTGGATTTAAGAATGTAGAAGATGGCAAATTAGTTTACATTTAAACTTTTGGAGATTGGAGCTATCAGGGAAGAGAAAAACTGGGTACAGCGGGTATTAAAGAAACAATATATAATATACTGGATTTAAGAAGGTAGAAGATGGCAAATTAGTTTACATTTAAACTTTTGGAGATTGTAGCTCTCAGGGAAGAGAAAAGACTGGGTACAGAGGGTATTAAAGAAACAATATATAATATACTGGATTTAAGAAGGTAGAAGATGGCAAATTAGTTTACATTTAAACTTTTGGAGATTGGAGCTATCAGGGAAGAGAAAAGACTGGGTACAGAGGGTATTAAAGAAACAATATTTATTTACTGGATTTAAGAAGGTAGAAGATGGCAAATTAGTTTACATTGAAACTTTTGGAGATTGGAGCTATCAGGGAAGAGAAAAGACTGGGTACAGAGGGTATTAAAGAAACAATATATAATATTCTGGATTTAAGAAGGTAGAAGATGGAAAATTAGTTTACATTTAAACTTTTGGAGATTGGAGCTCTCAGGGAAGAGAAAAGACTGGGTACAGAGGGTATTAAAGAAACAATATAAAATATACTGGATTTAAGAAGGTGGAAGATGGCAAATTAATTTACATTTAAACTTTTGGAGATTGGAGCTATCAGGGAAGAGAAAAGACTGGGTACAGAGGGTATTAAAGAAACAATATATAATATACTGGATTTAAGAAGGTAGAAGATGGCAAATTAGTTTACATTTAAACTTTTGGAGATTGTAGCTATCAGGGAAGAGAAAAGACTGGGTACGGAGGTTATTAAAGAAACGATATAAAATGAATGGTTTTCAAGAAGATAGAAGATGGCAATTGACGTTGCATTTAAACTTTTGGAGATTGGAGCTATCAGGGAAGAGAAAAGACTGGGTACAGAGGGTATTAAAGAAACAATATATAATATACGGGATTCAAGAAGATAGAAGATGGCAATTGACGTTGCATGTAAACTTTTGGAGATTGGAGCTATCAGGGAAGAGAAAAGACTGGGTACAGAGGGTATTAAAGAAACAATATATAATATACTGGATTTAAGAAGGTAGAAGATGGCAAATTAGTTTACATTTAAACTTTTGGAGATTGGAGCTATCAGGGAAGAGAAAAGACTGGGTACAGAGTGTATTAAAGAAACGATATATGATATACTGGATTTAAGAATGTAGAAGATGGCAAATTAGTTTACATTTAATCTTTAGGAGATTGGAGCTATCAGGGAAGAGAAAAGACTGGGTACAGAGGGTTTTAAAGAAACAATATATAATATAATGGATTTAAGAAGGTAGAAGATGGCAAATTAGTTTACATTTAAACTTTTGGAGATTGGAGCTATCAGGGAAGAGAAAAGACTGGGTACAGAGGGTATTAAAGAAACGATATATAATATACTGGATTTAAGAAGGTAGACGATGGCAAATTAGTTTACATTTAAACTTTTGGAGATTGTAGCTATCAGGGAAGAGAAAAGACTGGGTGCAGAGTGTATTAAACAATATATAAATATACTGGATTTAAGAAGGTAGAAGATGGCAAATTAGTTTACATTTAAACTTTTGGAGATTGGAGCTATCAGGGAAGAGAAAAGACTGGGTACAGAATTATTAAAGAAACAATATATAATATACCGGATTTAAGAGGTAGAAGATGGCAAATTAGTTTACATTTAAACTTTTGGAGATTGGAAGCTATCAGGGAAGAGAAAAGACTGGGTACAGGGAGTATTAAAGAAACAATATATAATATACTGGATTTAAGAAGGTGGAAGATGGCAAATTAGTTTACATTTAAACTTTTGGAGATTATCAGGGAAGAAAGACTGGGTACGGAGGGTATTAAAGAAACGATATAAAATGAATGGTTTTCAAGAAGATAGAAGATGGCAAGTGACGTTGCATTTTAACTTTTGGAGATTGGAGCTGAAAAAGACTGGTACAGAGGGGTATTAAAGAAACAATATATAATATACTGTAGTTTAAGAAGGTAGAGGATGGCAAATTAGTTTACATTTAAACTTTTGGAGATTGAATATCAGGAGAGAAAGACTGGGTACGGAGGTATTAAAGAAACGATATAAAATGAATGGTTTTCAAGAAGATAGAAGATGGCAATTGACGTTGCATTTTAACTTTTGGAGATTGGAGCTATCAGGAAGAGAAAAGACTGGGTACAGAATTATTAAAGAAACAATATATAATATACGGGATTCAAGAAGATAGAAGATGGCAATTGACGTTGCATTTAACTTTTAGGTGTAGCTATCTGGGAAGAGAAAAGACTGGGTACAGAGGGTATTAAAGAAACGATATATAATATACTGGATTTAAGAAGGTAGAAGATGGCAAATTAGTTTACATTTTAAACTTTTGGAGATTGTAGCTCTCAGGGAAGAGAAAAGACTGGGTCACAGAGGGTATTAAAGAAACAATATATAATATACTGGATTTAAGAAGGTAGAAGATGGCAAATTAGTTTTACATTTAAACTTTTTGGAGATTGGAGCTATCAGGAAGAGAAAAGACTGGGTACAGAGGGTATTAAAGAAACAATATATAATATACTGGATTTACGAAGGAGAAGATGGCAAATTAGTTTACATTTAAACTTTTGGAGACTGGAGCTATCAGGAAGAGAAAAGACTGGGTACAGAGGGTATTAAAGAAACAATATATAATATACTGGATTTAAGAAGGTAGAAGATGGCAAATTAGTTTACATTTAAACTTTTGGAGATTGGAGCTATCAGGGAAGAGAAAAGACTGGAGTGCAAGAGGGTATTAAAAAAGAAACAATATATGATATACTGGATTTAAGAAGGTAGAAGATGGCAAATTAGTTTACATTTAAACTTTTGCAGATTGGAATTATCAGGGAAGAGAAAAGACTGGGTACAGAGAGGTATTAAAGAAACAATATATAATATACTGGATTTAAGAAAGGTGAAGATGGCAAATTAGTTTACATTTAAACTTTTGGAGATTGTAGCTATCAGGGAAGAGAAAAGACTGGGTACAGAGGGTATTAAAGAAACAATATATGATATACTGGATTTAAGAAGGTAGAAGATGGCAAATTAGTTTACATTTAAACTTTTGCAGATTGGAGTTATCAGGGAAGAGAAAAGACTGGGTACAGAGGGTATTAAAGAAACAATATATAATATACTGGATTTAAGAAGGTAGAAGATGGTAAATTAGTTTACATTTAAACTTTTGGAGATTGTAGCTATCAGGGAAGACAAAAGTCTGCGTAGGGAGGGTATTAAAGAAACGATATAAAATGAATGGTTTTCAAGAAGATAGAAGATGGCAATTGACGTTGCATTTTAACTTTTGGAGATTGGAGCTATCAAGGAAGAGAAAAGACTGGGTACAGAGGGTATTAAAGAAACGATATATAATATACTGGATTTAAGAAGGTCGAAGATGGCAAATTAGTTTACATTTAAACTTTTGGAGATTGGAGCTATCAGGGAACAGAAAAGACTGGGTACAGAGGGTATTAAAGAAACAATATATAATATACTGGATTTAAGAAGGTAGAAGATGGCAAATTAGTTTACATTTAAACTTTTGGAGATTGTAGCTATCAGGGAAGAGAAAAGACTGGGTACGGAGGGTATTAAACAAACGATATAAAATGAATGGTTTTCAAGAAGATAGAAGATGGCAATTGACGTTGCATTTTAACTTTTGGAGATTGGAGCTATCAGGGAAGAGAAAAGACTGGGTACAGAGGGTATTAAAGAAACAATATATAATATACTGGATTTAAGAAGGTAGAAGATGGCAAATTAGTTTACATTTAAACTTTTGGAGATTGTAGCTATCAGGGAAGAGAAAAGACTGGGTACGGAGGGTATTAAAGAAACGATATAAAATGAATGGTTTTTAAGAAGATAGAAGATGGCAATTGACGTTGCATTTTAACTTTTGGAGATTGGAGCTATCAGGGAAGAGAAAAGACTGGGTACAGAGGGTATTAAAGAAACAATATATAATATACTGGATTTAAGAAGGTAGAAGATGGCAAATTAGTTTAAATTTAAACTTTTGGAGATTGGAGCTATCAGGGAAGAGAAAAGACTGGGTACGGAGGGTATTAAAGAAACGATATAAAATGAATGGTTTTCAAGAAGATAGAAGATGGCAATTGACTTTGCATTTTAACTTTTGGAGATTGGAGCTATCAGGGAAGAGAAAAGACTGGGTACAGATGGTATTAAAGAAACAATATATAATATACTGGATTTAAGAAGGTAGAAGATGGCAAATTAGTTTACATTTAAACTTTTGGAGATTGGAGCTATCAGGGAAGAGAAAAGACTGGGTACAGAGGGTATTAAAGAAACAATATATAATATACTGGTTTTAAGAAGGTAGAAGATGGCAAATTAGTTTACATTTAAACTTTTGGAGATTGGAGCTATCAGGGAAGAGAAAAGACTGGGTACAGAGGGTATTAAAGAAACAATATATAATATACTGGATTTAAGAAGGTAGAAGATGGCAAATTATTTTACATTTAAACTTTTGGAGATTGGAGCTATCAGGGAAGAGAAAAGACTGGGTACAGAGGGTATTAAAGAAACAATATATAATATACTGGATTTAAGAAGGTAGAAGATGGCAAATTAGTTTACATTTAAACTTTTGGAGATTGGAGCTCTCAGGGAAGAGAAAAGACTGGGTACAGAGGGTATTAAAGAAACGATATATAATATACTGGATTTAAGAAGGTAGAAGATGGCAAATTAGTTTACATTTAAACTTTTGGAGATTGGAGCTATCAGGGAACAGAAAAGACTGGGTACGGAGGGTAATAAAGAAACAATATATAATATACTGG
Source organism: Ascarosepion bandense (assembly GCA_037127315.1). Lineage (NCBI taxonomy): Eukaryota > Metazoa > Mollusca > Cephalopoda > Sepiida > Sepiidae > Ascarosepion > Ascarosepion bandense. Next base: position 1,793,354 of record JBBBDQ010002429.1, read on the forward strand.
ATTTAAGAAGGTAGAAGATGGCAAATTAGTTTACATTTAAACCTTTGGAGATTGTAGCTATCAGGGAAGAGAAAAGACTGGGTACAGAGGGTATTAAAGAAACAATATATAATATACTGGATTTAAGAAGGTAGAAGATGGCAAATTAGTTTACATTTAAACTTTTGGAGATTGGAGCTATCAGGGAAGAGAAAAGACTGGGTACAGAGGGTATTAAAGAAACAATATATAATATACTGGATTTAAGAAGGTAGAAGATGGCAAATTAGTTTACATTTAAACTTTTGGAGATTGGAGCTATCAGGGAAGAGAAAAGACTGGGTACAGAGGGTATTAAAGAAACAATATATAATATACCGGATTTAAGAAGGTAGAAGATGGCAAATTAGTTTACATTTAAACTTTTGGAGATTGGAGCTATCAGGGAAGAGAAAAGACTGGGTACAGAGGGTATTAAAGAAACAATATATAATATACTGGATTTAAGAATGTAGAAGATGGCAAATTAGTTTACATTTAAACTTTTGGGGATTGGAGCTATCAGGGAAGAGAAAAGACTGGGTACAGAGGGTATTAAAGAAACAATATATAATATACTGGATTTAAGAAGGTAGAAGATGGCAAATTAGTTTACATTTAAACTTTTGGAGATTGGAGCTCTCAGGGAAGAGAAAAGACTGGGTACAGAGGGTATTAAAGAAACAATATATAATATACGGGATTTAAGAAGGTAGAAGATGGCAAATTAGTTTACATTTAAACTTTTGGAGATTGGAGCTATCAGGGAAGAGAAAAGACTGGGTATAGAGGGTATTAAAGAAACAATATATAATATACGGGATTCAAGAAGATAGAAGATGGCAATTGACGTTGCATTTTAACTTTTGGAGATTGTAGCTATCAGGGAAGAGAAAAGACTGGGTACAGAGGGTATTAAAGAAACAATATATAATATACGGGATGTAAGAAGGTAGAAGATGGCAAATTAGTTTACATTTAAACTTTTGGAGATTGGAGCTATCAGGGAAGAGAAAAGACTGGGTACAGAGGGTATTAAAGAAACGATATATAATATACTGGATTTAAGAAGGTAGAAGATGGCAAATTAGTTTACATTTAAACTTTTGGAGATTGGAGCTATCAGGGAACAGAAAAGACTGGGTACGGAGGGTATTAAAGAAACAATATATAATATACTGGATTTAAGAAGGTAGAAGATGGCAAATTAGTTTACATTTAAACTTTTGGAGATTGTAGCTATCAGGGAAGAGAAAAGACTGGGTACAGAGGGTATTAAAGAAACAATATATAATATACTGGATTTAAGAAGGTAGAAGATGGCAAATTAGTTTACATTTAAACTTTTGGAGATTGTAGCTATCAGGGAAGAGAAAAGACTGGGTACAGAGGGTATTAAAGAAACAATATATAATATACTGGATTTAAGAAGGTAGACGATGGCAAATTAGTTTACATTTAAACTTTTGGAGATTGGAGCTATCAGGGAAGAGAAAAGACTGGGTACAGAGGGTATTAAAGAAACAATATATAATATACCGGATTCAAGAAGATAGAAGATGGCAATTGACGTTGCATTTTAACTTTTGGAGATTGGAGCTATCAGGGAAGAGAAAAGACTGGGTACAGAGGGTATTAAAGAAACAATATATAATATACTGGATTTAAGAAGGTAGAAGATGGCAAATTAGTTTACATTTAAACTTTTGGGGATTGGAGCTATCAGGGAAGAGAAAAGACTGGGTACAGAGGGTATTAAAGAAACAATATATAATATACTGGATTTAAGAAGGTAGAAGATGGCAAATTAGTTTACATTTAAACTTTTGGAGATTGGAGCTATCAGGGAAGAGAAAAGACTGGGTACAGAGGGTATTAAAGAAACAATATATAATATACCGGATTTAAGAAGGTAGAAGATGGCAAATTAGTTTACATTTAAACTTTTGGAGATTGGAGCTCTCAGGGAAGAGAAAAGACTGGGTACAGAGGGTATTAAAGAAACAATATATAATATACGGGATTTAAGAAGGTAGAAGATGGCAAATTAGTTTACATTTAAACTTTTGGAGATTGGAGCTATCAGGGAAGAGAAAAGACTGGGTATAGAGGGTATTAAAGAAACGATATATAATATACGGGATTCAAGAAGATAGAAGATGGCAATTGACGTTGCATTTTAACTTTTGGAGATTGTAGCTATCAGGGAAGAGAAAAGACTGGGTACAGAGGGTATTAAAGAAACAATATATAATATACTGGATTTAAGAAGGTAGAAGATGGCAAATTAGTTTACATTTAAACTTTTGGAGATTGGAGCTATCAGGGAACAGAAAAGACTGGGTACGGAGGGTATTAAAGAAACAATATATAATATACTGGATTTAAGAAGGTAGAAGATGGCAAATTAGTTTACATTTAAACTTTTGGAGATTGTAGCTATCAGGGAAGAGAAAAGACTGGGTACAGAGGGTATTAAAGAAACAATATATAATATACTGGATTTAAGAAGGTAGAAGATGGCAAATTAGTTTACATTTAAACTTTTGGAGATTGGAGCTATCAGGGAAGAGAAAAGACTGGGTACAGAGGGTATTAAAGAAACAATATATAATATACTGGATTTAAGAAGGTAGAAGATGGCAAATTAGTTTACATTTAAACTTTTGGAGATTGGAGCTATCAGGGAAGAGAAAAGACTGGGTACAGAGGGTATTAAAGAAACAATATATAATATACCGGATTCAAGAAGATAGAAGATGGCAATTGACGTTGCATTTTAACTTTTGGAGATTGGAGCTATCAGGGAAGAGAAAGGACTGGGTACAGAGGGTATTAAAGAAACAATATATAATATACTGGATTTAAGAAGGTAGAAGATGGCAAATTAGTTTACATTTAAACTTTTGGGGATTGGAGCTATCAGGGAAGAGAAAAGACTGGGTACAGAGGGTATTAAAGAAACAATATATAATATACTGGATTTAAGAAGGTAGAAGATGGTAAATTAGTTTACATTTAAACTTTTGGAGATTGTAGCTATCAGGGAAGACAAAAGTCTGCGTAGGGAGGGTATTAAAGAAACGATATAAAATGAATGGTTTTCAAGAAGATAGAAGATGGCAATTGACGTTGCATTTTAACTTTTGGAGATTGGAGCTATCAAGGAAGAGAAAAGACTGGGTACAGAGGGTATTAAAGAAACGATATATAATATACTGGATTTAAGAAGGTCGAAGATGGCAAATTAGTTTACATTTAAACTTTTGGAGATTGGAGCTATCAGGGAACAGAAAAGACTGGGTACAGAGGGTATTAAAGAAACAATATATAATATACTGGATTTAAGAAGGTAGAAGATGGCAAATTAGTTTACATTTAAACTTTTGGAGATTGTAGCTATCAGGGAAGAGAAAAGACTGGGTACGGAGGGTATTAAACAAACGATATAAAATGAATGGTTTTCAAGAAGATAGAAGATGGCAATTGACGTTGCATTTTAACTTTTGGAGATTGGAGCTATCAGGGAAGAGAAAAGACTGGGTACAGAGGGTATTAAAGAAACAATATATAATATACTGGATTTAAGAAGGTAGAAGATGGCAAATTAGTTTACATTTAAACTTTTGGAGATTGTAGCTATCAGGGAAGAGAAAAGACTGAGTACGGAGGGTATTAAAGAAACGATATAAAATGAATGGTTTTAAGAAGATAGAAGATGGCAATTGACGTTGCATTTTAACTTTTGGAGATTGAATTATCAGGGAAGAGAAAAGACTGGGTACAGAGGGTATTAAAGAAACAATATATAATATACTGGTTAAGAGGTAGAAGATGGCAAATTGGTTTAAATTTAAACTTTTGGAGATTAGACTATCAGGGAAGAGAAAAGACTGGGTACGGAGGGTATTAAAGAAACGAGTATAAAATGAATGGTTTTCAAGAAGATAGAAGATGGCAATTGACTTTGCATTTTAACTTTTGGAGATTGGAGCTATCAGGGAAGAGAAAAGACTGGGTACAGATGGTATTAAAGAAACAATATATAATATACTGGATTAAGAAGGTAGAAGATGGCAAATTAGTTTACATTTAAACTTTTGGAGATTGGAGCTATCAGGGAAGAGAAAAGACTGGGTACAGAGGGTATTAAAGAAACAATATATAATATACTGGTTTTAAGAAGAAAGGTAGAAGATGGCAATTAGTTTACATTTAAACTTTTGGAGATTAGACTATCGGGAGAGAGAAAAAGACTGGGTACAGAGGGTATTAAAGAAACAATATATAATATACTGGATTTAAGAAGGTAGAAGATGGCAAATTATTTTACATTTAAACTTTTGGAGATTGGAGCTATCAGGAAGAGAAAAGACTGGGTACAGAGGTATTTTAAAAAGAAACAATATATAATATACTGGATTTAAGAAAGGTAGAAGATGGCAAATTAGTTTACATTTAAACTTTTGGAGATTGGAGCTCTCAGGGAAAGAGAAAAGACTGGGTACAGAGGGTATTGAAAACGATATATAATATACTGGATTTAAGAAGGTAGAAGATGGCAAATTAGTTTACATTTAAACTTTTGGAGATTGGAGCTATCAGGGAACAGAAAAGACTGGGTACGGAGGGTAATAAAGAAACAATATATAATATACTGGATTTAGAAGGTAGAGAGTGGCAAATTAGTTTACATTTAAACCTTTGGAGATTGTAGCTATCAGGGAAGAGAGAAAGACTGGGTGCAAGGGTATTAAAGAAACAATATATAATATACTGGATTTAAGAGGTAGAAGATGGCAAATTAGTTTACATTTAAACTTTTGGAGATTGGAGCTATCAGGGAAGAAAAAGACTGGGTACAGGGGGTATTAAGAAAACAATATATAATATACTGGATTTAAGAGGTAGAAGATGGCAAATTAGTTTACATTTAAACTTTTGGAAGTTGGGCTATCAGAGAAAAAGACTGGGTACAGAGGGTATTAAAGAAACAATATATAATATACCGGATTTAAGAAGGTGAAGATGGCAAATTAGTTTACATTTAAACTTTTGGAATTGGAGCTATCAGGGAAGAGAAAAGACTGGGTACAGGGTATTAAAGAAACAATATATAATATACTGGATTTAAAGATATGAAAGATGGCAAATTAGTTTACATTTAAACTTTTGGGGATTGGAGCTATCAGAGAAGAAAAGACTGGGTACAGAGGATATTAAAGAAACAATATATAATATACTGGATTTAAGAAGGTAGAAGATGGCAAAGTTAGTTTACATTTAAACTTTTGGAGATTGGAGCTCTCAGAGGAAGAGAAAAGACTGGGTACAGAGGGTATTAAAGAAACAATATATAATATACGGGATTTAAGAAGGTAGAAGATGGCAAATTAGTTTGCATTTAAACTTTTGGAGATTGGAGCTATCAGGGAAGAGAAAAGACTGGGTACAGAGAAATTATTAAAGAGGAAACAATATATAATATACCGGATTTAAGAAGGTAGAAGATGGCAAATTAGTTTACATTACCCCAAACTTTTTTGGAGATTGGAGCTCTCAGGGGAAGAGAAAAGACTGGGTACAGAGGGTATTAAAGAAACAATATATAATATACGGGATTTAAGAAGGTAGAAGATGGCAAATTGGTTGCATTTAAACTTTTGGAGATTGGAGCTATCAGGAAAGAGAAAAGACTGGGTATAGAGGGTATTAAAGAAACGATATATAATATACGGGATTCAAGAAGATAGAAGATGGCAATTGACGTTGCATTTTAACTTTTGGAGATTGTAGCTATCAGGGGAAGAGAAAAGACTGGGTACAGAGATTATTAAAGAAACAATATATAATATACTGGATTTAAGAAGGTAGAAGATGGCAAATTAGTTTACATTAAACTTTTGGAGATTGGAGCTATCAGGGAACAGAAAAGACTGGGTACGGAGGGTATTAAAGAAACAATATATAATATACTGGATTTAAGAAGGTAGAAGATGGCAAATTAGTTTACATTTAAACTTTTGGAGATTGTAGCTATCAGGGAAGAGAAAAGACTGGTGGGGTATTAAAGAAACAATATATAATATACTGGATTTAAGAAGGTAGAAGATGGCAAATTAGTTTACATTTAAACTTTTGGAGATTGGAGCTATCGGGAAAGAGAAAGACTGGAGTACAGAGGGTATTAAAGAAACAATATATAATATACTGGATTTAAGAAGGTAGAAGATGGCAAATTAATTTACATTTAAACTTTTGGAGATTGGAGCTATCAGGGGAAGAAAAAGACTGGGTACAGAGGGTATTAAAGAAACAATATATAATATACCGGATTCAAGAAGATAGAAGATGGCAATTGACGTTGCATTTTAACTTTTGGAGATTGGAGCTATCAGGGAAGAGAAAAAGACTGGGTACAGAGGGTATTAAAGAAACAATATATAATATACTGGATTTAAGAAGGTAGAAGATGGCAATTAGTTTACATTTAAACTTTTGGGGATTGGAGCTATCAGGGAAAGAGAAAAGACTGGGTACAGGGTATTAAAAACAATATATAATATGCAGGATTTAAGAAGGTAGAAGATGGCAAATTAGTTTACATTTAAACTTTTGGAGATTGGAGCTATCAGGGAAGAGAAAAGACTGGGTACAGAGGGTATTAAAAAGAAACAATATATATTATACGGGATTCAAGAAGATAGAAGATGGCAATTGACGTTGCATTTTAACTTTTGGAGATTGTAGCTATCAGGGAAGAGAAAAGACTGGGTACAGAGTGTATTAAAGAAACAATATATAATATACTGGATTTAAGAAGGTAGAAGATGGCAAATTAGTTTACATTTAAACTTTTGGAGATTGGAGCTATCAGGGAAGAGAAAAGACTGGGTATAGAGGGTATTAAAGAAACGATATATAATATACGGGATTCAAGAAGATAGAAGATGGCAATTGACGTTACATTTTAACTCTTGGAGATTGTTGCTATCAGGGAAGAGAAAAGACTGGGTATAGAGGGTATTAAAGAAACGATATAAAATGAATGGTTTTCAAGAAGATAGAAGATGGCAATTGACGTTGCATTTTAACTTTTGGAGATTGGAGCTATCAGGGAAGAGAAAAGACTGGGTACAGAGGGTATTAAAGAAACGATATAAAATGAATGTTTTTCAAGAAGATAGAAGATGGCAATTGACGTTGCATTTTAACTTTTGGAGATTGGAGCTATCAGGGAAGAGAAAAGACTAGGTACAGAGGGTATTGAAAAACCGATATAAAATGAACGGGATTCAAGAAGGTAGAAGATGGCAATTGACGTTGCATTTAAACTTTTGGAGACTGGAGCTCTTATGGAAGCAAGCATGAGGAAAGGATTTCTACAGGTAGGAAATACGAGGAAATAAGCTATTTGAGTAGAACTGGCGGTTACATTTGCCTATTTTGACGGTAAAATGATGAGACCCAGTTGCAAATCTAGTTGCCCGTGTAAATCGATGAGGGCGGAACATGGAATAAAGCTCATCAAAGCAGAAGCCTTGAAAATATTTGTAGAAAAGACAAAGTGAAGCCATTTCCCCGTCGGTGAGAAAGCGACTGAAGTCGATCTGCCTTAATCAGGATCTGTTACATTGCAGATTTTGTCTAGAACCCCGAGATGAACAGCAGGAGCACCTGATCAGATAGGGCAACAGTATTCAGTTCACGGACGAAGATTTATAAATGTGCAAGATGGATTCTTGATGGGAAAAACTTCCTGGTTCGGCATATCGACACAACCTTCTTTACAACAGTTATAGCTATTGATTCAATGTATTTATTCCACTTGAGATCGGTTGAGAGAGTGAGGTCGAGAAGGGGCAGTGTATTGCTTTCAGAGAGACTAGTGTGGTCCATATTAATGGAAGATTGGAAAGATTCTCTCAGGTTCTCTCAGGTAGTTAAAGAAAAGCAACTTTGTTTTGGAAGCATTAAAATTTACAGCCATTTCTTACCCCAATCCCTCACAGATTGGATGTCCAATCCAAGAACAGAGGCTCAATCTACCTTTGTCAGCCCAGGTCTATTTAGTCTGGATGTACGTTGTGGTGCAGTGGATATCAGCTCGGAACGAAAAATCGGGGAGCCGAGTTCGAATTCCAGTTGAATCCATTGCATTCACTTATGCACAAATACCCTTGGGAAAGGTATTTATCCGTCTATTCCTTCCAGTTATGGGTTAAATAACAGGACAGATTGGGTTCTATAGCCTTGGTCGGCAACCGGTCTACCGCAGAAAGCAATGGCAACCTACAGCGGGATAATCTTCTGCCCAGTCACTCATGTCTCTTTCGAGACAAGATCGCCCAAGCGTGTTTCACGTATGGCACTTAACTAACTGAATGAAGATAATAGTTGGAAATATAAGTAAAGCTTCTTCTGGGCAAAAAGTGGGGGATCAATTTATTACTTAAAAACAATAGAAAACTGATCCCCCACTAATTACTACTTAATACTATAATACATCTCTTCCTCCTCTAAATACAAGTCAAATAATAGGACAGATTGGGTTCTATAGCCTTGGTCAGCAGCCAGTCTATCGTAGAAAGCAATGGCAACCTACTGCGGGATAATCTTCTGCCCAGTCACTCATGTCTCTTTCGAGACAAGATCGCCTAAGCGTGTATCACGTATGGCACTTAACTGACTGACTATTTAGTCCATTTTTTTAAAAGATAAATAAAACAATTTTACCAAGTTTTAACTTAAATATCTATCCACGTGAGGACAAATATTCATTTGGGAATATCGCTAAAAATATTTTTGTTGTCAGAATGTCTACAATCAAACATCTATGGCTGGGGGTCAAATATAAACTGACACATACAAGTATAATTCAAAATTTATGCAACACTTTACATACAATATTTAAACATTTAACGTTCAGAAAAAAATACGTTCAATGTAATCTTACCAGACAAGAAACCTGCTTCCATTACAATATTAAATTAACACAAAATTCCTCATGGTGAATTTCATTTCACTTTTCTCTTTTTATTTTATTTTATTTTTTGTTCATTTTTTATTATTCCATCAGCGAGAAGCTCACTTGGAACTAACACATTATATCCAATATATATATATATATATATATATATATATATATATATATATATATATATATTCTAAACATATACTGTTAAATATAAGAGACAATGAATGTCTATTATGTTTAATCATGAGCCGTTCTAAACGTCGTATTTTTGCTTTAATTTCAGTTGAAAATAAAGACAAAAATTCTCCAACATTTGGATAATTTTTTATTAATTTGGTTCTAAGCTTTCGGCTCACATGAGCCATCTTCAGAGAGGTTATGAAGACGGTAACACAATGACACTCACCATCACCGATGATTTTATTTTGTGTTGACATAAAATTCCGCTAGGATAATTTATTTGCACACCTACCAGTAGAACAAGAACAATCTACCCCCATAGATCAAGTAAAGGGTTCAGTTCAAAATTCCCTGTACATCAATATAAACATGAAGAAGGCTGAAGAGAACAATGGTCGAAATGTAGTGATTACAAGTCTGAATATGAATAATGTAAAACACAAATTTCTTATTAGTGTTTTTTTTTTTTTAATCACATCACCCCAAGCAAGACGGTAAGGCCACTGGTGTGCAGGGAGCTACGTAAGAGTGAATAGATTGGAAAAGAGAAAGCCGGAAACCACGTCCTAAGCAGGGAACAAGGGATGAGCCTCTACACCTGTTCAATAGACGTGGGTGGAGTGTGAACCGGGCGATAATTCAGTCTATCTACTCCAATTGAAAAAAAAATACAAAAGAAAAGAAAAGTGAAAAGATTGGAAAAGAGAAAGCCGGAAACCACATCCTAAACAGGGAACAAGGGATGAGCATCTACACCTGTTGCATCTCCCTCCGTCATTCACATGATTAGGCCCTTCAAATATGTCATCCCCTGTCTCTTTTTCCCTCTATCTGGCCTGTTAGTATCAGGTTCTCCAGGCCCTCTTTCCTCATTGCGTGTCCCAGGAACTTCAGCTGTCTCTTCCTGATGCTCAGTATAAGTTTCCTTTTTGTTTCCATCATTTCCAAGACCTCACCATTGCTCACATGCTCGATCCATGATATTCGCAGCATCCTTCTGTAGAGCCATATTTCAGTTGCTTCAAGTTTTTCCTTCATCTTTGTTGATATTGTCCAGCATTCACTGCCGTATTGAAGGACGGACAGCACGTAGCAATCCAGTTGAATAAATGATGATTACACAAACTAGAGATCAAGATCGATTGAATTTTATTTCAATCAATATTCCGACTGATCGAAAATGGATCGGGGTAACCAATCGGGGTAACCAATTCTTTACCTTTATTCTCTGTTCATGTAGAATTGATATTTCGGAAGCAACACCCATGCATAAAACCCCTTATGTGACCTCACCATACCACTAGAAAGGGACACTCATGAATACAATTGCCCACTGGGGCTAAAGTATTTGGAGTTGAAGTTGTCGAGGGTGCGGTCCAGAGTTGAAGAAGCCGCTTCGGGGAGTTAAGAGATTTTTTTTTTTTTTTGATAACGCTGCTGTGACAACCTGATGATAATAATAACAATAGTTATCTGATAAAGAAGAAAAGTTCCTACCATATCCTTGTGCCATTTATGAAAGTACGAATAACAGTACTTGAAGTTAAATCCAGTTGCCAAGGCTGGCGACCCGTAGAGAAATTAACCGAAATTTTCGTTCCGTCGCCAAATATTAGAAACGGGTTGGGAAAAGGAAAAAAGAACTGTAATTTATATATATATATATATATATATATATATATATATATATAATCGTATCACCCCCGAGCAAGGCGGTAACGCCACTGATGTGCAGGGGGCTACGTAATAGTGAAAAAATTGGAAAAGAGAAAGCCGGAAACCACATCCTAAACAGGAAACAAGGGATGAGCCTCTTAACCTGCTCAATAGACTTGGGTGGAGTGTGAACCGGGCGATAGATAGATCTATCTACTCCAATTGAAAAAAAAGTGAGAAGATTGGAAAAGAGAAAGCCGGAAACTACATCCTAAACAGGAAACAAGGGATGAGCCTCTTAACCTGTTCAATAAACGTGGGTGGAGTGTGAACCGGGTGATAGATAGATCCATCTACTCCAATTGAAAAAAAAGTGAGAAGATTGGAAAAGAGAAAGCCGGAAACCACATCCTAAATAGGGAACAAGGGATGAGTCTCTTAATCTGTTCGATAGACGTGGGTGGAGTGTGAACCGGGCAATATATATATATATATATCATCTAGTGACTTATTCAGGCGTCGTCTATTTTATTTTCAATTTTTGTGCGCGTATTCAACTCCTTGGTTTAGCTAGGTTGAGATCAGTCAGTTAAGTGCCATACGTAATACACTCTTGGTCGATCATGTCTCGAAAGAGACATGACTGACTCGGCAGAAGATTATCCTACACTAGGTTGCCATTACATTCTTCAGTAGACTGGTTGCTAACCAAGGCTATAGAACCCAATCTGTCCTGTTATTTAACCCATAGCTGGAGGGAAGAGACGAATTAATACCTTTCCCAAGAGTATTTGCGCGTAAGTGAATGCAAGGAATTCAACTGGAATTTGAACTCGGCTTCTCGATTTCTCGTTCCGAGCCACTGCACCACAACGCACATCATTGGTAGAGATACCCCAGTGATAACTCAGCTTAACTCTGTTAAAATAAAAAAATCACGTGGGTAAGAGAGATTACAGTTGATGAGGTCAACTTAAAGACCAGCTGCTGTGTCAATGCCACCAACGACCGACAGGTGTGGGCTGACGGCTTGTTCTCGGACCAGGAGCGATATTGACCATGGAGAGCAAGCCACAGCCCCTGATACGCCGCCGCACTACGACTATAAAAATTCCCTTGGCATATTGACTGGAATGGCTTTTTCAGTTGATATGCTAAACTGTAATGTGTTTAAAATGATACAGCATCTCTTCATCTTGATGACCATCTTAGGGATGTAATATTTTAATCTTAGATAATATACTGTACTCTTGTATACTACCGGCCATAATTGTTAGGCAACTCCAGTTTTTTTTTAAAGAAATGATGTATTTCATACTATTTTTAGTATTTATTACCAAGTGGATAAATCTAAATGAAAATAGAATGGTTCTTTGGTTAATACTGCACAATAATATGTGCATCAAATGAACTGTCCTGGTATCCAGTTTTTGTGCTCTCTTTCCCATGCTAGTCTCCTCTTCTTATTGGCTAGCCAAAGCAAAGGCTTCCTGGCTGCCTTGTAAAATTTTGCAAAGTAATAATAACAAAATATCCATTCTATTTTCATTTAGAATTATCCACTTGTCAATAAATACTAAAAATAGTATGGAATACATCATTTTTTTCAACTAGGGTTGCCTAATAATTATGGCCGGTAGTATATATCACTTACATAATATATTTGGTACTATGTCATAAAACCTAAACATATAAATGTGAATTTTTACATTTTCTTTGTTCATGAGTATTTACAACAGAAAAAAATAAAAACTTTTTATTAGGACGGCAATTAGTTGGTTTAGCCAATCAATCAATTCAAGCTTTATAAAATCCTATTAAATTTTTTTTTAATTGTTTCAACCCAAGCAAGGCGGCACCGTCACTGATGCGCAGGGGGCTACATAAGAGTAAAAATTTAGTCAGAAGGAAGAGAAAGACGAACCAGTTACAGGGGCATCAGAGAAAGAGCAAGAGAAGGATGGAACACAGGTGTGAAGACATTTGCAAAAGTAGAGAGAAAAGAAAAGAACACGCGGGGTAATGTAGAAAGTACTGGAATCAAGTGGATAATGGGAATTGACATTGCATTTAAATTCCTGGAGGTTGTAGCTGTCAGGAAAGCAGGTACACGAAAGAGAGTTCCACAGGCAAGAAGTGCGAGAAAAGAAGCTGCTGGAGTAGAATTGTCGCCTGTATTTGGTAGATCTAATTGTAAATTGGTGGGACCTTGTTGCCAGTCTCGTTGCACAAGTAAATGCTTGTGGAGAGTGACCTAATTCGTCGAAGCAGAAGCCATGAAAATATTTGTAAAAAGAGACATATGGAAACCACATCCCGCCGGCGAGAAAGTGACAGGAGTTGAGCTACCAGGTCTGGACCGATCACATTACAGATTCACCTTTGTAGCCCGTCGAGAACCCTGAGATGAACAGCAGGGGCGCCTGACCAGATATCACAATAGTATTCTATGCATAATCGGATGGTTGATTTGTATATGTGCAAGATAGATTCAAGTGGGAAAAAAAACTTCCTGGCCCGACACAGTGGCCCAACCTTCCTAGCAGTGGATTTAGCTATTGATTAAATTTAATGATTCCATTTGAGGTCGGAAGAGAGGATAAAACCGAGGGGGCGCAGTATACTGCTTTTAGGGAGACTCGCTTGGTCCATACTTGTGGGGAGCAAGAGAGATTGCCCTACTTTGGATTTGATCACGTCTGGGAGATCATTTATGAACATCAGAAAGAACGTCAGGCCTAAGATAGAGCTTTGGGGGGACACCAGCGTTCGTGCAATAGGATGCGGAGGCATGCCCATTAAAGACGACATTCATTATGCGGTTAAATAGGAAATATTGGATCAAAACAAGAAGCGTCCAATGATACCATAACCCTGTAGCTTGCGACTTCCAGCAGGCGGGAAAACAGGAAGCAGAAAAGGCAGTAATTATAGTTTACAGAGAACAGAGGAAAGTTCAGGGGCACATTTCTTCAGGACAATGAGCGGGATTCCATCACCTCCGCTCGCTTTATGGGGGTCAAATTTTGATATTATCTTAGATACCACAGATTGGGTTATGTGAACATCTTTTAGCAGAGCCTCAGTTCTAAGAGAGAAGTCGGATGTGGGTACTCCATACGAGTCAAATGTGGAGTTTGATGAGTATTTGCAAGCAAAGCACTTTACCTTGCCCACAGATGCCATGACCTCGAATTTATTGATTAAAGGAGTAGTGGACGACTCGCTGTTGTACAGCACACGTTTGCAAAGCCGCCAATAGTCTTTGGAGCCGATCTTGCGGGGCAACTATGCACCATTCATGATCCTCTTACGAGCAGAGGCAAATAGACGCCTATTGTGGTCAGACGCATGGCTCCAGTGGGCAATGTCGGCCGACAAGCAGGAGAGAACCAGGGGTTGGGGGAATAAAGTTCGAGACGGAGTTTCCTGATCGGTATGAAGGCATCACTGCCAGCTTTCACCCAGGAAGAGTCCTCAGGGCCGCAGTCCTCAACTGGGAGACGACACTTTTCCCCAAGGGCCGTCGCATAAGAAATCGTGAAACGCATCCCAGTTTGCTCTTTGGTAGCAGTAGGAGATCCTGTTAGTAGTAGGCTCCTGGTGGGAGTGAGAGTGGTGAGATGTATTAATAGAAACAACAGCATGATCGGAGTTACCAAGAGAGTAAAGCCGCTAGACTTGGCAAAAGTCAAGTACAGAGGTGAAGCAGAGATCTAATAGAGAAGCGTGTCCTGGAGGGATACTGGGAAAGCGTACGGGGAAATCCACCACTTCCGTAAGGGATTAAGAAATGGCATTCACGCCATGAACTTTGCTATCTGAATCAGTGACAGTCTTTTAGCCAGTTGGCATGATGGACGTTAAGATCTCTGAACAAAAATATGTTGGCCAAGGGGTGGGAGGAAGTAGCCTTATCAAAAATGTCAGAGATGCTGTCTAGCAAGGAGAAGTCGGAAGGGGAGGGTGAACAGTACAGAAAGAAAAGATAGCTAACCGATTTGATAAGTGACAGACGGAGACACATGTATGAGTGGTCAGGGGATTGGAGAGATGTCACCCTAACTAGAGGGTGGTGTTAACTTATGTAAACCGCCAGACCATGACCATTGTGTATATATATTGGATTTTTCTAAGCGCCGCTTAGATATGGCTCAAGGCCGAAGGTATTGGGTACCCAGTGAGAAACGGACTCACGACTCAGTTGTAATAGGTTCTAGCGAAACAAGCTTGCTAACCATTGATTACGCGAAGGCATTCGACAAAATACGACACAAAGAATTGATGGAGATGCTGGGCAACCTCGACATTTGCGGTAAAGACATAATAATCAAGAATCTCTACTGGCAGCAAACGGCCTGCATACGGACAGGTAACGACCTCAGTAGATACACAAAGATAGAAAAAGGCGTAAGACAAGGATGTGTCTTTTCACCGGATTTGTTCAACCTATACAGCGAGAATATTTTGAGGACCCTAGATGACACGCCAGGATTTGTTATTGGAGGCCACAACCTGAACAACATAAGATATGTGGACGATACAGTACTGATTGCGGACACGGAAAGGAAACTACAAGACCTCATACAGAAAGTAGCAGTGGAGAGTGACAAGAAGGGACTACAAATAAACTTTAAGAAAACTGAGTGCATGGTCATCAGCAAACGACACAACCCAAAATGCCAAATACAGGTGGGGGATAACAGAATCAAACAAGTACAAGAATTTAAGTACCTAGGAAGTGTTCTAACAGGAGATGGAAAGTGCTACACGGAGATCCGAAGGCGGATTGGCATGGCAAAGAACGCGTTCCAGAAGATGAGCAAAATACTAACACACAGGAAAATCTCAATAAAAACGAAGAAAAGAGTGCTAGACTGCTACGTGATGTCAGTTCTTCAATACGACTGTGAATGCTGGACAATATCATCGAAAATGAGGACAAAACTGGAAGCGGCCGAAATGTGGTTCTACAGAAGGATGCTACGGATATCGTGGACTGAGCATACAAGCAACGACGAGGTGTTAGAAGGAATGGCAACAAAAAGGAAATTGATGCTGAGCATCAGGAAGAGACAACTGAAGTTCCTGGGACATGCAATGAGGAAGGAGAGCCTGGAGAACCTGATACTGACTGGACAGATAGAAGGAAGGAGAGACAGAGGAAGGCAGCGGATAACATATTTGCAGGGCCTGATCAGGTGGATGACGGAACGGGGGTTGCCAGGAGCAACAGGAGCAAACATACTAAGAGCCACAAGGGATAGGGAGACGTGGAGAGCCATGATCGCCTACGTCCTGAAGGGACAGGGCACATAGAAGAAGATGAAGAAGAAGAAACCATTACACCACGCAGAGGTGCCCCCATTATATATATTTTAAATAAATTTTAACTTTTATTGTAAAGTAAAATTAATAGTCGATTAGTAATTCCAATCTCTATTTTAATGAAATATTAACATTAATGCCCCAATAAATTGTTTTTAGAGTGTGTTCTTATATTTTTGATATTAGAAATTACCTGTATTTTGATTAATAATCACAGACTATGTAACAATGTCTCCTTCATTGAGGGGTTTGGCTAGTTTAAACCTTTTAAAACTCTTCAACTTGAAATGAACATTGTTACTTGATAAGACACAATGTCAAAACGAAATAACTACTTTTGTAGTGATATTATAACATATTTATAAATATAATCCGCTCTACTTTGCATTCAACAATTTTGAAGCATAGTGGGGTTTTTTGGGGGTTTTTTGGATACAAAATTTTATTCCATTCATACCTATGTGATATGTTAAAATGAGTCATGAAAATAATTTATTTTGAAAATATAACATGAATTCAGGGTTATTTAAAAAATTAGTATTGTTGTTTTCAATACAACTAAGTATACCGTAATTATTGAATCCTAATTCTGAACTAAACATTTTACCCCTTTACTCAGAGGTAGTAGTAAAAATTGTCTACCTATTTAAAAAAATCTATGGTCCCACTATGTATTCTAGCCAGACAAAATTAAAAAGTGACTTCTAGATCCAAGTCATCCTGCCCCCTTTCATAACCCAAATATTAAGTCTACATGGTTTTTTTCGTCGTAAACTGAATTTTGAAGGCTAAATAAGTCCTCTGAGTAAATGGTATCATGGCTGAGACTAAGAACTACAATTATACCTACTTAGAGCCAAACCCGAAGCAAAAACTAAAATAATAGGGCTGAAAAAATAGACATACAGGCAGATAAACAGACACACACACAAACATCTTGCCTTTTATATATATATATATTATCGATTTTCTGCACTATTGTAAGAACTGCAACATTGAAACTTCTGAATATCGTTTCTTATGTCTTTGTCTATGAATGTATCAAATTTGATTAACATCGGACCACTCCTTCTATAACCCGATTTTTTTCGATTATCGAATTTCGATATTTATCAGTGGGACCTCGACACAAAATCTAGCTAAGAACACACGCAGACACTTATAGTACAAGAAAATCGGTTCAGCCGTTTCGGAGTCTATAGGTAACCGGGACACAGACACACACAGAGACAAAGTTCCATTTATAAATAAGTTTAGATTAGATGAATAAATTGTTTTCATATCTATTTCTTTCCAAATTAGGAAATGATGAAATTAGGAAATTGTATTGCAGTTTTAATTGTAATCAGATTTTTATTGTAAATTTAAAAAGGAATGCATTAATTCAATTTCATCATATGTTTAGATTTTGATACCATTTTGATTTTTAATCAAGGGGGACTTCGATGTAATGGTTGGCAATCTTGTATCACCAGATCAATTACCACTAATGAGTTCGATCCTAACTGAGTGCCACATTCTTTCGACCTTGTGACACATTTGATCTACACTTAGAAAATCACTACGACACTGACATGGTGTAAGACTTATCAAGCTTGTTGTGTCAGATCAATTATTTTTTATAATCATTTCACCCTAAGCAAGGCAGGACAACCGCTGGTTACAATGAGAGAAAAGACAAGGTACAGAGAATGTCGAAAAAAGGATAAGAGAAAGATGGGGATCAAGGAGATAGAAGATGGCAATTGACATTGCACTTAAACTTTTGGAAATTCTAGCTGTCAGGGAAGCAAGTATATGAAAAGGGAGTTCCACAGGTGGGAAGTGTGAGATAACAAACAGTAGAAGTGGCAGTCACATTTGACTATTTTGACAGTAAAAGGGTGGGACCTAAAATCCAATCTAGTCGCACGAGTAAGTTTATGTGAATGATCCTTACTGGGTGCCCCATACTTTCAGCCATGTGCCTTATCTGAGCAATATTTAGTAAATTGCAATTTTAATTCTCGCCATCACATAAAACGATGTAATGGTTAGCAAGCTTGTCTTACCAGATCAATTAAAAGGGGAAAAAACAAAGGCGGGGAGAAGAAAAGGAGGGAGAAAGGAGAGGGTAGTTGGAATAGAAGAGAAGGAAAGGAGGGGGAAGGAGAGGCTAGTTAAAATAGAAGAGAAAGAAAGGAGGGGGGAAGGAGAGGCTAGTTAAAATAGAAGAGAAGGAAAGGAGGGGGAAGGAGAGGCTAGTTAAAATAGAAGAGAAGGAAAGGAGGGGTAAGGAGAGGCTAGTTAAAATAGAAGAGAAAGAAAGGAGGGGGGAAGGAGAGGCTAGTTAAAATAGAAGAGAAGGAAAGGAGGGGGAAGGAGAGGCTAGTTAAAATAGAAGAGAAGGAAAGGAGGGGGAAGGAGAGGCTAGTTAAAATAGAAGAGAAGGAAAGGAGGGGGAAGGAGAGGCTAGTTAAAATAGAAGAGAAGGAAAGGAGGGGGAAGGAGAGGCTAGTTAAAATAGAAGAGAAGGAAAGGAGGGAGAAGGAGAGGCTAGTTAAAATAGAAGAGAAGGAAAGGAGGGGGAAGGAGAGGCTAGTTAAAATAGAAGAGAAGGAAAGGAGGGGGAAGGAGAGGCTAGTTAAAATAGAAGAGAAGGAAAGGAGGGGGGAAGGAGAGGCTAGTTAAAATAGAAGAGAAGGAAAGGAGGGGGAAGGAGAGGCTAGTTAAAATAGAAGAGAAAGAAAGGAGGGGGAGGAGGGGTAGTTAAAATAGTAGTAACGTCAGGGGGTGTCCTTTTGCCCCTCTGTTTTTTTGCAGGTGCAATGGTCCAAATTTGGCAGAATTTTTTTTATCAAAATGGAATTTCAGCTGCAATCAACTGCATCAATAATCAGAAAGAAATTTTATAATAAAAACAATGTAGGCAAGTAAAAAAAAAAAGTCTTTTATTGAAACTTCATTTTTTTTTTTTTTTTAGTTTTTTTTTCTTTTTTTCCTTGGTTTTGTGGGATTTGTTTGTTTTTTTTTCCCCCCTTTAGTTCACTCATACCTGAGAGAAAAGCAGATTTTGGTAAAACAGAACATTTTGTTTTTTGTTTGTAGTGGGGGGGGGGGGGAATCATTTTTTTCTGAATGGATTTTCATTTTGGTTTTCATCATTTCTGATATTAATCCTGAAAAGAAATATGCATTTTGTTTTTTATTTTACAATTTGAAATTGTGATGAAAATTTTCTTTTTTAAAAGAAAAAAGAAAAATCTGTTTCAGTTACTTTTGCTTTTCAAAAAAGAAATTTTCATTGTATGTGTTTGTTCACTTTCAACATTGTTTAAATCATTTTTTTTTTTTCAGTGTAAGCAAATAATTACTTTACTTTTGTTTTTTTATTTTCTTTAAAAACAAAAATTCAGATTTTCTTTTTGTAAATTTTTTTTAAAAACAAAATTTGGGCAAAATTTTCTTTTTTTTTTTTTTAATTCTGTTGGGTTATTTATTTATTGTTTTTTTATTTCCAATATCGCCCCCTCCCCCTTCATAATCAAAATACAAATAATTTATTTTTCTTTTGCAGCATGTTTAACTATCAAATCTCAGCCATTTCAGATTTTTTTTTCTTTTTCTTTTTTGTTAATAAAGTAGTCCATCAAGACTGACCACTGGATCAATGGGGTCAGTCAAAGGCTACAGGGAATTCAACATCACACACTCGGCACCCGGCCTGTGAGAACATGCTGTACTTTGCGCCCCCGGGACTTCTTTTTTGGGACGTGGCTTGTGCCGACAATATTGGTTGATAAAAAACAATAACACAAGTAACGTTGCAACAAGAGCAAAAAGAGGCAGAAAGCCGAGGCCATCATAGGATGAGGGAAAGTCTATTCTGTGGGTCTCAATAACTGGGACGGCCTTATCAGCAATCTTCATGGGAAGATGAGGGATGTTTTGCCAGCCTGGTTGGAGCACAGGAGGGTTAATGTCTATCGACAGCAGCTTCTGATGCTGGAAAAGGTTTCTGAAAAAAAAAAAATTAAAACATGCTTATCAATTTGCATTCTTGACATTTGATATTCTTGATATCAAATCTTTACATCAATATCTATAGCCTAATGAAAAAAAAGCAAAATCAACTGTTTTATTACAAATAATTTTTCAACATAATATCCTTCTGTATTTGTCTATATTTCTGAGATGAGGTAGTCTTTACATTATTCAAACTACTGTCCTCATTTTTGTTGACATTTGTACAACGTTTCGGCTGTTGTACACTCTGGCCTTCTTCAGGTGCTAGGAATTTCGAACCAAACCCTTTATTACAATCACTAGGGTATATCATTCTCATTCCTTGCATAGTAAGGGAGATAACTCATGACTTCCAATCGAGGCATTACTACGCAAGGAATGAGAAGTGATTGTAATAAAGGGTTTGGTTCGAAATACCCAGCACCAGAAGAAGGCTGAAATGTCATACAAATTGCCACAAAGATGAGGGCAATAGTCCGAATAATTTAAATACTATAATATCCTTCTTTCTCAATGTTAAATTTTTAAGTATGGCAATAACTCCGTAGCCTAAAGATCTGCCAAGAACGATGAAATGTAAGAGCCAGGACGCAAATTTACAGTGGACGAACAAGTGATTAAAGAATTTCATAAAATGCAAATAATACAAAAATGATTGCAAAATTAATTACAGAACAATTTAGTTGGTTATTACCAATTATGGTCATAAGTTGATGACAACGTGTATCAGAAGAAATTTGTGTTTCATTTCTAAATTGCAAAGATAAAATCTCCATAATCGTAATTATGACAATCTCCTCATGGAGATCCCAATTTTCCTCTTAATGAATTACTTTTCTCTTTTAATTTGTACTGTAATGAGACGGACCACAATTCTGACATCAAAAATGTTACTCTATTTAAAAGAAAAAATACTTTGCTAAGAGGAAAATGTTAAGAAAGTGATTTAATTACCAGTTTATTAACAACAAAGACAGTGGAAGGGAAGAGGAAAAGCAATAGCAGAGGAAAGAAGGGGGAAAAGCAAAGGTGGAAGCAAAGAAGGGAGAAAAGCAAAGGCGGAAGCAAAGAAGAGGGAAAAGCAAAGGTGCAAGCAAAGAAGGGAGAAAAGCAAAGGTGCAAGCAAAGAAGGGAGAAAAGCAAAGGTGCAAGCAAAGAAGGGGAAAAGCAAAGGCGGAAGAAAAGAAGGGGGAAAAGCAAAGGTGCAAGCAAAGAAGGGGGAAAAGCAAAGGTGCAAGCAAAGAAGGGAGAAAAGCAAAGGTGGAAGCAAAGAAGGGAGAAAAGCAAAGGTGCAAGCAAAGAAGGGGGAAAAGCAAAGGCGCAAGCAAAGAAGGGAGAAAAGCAAAGGTGCAAGCAAAGAAGGGAGAAAAGCAAAGGCGGAAGCAAAGAAGGGGGAAAAGCAAAGGTGCAAGCAAAGAAGGAAGAAAAGCAAAGGTGCAAGCAAAGAAGGGAGAAAAGCAAAGGTGCAAGCAAAGAAGGGAGAAAAGCAAAGGTGCAAGCAAAGAAGGGGAAAAGCAAAGGCGGAAGAAAAGAAGGGGGAAAAGCAAAGGTGCAAGCAAAGAAGGGGGAAAAGCAAAGGTGCAAGCAAAGAAGGGAGAAAAGCAAAGGTGCAAGCAAAGAAGGGAGAAAAGCAAAGGTGCAAGCAAAGAAGGGAGAAAAGCAAAGGTGCAAGCAAAGAAGGGAGAAAAGCAAAGGTGCAAGCAAAGAAGGGGAAAAGCAAAGGTGCAAGCAAAGAAGGGAGAAAAGCAAAGGTGCAAGCAAAGAAGGGAGAAAAGCAAAGGTGCAAGCAAAGAAGGGAGAAAAGCAAAGGTGCAAACAAAGAAGGGAGAAAAGCAAAGGTGCAAAGCAAAGAAGGGAGAAAAGCAAAGGTGCAAGCAAAGAAAGGAAGGGGGAAAAGCAAAGGTGGAAGCAAAGAAGGGGGAAAAGGGAGGAAAAGCAAAGGTGGAAAAGCAAAGGTGGAAGCAAGGGAGAAAAGCAAAGGCGGATAAAAGGGGGAAAGCAAAAGTGGAGGAATAGTGAAGGAAGCAAAGGTGGAGGAATAGTGAAGGAAGCAAAGGTGGAGGAAAGGAGAGTGGATGCAAAGGCAGCAGAAAGAAGGGGGAAAAACAAAGACAGAGGAAAGAGGGGAGAAAAGAAAAATAGGGGTGGAGGAAAGGAGAGGGGAATGCAAAAGCAGAGGAAAGGAGAGGAAAAAGTAAAGGCGGCAGAACAGAGGGGGGAGGCTAAGGCAGAGGAAAAGAAGTAAAGGAAAGGAGAGAGAATGCAAAGGCAGAGGAAAGGAGAAAGAAAAGTAATGCCGACAGAAAGGAGAAGGAATGAAAAGGTGGAGAAAAGGAGGGCGGTGCAAAGGTGGAGGATAAGAGGGGTAATGGAAAGGAGAGGGAAGAGGAAAGGAGAGGGAAAAAGCAAAGGTGGCAGGAAAGAGAAGGAAGTAAAGGTGGAGGAAAGGAGGGGGAATGCAAAGGCAGAGGAAAGAAGGCAGGAAAACAACGGCATGGGGAAAACAAAGGCTGTGGAAAAGAGGAGGAAAAGCAAAGGCGGCAGAAGGAGCGGAGGAGGAGGAGGAAAAGGAAAGGCAGCAGAAAGGAGAGGAAAAAGTAAAGGTGGCAGAAAGGAGGGGGAAAGCAAAGGCGAGAGAAAAGAGGGGAAAGCAAAGGCAGCGAGAAAAAAGGGAGAAAAGCAAAGGCGACAGAAAGTGGGGAAGCAAAGGTGACAGAAAGTGGGGAAGCAAAGGTGACAGAAAGGAGGGGGAAAAGCTAAAGGCGACAGAAAGGAGGGGGAAAAGCTAAAGGCGACAGAAAGGAGGGGGAAAGCTAAAGGCGACAGAAAGGAAGGGAAAAGCTAAAGGCGACAGAAAGGAGGGGGAAAGGCTAAAGGCGACAGAAAGGAAGGGAAAAGCTAAAGGCGACAGAAAGGAGGGGGAAAAGCTAAAGGTGACAGAAAGGAGGGGGAAAAGCTAAAGGTGACAGAAAGGAGGGGGAAAAGCTAAAGGTGACAGAAAGTAGGGGGAAAAGTTAAAGGCGACAGAAAGGAGGGGGAAAAGCTAAAGGCGACAGAAAGGAAGGGAAAAGCTAAAGGTGACAGAAAGGAGAGGGGAAAGCTAAAGGTGACAGAAAGGAAGGGAAAAGCTAAAGGCGACAGAAAGGAGGGGGAAAAGCTAAAGGCGACAGAAAGGAGGGGAAAAGCTAAAGGCCACAGAAAGGAAGGGAAAAGCTAAAGGTGACAGAAAGGAGAGGGAAAAGCTAAAGGTGACAGAAAGGAGAGGGAAAAGCTAAAGGTGACAGAAAGGAGAGGGAAAAGCTAAAGGCGACAGAAAGGAGAGGGAAAAGCTAAAGGCGACAGAAAGGAGGGGGAAAGCTAAAGGTGACAGAAAGGAAGGGAAAAGCTAAAGGCGACAGAAAGGAGGGGGAAAAGCTAAAGGCGACAGAAAGGAGGGGGAAAAGCTAAAGGCGACAGAAAGGAAGGGAAAAGCTAAAGGCGACAGAAAGGAGGGGAAAAGCTAAAGGTGACAGAAAGGAAGGGAAAAGCTAAAGGCGACAGAAAGGAGGGGGAAAAGCTAAAGGTGACAGAAAGGAGGGGAAAAGCTGAAGGCGACAGAAAGAAGTGGGGGAAAAGCAAAGGTGAGAGAAAGAAGTGGGGGAAAAGCAAAGGTGAGAGAAAGA
The DNA here is from genome assembly GCA_037127315.1 of Ascarosepion bandense. Classification (NCBI taxonomy): domain Eukaryota; kingdom Metazoa; phylum Mollusca; class Cephalopoda; order Sepiida; family Sepiidae; genus Ascarosepion; species Ascarosepion bandense. The sequence continues at coordinate 1,817,180 of JBBBDQ010002429.1, forward strand.
AGGGGGAAAGCAAAGCCAGCAGAAAGGAGGGGGAAAAGCAAAGATGATGGAAAGAATCAAAATGAAAATGGATTGTATACAAAAAAAATTATTTTTCAAATGTTAAAACTATCACTGTCTTCTCTTTGTGCACAATAACAACAATGTAAACAAAATAAATGTGATGAAACACATGAGAAACTAGAAATTGTTTTTTGGGACGCATCTTTTAAAATAGTTCTTGATACATAAAAAACATATGTATCATTATCCCATATATATTCATTTGTTTTCCTGATAATCTATGAATGATCTCAAAGCATTTTTTGTTTCTTAAACAACAGTTTCATAGGATGACCAGAGTTACTAACGTTATTGAAATTTTATTTCGGCTCTTTTTTTGTGACACATTCTTCTATCACAATTTACTCAATCAGCACAAGAATTCATTCATCACCATTCCTTTAACATCTACAACATATTCCCACGAATCCAACTAAAATATTCATGAGACAAAATATTTCACAATATATATATATACAAATGTTTCCTTTTTAACTTTGTAACTAATTGTGGTCATAAGTTGACAACATGTGTATCAGAATAAATTCAGGTTTCATTTCTAAATTGCAAAGATAAAATTTTTATAATCGTAATTGCGACTATCTTCTCACAGATAAAGAAGCAACAGAAATACGGTTCTGCAGGAGCAGGCTGAAAATAACATAAACCGATCATGTGTGCAACAATGAAATTTTAGAGAAAATGGAAAAAAGACACTTATGCTTAACATCAGGAAGAGAAGAGACAACTGAAATTATTTGCTCACATGAGGAAGCAGGCTTAGAAAATGTGATACTCACAGGACATATTGAATGCAAAAGAGAGTCAAGCAACACATAGCCAAACTGGCTAGCTAGAGTTAATAGATGGTAGAATCTAGTTTGAGCTTTGTTTAACAGCATATCAACCCCTGTGGTTCATTTAATCCCAAAAAAGTGAGATTTTAAGATATTTTTTAATGTTCAGTTACAGTGAAAAGGTTGATTTAGTCAGATTTTAATGAAAAGATATTTTTTTATTTTTAATTTGAGAAATCTGAAAATGTCTTCTTGTTTTATATTCAAAAATGTATTGCTGGTAATAATTTTTTTTTCCTTCAAAAAAGTGTTATGGCAATAATTTTTTTTCCTTTAAAAATGTATTGTTACTAATATTTTTCCTTCAAAAATGTATATTTTTCTATAAAAGTCTATTTTTATGTATATATTTCTATAAAAGTGTACTTTTATACTTTCATAGTGTTTTGACTTAATTTTTTTTTTTGGGGGGGGGGGGGTATTTTCCCATAGCTAGGAACCTAACAGGTGCTACCACTCCGAGTTAGAGTGGACCTGGGAACAACAGCAATTAAGAGGTGGTTCCATGCTCCTCACAACCTCCCAATCAGAGGCCTTGCTGCCGAATGGAGTTTATGAAAGATAAAAATTTATTAAAACTACAAAGGATAGAAAATCCCTAATTTCCTGAAGAAAAATGGTGCAAAGAAGAAATTATGGCAATATTAACTGATTGGTTTGTTTGTTTGTTTCAACTTCTTATGGGTCATTTTAATGCCAGAATTTAATTTTCTTGTGAGCTTTGAGTTTTATTTAACAAAATATCAATCTCTGTGGGTTATTTAATGTCAAAAAAGTGGGGTTTTAAGGTGTTTTTTTTAATGTTCAGTTATAGCGAGAAAGTTGATTTAGTCAGATTTGGATGAAAAGTCTTTGCTTTTATTTTTTACTTTTAGAAAACTGAAAATGCCTTCTAGTTTTGTATTCAAAAATGTTTTGATGAGAATAACTTTTTTTTTCAAAAATGTATTGTTGGTAATATTTTTCCTTAAAAAAAAAAATGTATATTTTTCTATAAAATTCTATTTTTATGTATATATTTCTATAAAAGTCTATTTTTATACTTTCATAGTGTTTGACCCCAGTTTGGAGATTAGCTATTTGTCCATAGCTGGGACCCTAACAGATGCAACCACTCTGGGTCAGGGTGGATCTGAGAACAACAATTAAGAGGTGGCTCCATGCACCTCACAACCCACTAATCAGAGGCTTTGCTGCCAGATGCAGTTTACCATCATGCCCAAGACCCATGAGCTTTGAAGTAATAAAAATAGGATATATGTTGTTCTGCTTTCACAGTTGAATACATGGTAGATGATACTCAGCTTTTGTGCATATACAGGTTTGTATAGACATAATTACTAGAGGCAGTGATATGAGATTTATGTTGTTATATATTGGGATACAGTTAGATGTCTTTAAGGATATTATATAGAGTAATGTCATGAAAGGGTTCTTTCATGTTGCTTGGTTGACTGATTTTTAGCAGCATATCGACTGCTGTGTAATTTAATGCTGAATTTTAAATATATTTAATGCTTTCAATTAACGATAAAATGTTTTGCTCGTCCATTTTTATATAAAAAAAGTATTTTCATATTTTCATTTTGCTTCTGTATATATTTTCGGTGACAGGTATTAAAATATTTTAAACTAGCAGTATAGCCCGACGTTGCTCGGGTATAATGAAAGCTTTAAAACTAATCCATGGTCCTGGAGCTCAGACTCTTCAGACATTGGCACAAAAGACTAAAAAGCAATAGTTATTTCCAGTTAAAGCGAAACCATAGATTGAAAGAAAAATGAATTGGTGCAAGTCAAATTTTGATTTCCTGGTATTGATATCAAATAAGTTTTTTTTCATCGTAAACTGAATTTTGAAGGCTAAATAAGTCCTCTGAGTAAATGGTATCATGGCTGAGACTAAGAATTACAATTATACCTACTTAGAACCAAACCTGAAGCAAAAATTAAAATAAAAGGGCTGAAAAAAATACAGGCATACAGACAGATAAACAGACACACACAAAAACATCTTGCCTTTTATATATATATATATATTATTGATTTTCTGCACTATTGTAAGAACTGCAACCTTGATGCTTCTGAATATCGTTTCTTATGTCTTTGTCTATAAGTGTATCAAATTTGATTAAAATTGGACCACTCCTTCTAAAAACCGATTTTTTCGATTATCAATTTTCGATATTTATTGGGAGTACCTCAACACAAACCCTAGGTAAGAACACTCGCAGACGCTTATAGTACAACTGCATAAATTTTCAAGAAAATCGGTTCAGCCGTTTCGGAGTCTATAGGTAACGGATGCACACACACACACACATACAAAGTTCCATTTATAAATAAGTTTAGATTATTTCCATTGTTCAGACTGTTGGCCTCATCTATGTTGCCATATTCTCAAAATTTCGGCTGTTGTACACTCCGACCTTTATCCGGTGATTGGAAATTCAAACTGAACCCTTTATTTGGTTCACCAGGGTAGATTGTTCCAACATTCACCGGAAAATACCTCAACTTCAACTCGTACCACCCATTCAGTGTAAAGAAAGGGATCGTTTGATGCTTACAATATCAAGCAAGAGTCATAGAAACAGTCAGTACAAGCAGTACTCTACAATGTAACATCAACCCAGAGTACATGATATAAGGGTGCAAGAGGATAACAACACTCATAGTAGGCAGACTGAGACAGTTTTCTATGTGAAGAGATCATCGGAAAAAATTCAAAAGATCTGTGATCCATATAACATCAGGACAACCTTCAAAAGTGGATCATCTCTTCTGAGTAAGACCTCTCACAGAGGTGAACATAATTAAGAACTGTGTGTACACCATCCCATGCAACTGCGGTATATAAAGAAGAAACAGGCCACTCTCTACACGAACACCACAAAGCTATAACTTGAGGAGAAAGAGAAAAATGGGGCATAGCTGACCGAAAATGGAGGGAAAAGTGTGATCACTGACTCCTGTGGGATGAAATTGAAATAATAGATAGAGAATACTATTGGAAAATACAAAAACTTAAGGAATCAGCACATACCTGAGGCAATAAAATAAATCTAAGTGAAGCAAGCATAGAAATGAAAACAATGATACAAAGTGCAAGAGGAAAATAAGTATAAACAGTATTGTAACATGAGCTCTGGTAAAAAATGGTTACTTAGACAGGAGGTCAATAAATCATAAAAATTCATACACTGATGGCCCAGGGGATAAAAGCGTTAGTTGAATCCAGTGACGTGACCAAAAGAATTGCGAGTTCAATACCTGGCTACAGCAGTGGTGAACTTAAAGAGTTGAGTCAAAGTTAAATGCTGAGACATCTAGAAGAGGCGTGACACATGGAACAATTTACCCCAGAAAACAAAATAAAGGGTTCAGTTCAAAGTTCTAATCAAGAAGAAGATAAGAGTGTACAACAGCTAAAACATTATAAATATGGCAACAAAAATGAGGACAAGTCCAAACAATGTAAATAGTCTTTTATTTGGGAGGTTCCCTATTTGCCCATAGCTGTATCCCTAACAGGTGCGACCACCTAGGATCACCACCAATTAAGAGGCAGTTCTATGCTCCTCAAAATCTCCAATCTCCTGATCAGATACCTTGCTGCCAAATGTAGTTTATCGTCATGCGTAGGACTCAATGGCAATATTAAAAAAAGAACTTGAAAATATTAAGCTTTTTCTGCTTAACTGATTATTCTGGTCTAAGGAGGATAACTTTTTTTTCTTTTTGAGAGAATTAAATAAACCAATTTGAATACTGCAAAACAGTTTCAAAATAGGTGAACACCAAAACTGCAGGGTACCCAGTAAAATAAGTGGCAAATTTATTTGAGAAAATACAACAGCTCTAATTCGTCCATGTCTAAAAGCCTAGATCTGAATGTTACGGATTACTGTATCTGGAGTAATACTCCTAACTGTTTTGTAATATTGAATCTTGGAATGACATTCCTCTTGACACTATCCACAGATCTACGGCCTTCTGGTTAGCACACTTGCAACTTTGTGTTGAACATTCAGGCAAACATCTACAATGATTGTTCAGTCTGTGCAAGAATCATAATAACTAAATAAATTTGGTGTATGGGTAGGTTTTGAAGGCTATCACAATGCGTTTAGTGGAATAAAGGAAGATAAAGAAGGTGTTGGGTATTATCTATTTATTATTCATTAATATTTCAAGATCAAAGTCTCATCTTCAGAATGTTAGGAGAGCTTGTTTTCACATCTGCTTGTGGACTGAGCCTTTCAACGAATGGTCACCTTTTGCTGCTACTGCTGTCATTATACTTATAGGTACACACACACACACACACACACACACACACACACACACTCACTCACTCACTCACTACAATTAATGACAGCAGTAGCAGCAAAAGATGACCATTCATTAAAAGGCATAAATAATAAACACCTCGTTCCAGAAATTTGGACAGAAAATATTTGATGACCTAAGTTTAAAAAGTGTTTTGAATGGAAGCAGCTGAATGGAGACTCTTTATTTAAAACGATAGTCCTATCCACGAGCAAATTAAAATATTTTTGCTCACAGTTCACAAACAAAATGTTTCAAATCCCAAAATAAAAGTTGTACGCTCTTGTAGATCACAGGCAAATCTTTGAAACCCCCAAGAGTGAAGCCAAATTTAATCTTTAAGGATCAAAAAGTAGAATTCATTCAAATTTTACAACATTTCAAGGCCTTCAAGTTTTATACACCTACCCACTACCATACAGCTTTCATTTCCAGTTAAATGAATGGTTTTTTTTTTATCAAAATTAGAATATCTTTCATTAAGACAAAAATATAAACTTTGGACTGACTACAAACTGATTTTGGCTAGCAAAAGACGTTACTGCATATTCCTGCATGTAATCATTTATCCATCACACCCAATGGTGCATAGGGCAGCAACTTTTTGTTGCTGTTTCTGTAACAAAATGTATTTTTTACAGGGCAGGGTTGTCAGCCCTGCACCCAAACCCCAAACATAGAAGACCGGTGGACCATTCTTGGTCCTTACGTTTTTTTTTTTGTTTTTTTTTAATCATATCACTCCGAGCAAGGCGGTAACGCCACTGAAGTGCAGGGGGCTATGCAGGAGTGAAAAGATTGGAAAAGAGAAAGCCGGAAACCACATCCTAAACAAGGAACAAGGGATGAGCCTCTACACCTGTTCAAAAGACGTGGGTGGAGTGTGAACCGGGCGATAGTTTAGTCTATCTACTCCAACAGCACTTGGTATTCCCAAATGGTCACCCATTTAAGAACTGACCAGGCTCGATGTTGCTTAAATTCGGTGATCGGACAGGAACCGGTGTATTCAACAAGATATAGCCGTAGACATTCCTGCGTGTAAGACAACCTTTAAATCCCAAAAATCACCATTAAAAATGAGGAATTGTCTTATACTACAATTCTAAAAGAGAAACCTTAAATTCTGAGAGATGTTTGTCGGTAAGCTAACCTCAACCTCTGTAAAATAAAGTCAATGAAAAAATTCACATTAACAAAGAAACTGATAATAAAACCATTTTGTACTTTATATGTTACTGGTATAATTTCATAATAAACTGCCTATTTGAAGAATAATTCCATATCAATGAAATCAATTTGTATCCACACAAGCTCATCTAAGAAAATCTAAATATCAAGTCATGATTGCATTCACAACAACCTTTATCTTTCACTAAACTTTTAATAATCATCTTGGCAGGGTTAATTATGGCAGTAATAACATTTAAAATAATATTCATTTCTCATTAAAAATTCATGATCACTTTGGTGTCACATAATACAACTTTAGATCATTTTGTGATTGTCAATGAAGTATAAGTAAATGGCCATGAGTCGTCATCATCTTGCGGCCATTGGCTGAGATAGAACTCACAACACCCCTCCTGTATTCCCTTTGGAACCCTGACACAGTTTGTAGCGAAATTCATAATCTTGTCAAATAGCTGAATACTTGATGCTTCGCCAGGGCTACCAAGGGTGTTTTTATTGTGACACCAACATTAGATGGGCTGCTTCCAGGCCCCATCCTGTTATTTAACCCATAACTGGAGGGAAGTGACGGATTAATACCTTTCCCAAGGGTACCAGTGCTGAAGTGAATGCAGGGTACTCAGCTGGAATTTGAACTCGGCTCAACGATTTCTCTTCCCAAGCGATCAGAACGCACATCCGTCACTGAACACTTACAGCGCCTGGTATTCCCAAGCGGTCACCCATCTAAGTACTAACCAGGCTTAATGTTGCTTAACTCTTTAGATATAGGAAGAGTAAGAAGAATCCATATTCACAAGGGATCACATGACGAAGCATAAACAAAATGGTTTCCTTTTTAGGAAATATGTGTAGGAAAAACATGATACAGAATTACTTTTGCTATTTCGTTTATTTTGAATCTCTAAGCATACAATAACTAACAACATTTCTAATAGCATTATCTTCATGTAATCAATAAGCAGCCTTCATATCTAATCTAAACTTATTTATAAATGGAACTTTGTCTGTGTATCTGTGTGTGTGTCCGTTACCTATAGACTTCGAAATGGCTGAACCGATTTTCTTGAAAACTTACATTTAATGTACTATAAGCCTCTGCGAGTGTTCTTAGCTAGGTTTTGTGTCAAGGTATCCCCAATAAATATCGAAAAAATTGGGTTATAGAAGGAGTGGTTCGATTTTAATCAAATTTGATACACTCATAGACAAAGACATAAGAAACAATATTCAGAAGTTTCAAAATTGCAGTTCTTACAATCATGCAGAAAATCGATAATATATATATATATATATTTGTATAAAGGACATACAGACAGATAAACAGACACACACACACACAAACAAACATATATATATATATATATATATATATATATATAAGTCAAGATGTTTGTGCGTGTGTGTGTGTGTGTGTGTGTGTGTCCTTTATACAAATCCACAATTTTTTATCCGATTCTCACCAAACTTCACACAAATATTCTTTAGGCTGAATCTGAGCTCCAGGACCATGGATTGCTTTTAAAGCTTTCATTACACCCGAGCAACGCCAGGCTATACTGCTAGTATTACGATAAATTCATGAAAATTTGCAATATTTTTTACTTTGTCTTATCTAAAAGTGGCCTTAGACATGTAAATATATAAGATGCAAAAGATAACAAAAAGACATTTTCATTTCATTCATATCAATAATCTTGTAAATGTTATATTCAAAAATGGAAAAGGCACAAAATTTATTAAATTGTTAGGAAAATTCATATGAAACATGCAACAGTAACTAAGTTAAAGTTTCCTTTTAATCCTTTTACCCCAAGCAAGGCAATAAAACTCCTAAGACACAAGGGGGTGAGTACTCCCCCCACCCCCGCCCACTAATTGTAGGTAATATTTTACTATGAAAATGCATTGCTGGTACTACTATAAAATTTTGTTATACTTTCATAGTGTTTTGACTTCAGTTTGGGAATTAACTATTTACCCATAGTTGAGACTAACAGATCAGGGTGGACCTGGGAGCAACAGCAATTAAGAGGAGATTCCATACTCCTCAAAACCTTCCAATCAGAAACCAAGCTGCCAGATGTAGTTTATCATCATAACCAGGACAACAAATATTTTCACCTTTTCTCCATAATACTTTAATATTAAATAAAAAGACATGAAGAGGCTTACATGCCAATAAATATGGTCATACTTAGAAGAAATGGATAATGGCACCGAACTGCTTCTGATTTTGAAGATGCAATTAGAACAACAACTCAGTACGATACCAGGCAGACATTTCCGCAAATCTTTTTAAATACACAAATGAAAAGATCCATAGAACAAAATGCTTATCCTCCCAAAATTATGTGTGACAAGAATTCTTCCAGGTCAGTTGTGAGTTACAGATTAATACAAATACCTTTTGGTGTTGTAAGATATTCAAAGATTTACCAACTAGTCAGGTCACAAAAAATATCTTGCAGGATTTTGCTACATGTCATATATTAATTGGTCATTGTAAATAAAAAAAAATCAAGATGCTATATTCAAGGTAGTGAGATTTCACTGGTGTTTTGTTCATCATGAAAATGGAAATCCCTTCTAGTCGTAGATACTAGACACTCATTTAATGGGAAAAAGAAATTGTCCATCATCATTTAACGTCTGTTCCCAAGCTTGCATGGGTTGAACGGGGTTTTCTTGATGGTTCTTTTCCAGACCACCTGCTTTTATGTAAGGCCTGGCTGCAATCTCAACTTCCTTAAATCATCATTATAAGCTGAGTCCATGTGTTACACATGGTCTACTTATCTCTCTTTGGCCATCGTCTTGAATAAACCCGACCGGGGTTTTTATGTCCATTCTCTCAACATGTCCAAACCATCTAAGTCTTGCTCGATGCATAGCATCTGTTATATTGGCAATCAGTCAGTTAAGTGCCATATGTGATACACGCTCTGGGTGATCATGTCTTCTTTGAGACATGACTAACTGGGCAGAAGATTATCCCGCAATAGGTTGCCATTGCTTTCTCCAGTAGACTGACTGGTTGCCAGCCAAGCCTATAGAATCCAATCTGTCCTATTATTTAACCCATAACTGGAGGGAAGAGATGGATTAATACCTTTCCCAAGGGTATTTGTGTGTAAGTGAATGGGAGGAATTCAGCTGGAATTCGAACTCGGCACCCCAATCTCTCGTTCCGAGTCGATATCTACTGCACCACAATGCACATCCTTGGCAATATCCAGCCTATTTCCTAATTACTCTGATGATTTTCTATCCCTAAGACTGACATTGAAAATACACTGCACCATTTGCTTGTCAGTTCGAGAAATTCTGCTAATATCAACCTTCCTTAAATGTCGCCATTTCCTACCATAGAGCATAACACTTCTAATGCAAACTGTATAAAGCATTCTTTTCATCCTGTGCAAAAAAAACACTCAAGATGTTAGAAGAGACAAAAATTCCTAAAGTTTTTCCAACCTGATCTTACATGGGATATTGAACTTGCTTCAGCACCTCCAGCTGCACTCAGCATGTCACCAAAATAGCAAAACTTATCAACAATCTGATACTCAACATTATCAAGCTCAACCTTCCTGTCTTGATCAGTTGCAACTGGTGGGTTCAGGCAAGTTCTGTATTTAAAATTCACCCCCATTGACTAATCTATTGTTTAGTCCTAGTGAAGTGTTTATCATTGTGCTCCTAGGTATGTAAGCAGTAAGTCAAGTACCATACGTGATACACGCTTTGTGTGATCATATCTCGACAGAGACATGACTGAATGGGGAGAAGATTATCCCGCAGTAGGTTGCCATTGCTTTCTGCAGTAGAATGGTTGCCAGCCAAGGCTATAGAACCCAATCTGTACTGTTATTTGACTTACAGCTAAAGGGGGAAGAGATGTATTATATTATTTAGTAGTAATTAGTGGGGGATCATTTATTACTTCATAACAATAGAAAACCGATCCCCCACTTTATGCCCAGTAAAATCATGTTTCCAACTATTATATTCAGTCAGTTAAGTGCCATACATGATACACACTTTGGGCGATCATGTCTCAAAAGAGACATGACTGACTGGGCAGAAGATTATCCCACAGTAGGTTGCCATTGCTTTCTGCGGTAGACTGGTTGCCAGCCAAAGCTATAGAACCCAATCTGTCTTGTTACTTAACCCATAACTGGAGGGAAGAGATGGATTAATAACTTTCCAAAGGGTATTTGCACATAAGTGAATGCAAGGAATTCAACTGGAATTTGTACTCGGCTCCTCGAGTTCTTGTTCCGAGCCAATATCCACTGCACCACAACGCACATATAAGCAGTACCATCACCAAAGAAACAAAAGAAAGAAAGAATTACCCACAAAAAGCACATAAAAAAAAAAAACATAGTGAAGGGTAAGGAATGACTCCATATACCTTGGTGAGATTAGACAGAAACAACAAAAAGATAAATGAGAAAGGTCAGAGGGTAAATAATAGCAAGAATTTGGAAACATTCTTATTCATGCTTTTGGTTGAAAAATCTACCCAGGGATTTAGCAATGATGGAAGTCAATAAAATCAAATGTTAGATTAAAGATCCAGGGATTTGCATAGGCAGGGAATTCCTTACAGCAGGGGTCGGCAACCTACAGAACATGTAATTTCCAATGGCACAATTTGTTGAACAATTTTGTCTCTGGAAAATTAAAATTTAGAAAAGTCTGTTGCCATTCTCAACTGTTGGATATCTCTCCAGAGATCTTTCGTCTGTTTGAAGAAAATTGCTTTTACTCTTCTTTCGGCTCAACTCATTACTGAGAGCAAATTTTGTCTCACATAAAAGCAGCATTAAGTCTACAATGAAGTTGCCAAACACCAGAACATTTACAAAATTGTGTAAAACTCAAAGTAACAACATATGTTGCTGATATTGAGCAACTGGCTAAGATCATTTCAATGGCAAGGCTACTATCTAAATCTAAACTTATTTATAAATGGAACTTTGTGTGTGTATGTGTCTGTGTGTCCGCTACCTATAGACTCCGAAATGGCTGAACCGATTTTCTTGAAAATTTACAGTTGTACTATAAGTATCTGCGAGTGTTCTTAGCTAGGTTTTGTGTCGAGGTACTCCAGATAAATATCGAAAATCAATAATAGAAAAAATCGGGTTATAGAAGGAGTGGTCCAATTTTAAACAAATGTGATGCACTCATAGACAAAGACATAAGAAACGATATTCAGAAGTTTCAAGGTTGCAGTTCTTACAATAGTGCAGAAAATGGATAATATATATATATATATATATATATATATATATATATATATAAAAGGCAAGATGTTTGTGTGTGTGTCTGCTTATCTGCCTGTATGTCTGTATTTTTTTCAGGCCTTTTATTTTAGTTTTTGCTCTAAGTAGGTATAATTGTAGTTCTTAGTCTCAGCCATGATACCATTTACTCAGAGGACTTATTTAGCCTTCAAAATTCAGTTTACAATGAAAAAAAACTTATTTGATATCGATACCAGGAAATCAAAATTTGACTTACATCCATTCATTTTTCTTTCAGTTTACAGTTTCGCTTTAACTGGAAACAACTATTGCTTTTTAGTCTTTCGTGCCAATGTCCAAAGAGTTTGAGCTCCAGGACCATGGATTAGTTTTAAAGCTTTCATTACACCCGAGCAATGCTGGGCTGTACTACTAGTTAATAATAAAAAAAAACGTTTTAAAAACAGCTTATTTCTATTAATGGGGTTTATATATTATTGTATATATTACTATATAAAATATATTGTAGAACAGGTATATTGACTTTGACTTGTATAAAAATATGTATGCTGTTGGCACACTAAATCATTGTAAAACCCTAAGTCGGCACATAATTAGCAAAAGGTTGCCGACCCCTACCTTACAGTATTTCTTTTATAGAGATAAGTAAATTTTACTTAAAAAAAAATCTGATGAAACCATACTTCAGTTTTCAATACTAACCTAAAAGCCAACTATGTTCAGGTGACATATGGACCTAACAGCCAAACAAGTTCTGGTATAGCTAACCACAAATTAAGTTATTTTTCCCGTAAAATGATTTTATTTTTACAACATTTATTAAATCCTAGCTTTTAGAAATCCTACTTAGGAATTATATCTACATTTTCTTACATGAAGCATTTTCCTTTACTGGAAGTCAAACAATTTTTGGCAATGAAAGACAAAGACGGCCACAGAAGTAGATTATACCAGCATTGATATGTTTGTATAATCAATACATTTTGTTTTTTCTTACTCTATATGTACGCTTATATGTGGCAATTCAGTCTGTGTCCAAATAGAGCTTTAAAATTTAACAGACAAATTGACAAGTCAATAAAATCAAAATTTTGTAATTTGTGCATGTATATATGCGTGGGTATATTAATCTGTATATGTGTCTGTTTGCCAATGTATGTGAATATACGCGTCTATTTTTCCATGTGAGGATGTTTGTAGGTTTATTTATGTGTGCGTTCTTTCTCTTCCTCGTTTGGTATATGAATAACTTTCTAAATCTAATAAAATGTTTAAATTAGAATTTTTTTTTTAAATTTCACGACAATAATAAAGTACATCTAATAGTCAATTAATAATGCTGATCTCAATTTAATCAAATATTAATACGAATGCCCCCCAAAATTATTTTTAAGTCTGCTCACATATTCTCCAAATTAGAAGTTGCTTTACTCTGACTGGTCCATTTGTACATACAACAATGCCTCCCTGATTAAAGGGGTTTTTTCTTGTTTTTCACCTTTTAAAAGCCCTCAATTTGAAATAAACCTCATCTCTTGATGAGACACAAGAAGTGTCAAAACAAAATAGCTACTTTTGTAGTGATATTATAACATATCCATATTATAATTTTTGAATAAATAATATCTACATTTATATATATATATATATATATATATATATAAGTAGCAATCTTTCATTTAAACGTTTCATTAAAAAGGACCAACAAAGAGGATTTTATTAATTTTTGATTAAATTTTTCCAATATTCTTACATGTTTCCTTTTTGCTAAAGATAAGGAATGTAAAAATATTTCCAAATTTTTTACTTTCCAAGCAATTTCAACCTCTTCACAGGCCATTTTTCCAGGATGCTATTTTTCCAGTGTTTTTATGTTCTCATGTTTGACTATAATGTAATTCTTCTGTTTTTAGTGTCTTTTTTGTTTTTTGAAAAGCAGAGTTCTTTAAAGCTGTCACATGATACACGTAGCAGGCATCATGAGAGCATCTATTTTTTAAGAAAACTTTCAAAACTCCATTTCCACTGTTAAATAACGTAAGGTTGATGGTAGGAGAAAATTGTTTGATATATAGTGCCTCTCTTATAGCGAGGTGTCTTTGATATTGTAATTTAAATAGTATTTGTGTATTTTCAACCAAAATTTTTCTCAAGGGTTCTTCTAAGTTATGGGTTATTAAATTTTTTTTTTTATTACACTATTATTACTAGATAGGTGGCATGTAAGGCATCTACTTAGGGAAGTGGTAGTATGGCCAATATAGGTAATTGATTTATGACAAAAAACACAATCTTGTACAGAGCATTGAAATTTATACACTATATTAGTCATCGCTAGTTTAGATTTGATCATGATTATTAGAAACAAGGTTTGCTGTCTTCCATTTTCCATAATATAAATTTTACGGGTTTTTGAGGAATTACAGCAGAAATATGGTGTTTAATAATTTTTCGTATAGAAAATTCGTCCTGTTTATAATTAATGTGCATTTGGCTGCAATAAAATATGTTGATGTTTTCTGGCGTGTTATTTTTAATGCTAGTGTTATGTACTTTTCTGGCGTGTTATTTTTAATGCTAGTGTCATGTATACTTTTTACTGGCGTGTTATTTTTAATGCTAGTGTTATGTACTTTTTCTGGCGTGTTATTTTTAATGCTAGTGTTATGTACTTTTTCTGGACGTGTTATTTTTAATGCTAGTGTCATGTACTTTTTCTGGCGTGTTATTTTTAATGCTAGTGTTATGCCTGCTTTTTCTGGCGTGTTATTTTTTTTTTAATGCTGGAGAATGTCATGTACTTTTTCTGGCGTGTTATTTTTAATGCTAGTGTTATGTACTTTTTCTGGCGTGTTATTTTTAATGCTAGTGTTATGTACTTTTTCTGGCGTGTTATTTTTAATGCTAGTGTTATGTACTTTTTCTGGCGTGTTATTTTTAATGCTAGTGTTATGTACTTTTTCTGGCGTGTTATTTTTAATGTTAGTGTTATGTACTTTTTCTGGCGTGTTATTTTTAATGCTAGTGTTATGTACTTTTTCTGGCGTGTTATTTTTAATGCTAGTGTTATGTACTTTTTCTGGCGTGTTATTTTTAATGCTAGTGTTATGTACTTTTTCTAAGGCGTGTTATTTTTAATGCTAGTGTTATGTACTTTTTCTGGCGTATTATTTTTAATGCTAGTGTTATGTACTTTTTCTGGTGTTATTTTTAATACTAGTGTACTTTTTCTGGCGTGTTATTTTTAATGCTGGTATTTATGTACTATAGCGTGTTATTTTTTAATGCTAGTGTTATGTACTTTTTCTGGCGTGTTATTTTTATGCTAGTGTTATGTGATTTTTCTGGCGTATTGCAATGCTAGTGTTATGTACTTTTTCTGGCGTGTTATTTTAATGCTAGTGTCATGTACTTTTTCTGGCGTGTTATTTTTAATGCTAGTGTCATGTACTTTTCTGAGTGTTATTTTTAATGCCTAGGTGTCATGTACTTTTTCTGGCGTGTTATTTTTAATGCTAGTATTATGTACTTTTACGCGTGTTATTTTTTAATGCTAGTGTTATGTACTTTTTCTGGCGTGTTATTTTTAATGCTAGTGTTATGTACTTTTTCTGAGCGTGTTATTTTTTAATGTAGTGTTATGTACTTTTTCTGGCGTGTTATTTTTAATGCTAGTGTTATGTACTTTTCTGGTATTTATTTTTAATGCTAGTGTTATATGTACTTTTTCTGGCGTGTTATTTTTAATGCTAGTGTTATGTACTTTTTCTGGCGTGTTATTTTAATGCTAGTGTTATGTACTGCCGTGTTATTTTTAATGCTAGTGTTATGTACTTTTCTGGCGTGTTATTTTTAATGCTAGTGTCATGTACTTTTTCTGATGTTGTTGAAAAAAAATGCTAGTGTCTTAATACTTTTCTGGCGTGTTTAATGCTAGTGTTATGTACTGTGCATTATTTTTAATGCTGGTGTCATGTACTTTTCAGCGTGTTATTTTTAATGCTGATGTCATGTGCACTACTGACGTGTTATTTTTTAATGCTAGTGTCATGTACTTTTTCTGGCGTGTTGTTTTAATGCCTGAGTATTTATACTTTTTCTGGCGTGTTATTTTTAATGCTAGTGTTATGTGCTTTTTCTGGCGTGTTGGCTGTGCTGGTGTCATGTACTTTTTCTGGCGTGTTATTTGCCCAATGCTAGTGTTATGTACTTTTTCTGGCGTGTTTATTTTTAATGCTAGTGTTTATATACTTTTCTGGCGTGTTATTTTTAATGCCTGGTGTGTGTACTTTTTCTGGCGTGTTATTTTCTTTAGTGTCTGTGTACTTTTCTGGCGTGTTATTTTTAATGCTAGTGTTGTGTACTTTTTCAGCGTGTTATTTTTTAATGCTAGTGTTATGTACTTTCTGGCGTGTTGCAATACTGGAGGTGTCTCATGTGCTTTTGCGTGTTATTTTTTTAATGCTGATGTCTCTCATGCTTTTTTCTGGTATTATTTTTAATGCTAATTGTCATGTACTTTTTCTGGCGTGTTATTTTTAATGCTAGTGTTATGTACTTTTTCTGGCGTGTTATTTTTAATGCTGAGTGTTATATGCTGAGTGTTATTTTTAATGCTAGTGTCATGTACTTTTTCTGGCGTGTTATTTTTAATGCTAGTGTTATGTACTTTTTCTGGCGTATTTATTTTTTAATGCTAGTGTTATGTACTTTTTCTGGCGTGTTATTTTTAATGCTAGTGTTATGTACTTTTTCTGGCGTGTTATTTTTAATTTTTGCTAGTGTTATGGTACTTTTTCAGGCGTGTTATTTTTAATGCTAGTGTTATGTACTTTTTCTGGCGTGTTATTTTTAATGCTAGTGTTATGTACTTTTTTCTGGCGTGTTATTTTTAATGCTAGTGTTATGTACTTTTTCTGGCGTGTTATTTTTAATGCTAGTGTTATGTACTTTTTCTGGCGTGTTATTTTTAATGCTAGTGTTATGTACTTTTTCTGGCGTGTTATTTTTAATGCTAGTGTTATGTACTTTTTCTGGCGTGTTATTTTTAATGCTAGTGTTATGTACTTTTTCTGGCGTGTTATTTTTAATGCTAGTGTCATGTACTTTTTCAATGATGAAGTTGGGAAAATTATTGTTGCCTAATGTTTATGTGTTTTAGTTCGCTCAAAAATATTCTTTGTGGGGAGGGATTTTTGATGTGCTCTATTTAAGAAGTTTGTCATTACTGCCATTTTGTATCTTTCTGGGCATTGGCTATTACAGTTTAGAAGACAAGAGTACTTACTGGTATTTTTTATGCTCTATGTGTGTGTGTGTGTGTGTGTGTGTGTGCATACACACAGAGGATGCAGCAGAAATACCTCCCACATACATTTTACATAATTTTAAGACATTAGTTGTAATGTCATCTAGATTATATATATATATATATATATATATATATATATATACATACACCTTTGTGCAAATTATTTGAAACGACTGCTTTAGTTTCCTTATAAGATTATGAAAGGGCCTTAAATGAAAGTGACCATAAAAGCAAATTAGAATAAAAACCTCCATTAAACAAACAAATGAAAAATAATACTAGAAATCAAAACATTATTTGGTTCAACCCAACATTGAACTTAGAAGTAAAATCCAAAATAGGGAAAATATTTTTTAGATTAATTAATAAACACTTCTCTAAAAACTTGGAATTAAATAAAATTTTTAACAAAAATTCAATTAAATTAAATTATAGCTGTACTAGTACTTTAGAAAAATACATTAAAAGAAAAAAATGCCAGAAATTCAAAAAATAATGTACAAAATAATAACAATAATAAAGAATGTAAAAACAAATGCCCATTTGATGGACAGAAGAGGTTATTTACAAAGCAGAGGTACATAATACAAAGGGACAAAAAAATATTTGGGATCTACAAAAGATATTTTTAAAAACAGACATAATAGCCACGAGTCTACATTGAAGCTGAAAGACCTTAAAAATTGTACCAAACTAGCAAACCAATTGTGGAAATTAAAACAAAAAAAATTGAAAAGACCCTGATATAACATGGAGTTTAATAAAAAAAAATAAGCTAAATCTTACAAAACGATGGTGATGTCTGCAGATTGTGCCAAAAAGAAAAGTTAGCCATAATATTGTTTCCGGAACAAAAAAATAAGCTAAATCTTACAAAACGGTGGTGATGTCTGCAGATTGTGCCAAAAAGAAAAGTTAGCCATAATATTGTTTCCGGAACAAAAAAATTAAGTGAAAGATGCAAAATAATGTCTAGATGTAATCACACCTATGGATATATATTAGGATCATACAAACCTGGATGAAAGTGTTTAAGATCCTTAAGTAACTTCTCCCTCATTTTGAAATTTTAAGTTGTTTAAAAATTCCAGTTGCGCATTTGAAAATGTATAATCAATTACTATAAATCACCTGAGAATAGTGTTTAAGGTTAAAAATTGTACCAAACTAGCAAACCAATTGTGGAAATTAAAAAAAAAAACTGAAAAAAATTGAAAAATATTTGGGATCTACAAAAGATATTTTTAAAAACAGACATAATAGCCACGAGTCTACATTGAAGCTGAAAGACCTTAAAAATTGTACCAAACTAGAAAACCAATTGTGGAAATTAAAACAAAAAAATTGAAAAGACCCTGATATAACATGGAGTTTAATAAAAAAAAAAAAAAGCTAAATCTTACAAAACGATGGTGATGTCTGCAGATTGTGCCAAAAAGAAAAGTTAGCCATAATATTGTTTCCAGAACAAAAGAAATTACTAAATGAAAAATCAGAAATAATATCCAGATGCAATCACACCAAAAAATAGATTTCTGTAGAAATATATATATTTTATCACTTTAAATGTTATTCTGAGTGGATACCCACACTTGAGTATGGAGGCACAGTAGTATAATGAATAGCAGCTTGGATTTAGGGATGGAGAGCAGAGTTCAAATTCCAGTTGAATCCATTACATTCATTTATGTACTTGGGAAAGGCATGAATCCATCTCTTCTCCCTACAGATATGGATAAATAGCAGGACAGATTGAGTGGCAACCAGTCTAGTAGAAAAAAGACAATTCAATCCAGCCTGGAGAGGGCTGGGCTCCATCAGGCTGTCACTTTTACTGCGGTTCCCATTTACAGTCCTCCCATTACTCTAATGAGTATGTCCAAGTGCTTTTAGCTATTCTTTTATCATCAAGAACATTTATTTTTTCTCTTTTAATTCTATTCACACTCAATTAAAACCAAAAAAATCAGCTTTGATAATGGTTACAAGAATAGTCAACAACACTTGGACATACACAAAATTTGGACAATTTTTACACACTTTATATCCAGAACCGAAAAAACATGTAAGAACACAAGAAAAATTATCAGTTGCTTTTAATAAAACTTGTATAAAAGAAGGATTGTTGCCCAGACACAATTCCTAGTAGGAGACCAAGCAATTAATTCAATATAATCACCCCACTTAATGTTAGCAGCACACGTTAGCCCAAGAAGGCACTACAAATCATTCTCTCTGAAGGTTAGCATTAACCATTGTTGTAAATACGCATGCAAAGACTTGGACTCGACTCCTTGCACACACAAGAAAAATCCTTGTTGACAACTCTGACATATTGAGATCAGGGTGTAAAAATGATTGAAGATAACTGAAGCAAAAAAAAAAAAAATTAACTTAATCTCCAAGACATCCCTAAAAAATAGCTCAAGTATTAACCAAAAACAGCTGGAACAATAATCACAACAGACAATTTCTACACACTCCTAATACCCAAGAAGAAAAAAAATTAAGAATGCCACCTCCAGACTGAAAACATATCAAGAAATCACCTTCCTGACAAGTCGCCCATGGCGAGATTCAAACCCAGAGTTCATGTTCAGAAAGTAAACGTTCTAACCACTCAGCCATGTGCCCATTGTGGTGCAGTGGATATTGGCTTGAATCAAGTATAGCACTTAACTGACTGACCAATAGCAAGACAAACAGAATTTCTGGTAATAAATATGTAAAAAACCTATTCTCGACTTCAGTTATTTAAATAATGATTTCTTCTTGAAATACAGTCTTTCTGTTGTTTTAATGATGTTTTCTTCAATCTAATAGAGAGTGACTACAAAAACATTTTCCACTCTAAATTTACAGATAAATCATACAGATGCATGCTGGGATTTCTTCCTAGCCAATGGCCACTTATTAGTCTTGTCTGCTATATTTCTGTTGTCTTCAAATCAGAATGCTGCGGCCACGTCTCTGTATATTTTTTATGCGTTAACACCCTTCTTAGTTTGCAAACCATTTTGTCTCATTACTGATGCTTTGCTTAATTTTGTCTTGCATATACTGTTTGCTTCGTATAATTTTTTCTATTCTTTTCTTTTTTGTTATTGTTCTGTTCATTGGGCATTTCTACCAATTACACATCAGTCAGTCAGTTAAGTGCCATATGTGATACACACTTTAGGCAATCATGTCTCGAAAGAGACATGACTGACTGGGCAGATGATTATCCCGCAGTAGGTTGCCATTGCTTTCTGCAGTAGACTGGTTGCCAGCCAAGGCTACATAACCCAATCTGTCCTATTATTTAACCCATAACTGGAGAGAAGAGACAGATTAATACCTTTCCCAAAGGTATTTGTGCGTAAGTGAATGCAAGGAATTCAACTGGAATTAGAACTTGGCTCCCCGATTTGTTGTTCCAAGTCGATATCCACAGCACCACGATGCACATCACTGTGGCCAATTTACTCTACAAATGCAATTATAACCAAAAAACAATTTCAATTTTTTCTTATATTCTAAATAAGTCAATGTCACAAACATCCTATCAATGAATATTAATTCAAAGAGTTACCAGCCACACCAAAATCTATCAAGTCATTCATAGTTTGGTAACGTGGAAAAAAATCTTCACCTGAATCAACAATAGAGTAAAATAATTTCCAATTCATTTGACCGTGAATCAGTACTCAACTATGAGATGTGCCTCAATATAAAATAAGGGTTTCTTCTCTGTGTCTGGAAGCAGATGAAGACTGACTGTGAAAAACATAGGGACAAAGAAATCTGGGAAAAATCCCTGGATCTTCATGGAATTTCATTAAAAAAAAAAAATTAATAAGGTAAATATTTAAATGAGAAAAACGGTTGTATTCCCAAACAGCAGAAGTGGGTGGAAATAAATCACTTATATACCTGTGTTGATAAATAATTTGTCCACAATGACATTTTTCATGAATTTTTTTTTATTCTGTCTTTAATTTTTTTTTTTTAA
Organism: Ascarosepion bandense; assembly: GCA_037127315.1. Taxonomy (NCBI): domain Eukaryota; kingdom Metazoa; phylum Mollusca; class Cephalopoda; order Sepiida; family Sepiidae; genus Ascarosepion; species Ascarosepion bandense. The sequence continues at coordinate 1,838,192 of JBBBDQ010002429.1, forward strand.
ACTTTTTCCAGACATGTTTTTTGCAGTATTTTGTTGAGGCAGGCAAACGATTTGCAGTTCATATATCAGAGGCTGAAGAAAGAAAAAAAAATAAGATACTTTTGAAAAAAAAAAAGAACATGCAAATCACTGATATGAGATTTGCATATTGAACAGAAACAAAAAAAAATTTGCATAGATACTGATAGAAATGATATGACTTTTTAAACCTACTTAATTTCTATCACTAGTTTTTGTGAAACAAAAACAACATGACAGTAGAAAAAAAATGTTAACACATTGGCTCCTGCACGACCCACCAACCAGAGTGTCATAGTGGCCTGTCTGCAAGACCCACATAACCTTGTGGTATGTCGTTTTTATAATTTCTTTTCTACAAGGATTATCGGGAGTGGAATGCTACAGTTAATGACTCATAAGATCATGGTAAATGATCTTTATAAAATATAAGATTGTAGGCTTCTGCTCTGATGAACTTAAATCAATGGTGCCCCCTAGGTGTGAATTTGCACAAGATACTAGATTGGTAACTAGGTCCCACCCTTTTACAGTGAAACCGATGAAATGTAACTGCAATTTCTACTCCAACATCTTTTCTCGCACTTCCTGCCTGTGGAATTCCCCTCCGCATGCTTGCTTCCCTGACGGCTACAACCTCCAGGAGTTTAAATGTAGGGTCAATAGACACCTCCTAACACACTAACTCACACCCATTCTCTCCAACTCTCTCCCTATGTACATCCTTACTCGTCTATCACCCTCCTTCTGACATTTCCTATACCCAATCGCTCTATGTAACCCCCTGCACTATAGTGGCAGTGGAATGCCTTGCTTGGGGTGACATGATTAAAAAAAAAAAAAAAAAAGATCAGCTTTCTTTGACGTATTTTTGTAAAGTGGTTTTTGCTGAGAGTCAGATGTATTGCTGGTATGCATTTTTTTCCCAAAAATGTTTTGCTGGTAATACTTTTTTCCTTAAAAAATGTATTGCTGGAATTTTTACTATAAAAGTTTATTTTTATACTTTCATAGTGTTTTGACCCCAGTTTTGGGATAACCTATTTACCCATAGCTGGGACCCTAACAGGTGCTACCACTCCGGGTCAGGGTGGTCCTGGGAACAACAACAATTAAGAGGTGGTTCCATGCTCCTCACAACCTCCCAATCAGAAACCTTGCTGCCGGATGCAGTTTATTGCATACCCAGGACAAGGCATTTTTTCCACAAAATAATTTAAACATTTTTGATGTTTTTGTCCTTTTATTCAACTTCCCAATTGAAATTTCTGTCGTTGTTTATTGGAGTCATTTTTCTTTATTTTTTTCATCCATCAGGCATTTAGGTAAACTAACAGATTGAGTAAACAGAAAATTTAATTGGCAAAACATTATGAATTTTTTTTTTTTAAAGTCTACTTTATTTACCTAAAAAATCAAAATAATGCCGACAGCCAGTAAAATAAACACCAGAATTCTAATCTATTAGAAATCACATTCTTAATAAATTAAAAAAAATATATATATGTATGTATGGAGGAAAAAAAATATGAAAGCACCTATTGTTACACACTGGGAAAAGTTGAATTGATTCCTATTTTATTTGTCTCTTATTGAAACCCTCAAAGCAAAGGGAAGGATTACTTTTACATGCAGCATGAAATAGATTTACTTTTGGGTTTTTTTTTTTATCAGTTTCCTTTGCACTTGTAGTGAGTTGGGATAAAAATAAAATAAATAAACAAAAATAAAAAGAATTTAAGTTAAAATAAGGCATTTGTGCTTTCCTTTAAAACCCTTTTTAGGGGTCTTTTTTTTTTTTCTTTTTACACATGTACCATGCATTCAGCTAAACTAAAATATTGAGGAAACAGAAAATTTAATTGGCAAAACATTATGAATTTTTTCAAAATGTTTATTTACTTTTTTCTCTCTTCTATGTGCCATGTCCCTTCAGGACATAGACAATCTTGGCCTTCCCACTTCTCCCTATCCCTAGTGGCTCTTAGCATGCTTTCTCCTGTTACCCCATCCAAGCCCCATCTTGCCATCAAATTAAATTAAATAAGGCATTTCTGCTTTCCTTTAAATTTCTTCTTTCTTTCTGTCTGAACTACTCTTTCTATAGTTCAATTAAAGAGAAAGCAGCCCTTAAATAAAAAGAAAAACGGAAGAAAAAAACTTAACCGGGCCTAAAATGTTGAAGCTTGCAAGTACAGAACCTACTTATTTGTGACGGAAAAATACCAAAGTCAGAGACACTCTACACATAACTTTAGTTATTAAAAAGAAAACAAATGAGAAAGAAAGGAACAAAAAAAAATAATTTTGGCCAATAAAAAAATTGACACAAAGAGTTTGAGTTTTGTTTAACGGCATATCAAACTCTGTGGGTAATTTAATACCAAAAAGGATTTTAAGGTATTTTATTTTAATGTTCAGTTTTGTTTTGTTTTTTTTTTAATCATTTCATCTCAAGCAAAGCGGAAACGCCACTGATGTGCAGGGGGTTACATAAATGTAAAAAGATTAATTAGAAAAGAGTGAGGAGTACAAACTAGTTAGAAAGGAACAATAGAAAGCTGAGAAAGCAGGTGCGATGACAGATACATAGGTGGAGAGAAAGGGAAGGTTATACAGGGGTGGGGAGAGAGCTAGAGTCCAGTGGTTAGTAGATGAGTATTGACTTTGCATTTAAATGTCTAGTTATAGTTAGAAGGTTGATTTAGTCAAATTGTTATGAAAATTTTTTGTTTTTATTCTTTTATATTTTAGAAAACTGAAAATGTCTTCTAGTTTTATATTCAAAAGTTTTTTGCTGAGAATAATTTTTTTCCTTCAAAAATGTGTTATGGTAGTAATTTTTTCTTCAAAAATGTATTGTTGGTAATATTTTTTCCTTCAAAAATATATATTTTTCTATAAAAGTCTATTTTTATGTATATATTTTTATAAAAGTGTATTTTTATACTTTCATAATGTTTTGAATCTAGTTTGGGGGTTAACTATTTGCCCATAGCTGGGACCCTAACAAGTGCTACCACTCTGGGTCAGGGTGGACCTGGGAACAACAGCAATTAAAAGGTGGTTCTATGCTACTCACAACCTCTGGATCAGAGGCCTTGTTGCCGGATGCAGTTTACCGACATACCTAAGACCAGACACAAAGAGACTTTTGATGTTAACCTCAGCTAACCAAAACAAGCTTTATCAAAAGGGTATAAAATCTGTCATCTCTGGGCTAGAAGCAAAACTGCAGAAGAGGACAGAACAAAAGAATGCCATCATGTAGAAACCAGCCGTGCATGACGCGTGAAGAATCAGTTAAGAGATTATTTGCTATTGATATTTCCAACCAGCTAAGGGCAGAAAAAACACAACAGATTAACACTGACCTCGTTTCTAAGGTTACTACTATCCCTATCATGGTTTTATTTCAAAACACAAAACCAGACATTACTCCAGACTACTACCAATATCCACCTTATTAACAAACTTCTTGCAATGCCAAATAACAAAAAATTCACTTATCACTTGACAGAAAATAAATAAAAACATTTATTTTAAACCCTTCGGTCAGTTCATTTTATTCCCAAAGTTTTCCTTTCTTTATAACAGGATTTAAGACATAGTATCAAGACAACAAGTGAAATGAGGCTTCAGCACCAATGTGTTTGAAAGCAACGAGCCAGATCTTTTGGCAAAGAAACTGGTCAGGTACAAAACTCATTAATACTGAAGTGCTGTATGCAAAAACATTAGCAAATTAGAAAAATCAATATAGTATGCTGTCTGTTCATCGATATCTGTCATTTGTGCGATAAGAAATGTCGGATTAAGAATCAAAATTTAAAACCAACTAAAAAGAGTAGCATTTAATATCTTTTGCCAAAATTTGACCTAAAGAAAAAAAAAAGTGTATCAAAGAGACTTTTCCCGCCACTTGACAACAATATTAATTTGTAGCACCTTCACCCACTTAGCAATGTCTATTGATTTAGAATTAGATTGAAATTTTAATAATCCAAATATCTGAAAGTGGATTTATACATTTTCTTTGTTCTTTGAGAATTTACGACATTTTTTTTGTAAAATACATCTATTTGATAGTTCAGAACACATCATCAGTGATGTTTCTAGCCAAGGTTCATTAAGGGTCTTTCAACATCATAGACCCCCCTCTCCTCGGTGACCCAGCTGATAACGATCAGGTACCGACTTGTGTACTTTCTGTCAGCTACAACGTTTCCTCTCCTAAAACGCACACCATACAACACTTCTTGGCAATTTATTGCCCAATCGCAGATGACTTCCAGTTCACCAGTAGTGTACGCTCTTCCATAAAAAGTGAAGGAAACCGAGCCTCAATTTTCTGTCTATCTATGACTGTGAACATGGCAGCGTGCTTGGCTTGAAGTGGCAAGTGCAGATTTGATTCCCCTCCCCCAAGATACATACACACACACACACACAAAAAAAACTGCACTCAAACATCATATTCTGGTTACACTTATCCCCACTTTCATTCATGTTATTCAGGCAATGTTAAAAAAAAAAAAAAAAAAAAAAAAAATACTAACCCTGGCAGGGAGCAAACAGGCATTAGATCCTAGCGAAGGATCACCCATAAGTAACAATGGTTCAGGGTACCCTAATTCCATCCCTTAGTCAAGCCTCTATTTTCGAATGTAGTTTAAGGTCATACCCAGAACCTATATCAAACATTATTTATTCGAATCTTTCTTAACAAGAATAATTTTCTTTTTTAATCATTTCACTCAAAGCAAGACAATAATCCCACCAAGACACAAGGGGAGTACTAAGTGTTAGAGAACATGAGAAAAAAAATACTATGAAAAAGAGAGAACAATAAAAGAACAACAATTAAGACAAAAGACTGACATTGCATTTAAATTCTTGAAAATCAAAGTCAACTAGAAAGCAAGGAGCTGGAAGTGAGTTCTGCAAGCAAGAAGTGCAAGGGAAGAAACTGTTAGCATAGAACTTGCAGTTACAGCTAGCCATTTCAAGAGTAAAATAATGAGACCTTGCTGTCAATCTAGTACTGCACTTAAATTTATAAAGGCTAGATACCATAGGTTTGGTTTGGTTTAAGTTTAATGACCCATCAACCATTTTGGTCATTTAAGAGTCAGTCTTTGAATATTAGGATCACATTTTTGTTTTAATATGGTTCAATTGTCTTAAAGCAGTTGCACATGATAAACAAAAATGTTTTATTGGTAATATATTCATGCAAAAAAGTTTTGTTGGTCATATATTTTTCATTCAAAAAAGTTTTGTTGGCAATTAAGAGGTGGTTCCATGCTTCTCACAACTTCCTAATCAGAGGCCTTGCTACCACTCCAGGTCAGGGTGAACCTAGGAACAACAGCAATTAAGAGGTGGTTCTATGCTCCTCACAACCTCCCAATCAGAGGCCTTGCTACCACTCCAGGTCAGGGTGGACCTGGGAACAACAGCAATTAAGAGGTGGTTTCGTGCTCCTCACAACCTCCCAATCAGAGGCCTTGCTACCACTCCGGGTCAGGGTGGACCTGGGAACAACAGCAATTAAGAGGTGGTTTCGTGCTCCTCACAACCTCCCAATCAGAGGCCTTGCTACCACTCCGGGTCAGGGTGGACCTGGGAACAACAGCAATTAAGAGGTGGTCCCATGCTCCTCACAACCTTCTAACCTTGCTGCCGGATGCAGTTTACGGTCAGACCCAGGACCGAGATACAATTGGGAAAAAGTTCATCAGTTACTATAAAAGTATTTATAAAAAAAGATACAGAAAAGCCATTTTACGATGATGAGAAAGTGACTGAAGTCAATGTGCCAGGTCAGAACCAATAATATTGCTGATTCTTCTTTGGATTTTACATTTTAAAGATATGAAACAACTAATACAATGCACTGTTCATATTTATCAATTTATAAAGAAATCGTTGTATCCTTTAAAGAGGTGATGGACAACGTGGTACTCAAGTAAAAGAACAGCAATACGTGCGTAGATGAAAGAAAAGAGGTTTATTGTAAAGAGAATACACTACAGCAAAACAGGGAATCTGGTGGCAGACTAGTAATTGCTAAAGTAAGGGTATTTGCTATCATCCCACCATGGTAGGTGTGACACAAGGTCAGTTAATGTGGGAATTCTGAGCCCTTAAGATCAGCCAAAAATATTCCTTTTTGCTTCTAAACAAAACTTAGAGCAGAAGACTTTTTGCTGCTAAACAAAAATTAGAGCAGAAGACTTTTTGCTGCTAAACTAACCAACAATTCACCCAATCAAGATGATAATTTCACACACATGTGAGGGGCTTCTAGAAATGAAAGTCAATGGAAAGACCTTAGAAAGATCTGGAAACCCAATCCTAAAGAGGAAACAAGATATAAACCTCTACTCCTGTTCAAAAGACCCAGGAGGAGTGTGAACCAGACACTAGGTCAAACTATCTACTCTTATTGAGGAAAAATATAAATTGTAAATAAAATTTCATAGTTTAGGTGAAGACATAAATAGTAGAGAGTTGAAGTAGATACTTCACCAACCATCTATAATCTTAACCTGTCTAAGTCTTGGGTTAACTGTTATTTTTCCCACATAACATCAAAAAACGTAGGCCTTACTCTCTAAGGGCTTCATTGAATGTCTTGGCAGGGTTTATCCCTTTTTTCCCTCTTTAGGATTAAGTTTCTGGTTCTTTCTAAAGTTTTTTTTCATTCTCTTTTGCTCCTAGTGGCAGTATCTCCTTGTCTGATTTAAAAAAAAAAAAAAAAAAAAAACTTTAAACAAGACTTAAAGAAAAACCCTGTTTTTTTTTTTTAATTATAAGTTTTTTTTGTTTTTTTTAAAATTATTTCATCCGAAGAAGGCGGTACCGCCACATATAAAAGTTTCAGCAGCAGGAAGAGAGTGAACAAAAAGACGAACTAGTTCGGAGGAGGGGGGCAGAGAAAGGGCAACAGAAAGAAGGGAATCCAGGTGTGATGACAGTTGCAAAGGTAGAGAGAGAAAAAAAGAACAAGATACACAGGGTGATGTAGAAAGGACAAAGGAAAAACTGTAGTCAAGTGGATAAGAGATGGAAATTGATATTGCATTTAAATTCCAGGAGATTGTAGCTGTCAGGAAAGCAAGTATACAGAAGGGAGTTCCACAGGTGGGAAATGCGAGAAAAGAGTAGAATTATTGGCTGCATTTGGTAGTTTTAACTGTAAAAGGGTGGGACCTTGTTGCCTGTCTGGTTGCTGAAGTAAATTCTTGTGTAGGGGGCAACATTGTCCTAAGTTTGTCAGAGCAGAAATCATGAAAATATTTGTCGAAGAAATAGAGGGAAGCCACATCCCACCAGTGAGAAAGTGGTTGCAGTCAAGCTACCAGGTCTAGACCGATCACATTACAGATTCTCCTTTGGAGCCTGTCGAGAATTCTGAGATGAACAGCAGGGGCGCCTGACCAGATATGACAACAGTATTCTATGCACGGTTGGATGGTTGATTTGTATATGTGCAAGATGGATTCAGGCGGGGAAAAACTTTTCCATGATTATTTTTGAAAAAAATTTACAGAATATTAAGAAGCCATCTGTCAAGTCAAAAATTTAGGAAGCAGAAAAGGAAAATATATCAGTGTAAAGAGCTACAAAGGTGCCATTCTGTGTCCGTGCAGTCATCATGCTCGTGGTGGAACTGAAAGTGAAAGATACTCACGAGGGAGCAGATATGTTGAGCGGATGAGGTGATGCCCAACTCTGATGTGGACAGGGTGGCAGAGGTCGAGACTTGGGGTTGCCAAGGTGTCCTTCGAGGACCTTTGAGTAACGATGAAGGTGGTTGCCTGCACAAAAACCATCAAAAATCATTTTCCTCATAAATAAGAATTAAAATAATTCCAAAGAACAGTCATTGATTAACTAAGGAAAATTTAAGAAATATTTCAATTCCTGTTTTAGATCAACATCAGTAGCACATAAGACATTGATTTAATGGCACATCAACTTTATATGGGTCATTTATTGTCAAAATTTAATTTTCTGAGAATCTTTAAAATAATAAAATATGATATATGTTATTCTGTTTTCATAATTGAATACATAGCAGATGATACTCAGTTTTAGTAAATATATAGGGTGTCCCATTAAGATAGATCAAAGTTAGCAGTAAATAAAACAGTGTTATTGATGAAATTTTATTGATTTCTCTGTTGGATCATGTTATGTAAGTCATGACAATTGCGTGTGAACAATAATATACCCTAACTATTCGCCAAGGCCTGGGTAGCACACCTCCACTCAATGGTCAAAATTTTTGGTGACGTCTTTGTATAGTTGCTCCTAGATCTCACCAACATGCCTTATCCTTCAGCTGTTGGCTTGTTGGCCTAAACTTTACTTTTGAGATGATCCCAAAGGAAATCTAAAGGCTTCATGGTGGCCAGTTGACATCACTGTTTCGAGAGATGATGAAACCTCGGAACTTCTCATTCAATAATTGTTGCATTGGCTGTGTGGCATGTGGCGTCATCCTGTTAGAAACCAAAATCTTCAACATCCATAACATTCAATTCAGACCATAATTGCCATGACTCAAAACCTGATCCAATATGGAAATCAATAAAATTTTACCAATAACACTGTTTTATTTACTGTTAATTTTGATCCGTCTTAATGAAACACCCTGTACATGTTTCTACAGACATAATTATTAGCGGTAATGATATGCATGCTTTATGTTTAAGTTATATTTTTTAATATAATTTCATTTTTTAAGAAATAATAGGATATTATATGGATTAATGTCATGAAATTTCTTTCATGTTGGTTGCTTTTGTTTAGCGGCATATCAACATCTCTATGGGTTATTTAATGCCAAGATCTAAATATTTGAAATGCAATTGTATGTCTTCAACTACAGATAAAATGTATTGTTGTTAATTTTACTATAAATATGTATTGATGGTAAATTTTTATATAAAAATGTATTGCTAATATTTTTACAATAAAAAAATAATTTTAACTTTCAGAGTGTCTTGGTTTTGTTATGAGCTTCACTATTTGCCTATAACTGGGATTCTAGGTGCTACCACCCCAGGTCAAAATGAACCTGGGAACAACAGCAATTAAGAGATGGTTTAAAACCTCAAATCACCCGATCAGAGGCTTTACTGCCAGACGCAGTTTATCATTATACCCAGAACTACACTAGATATTAAGCTCTTATAATACATATAAGAAAAATTCACAAGGAGGTCACTTGTACTTGGATTGAGAGAACTAGGTTTATATAATCCACATCATCATCATTGTTTAACATGTTTCCATGCTAAACAAGGTTTTCTTGATGGCTCTGTGATTGAACCATCATAAAATATTGGAGTGATTTTTACAGCTGTATGCCCTTACTAACACTAACCTGTTTAGGAGACTGGAAACTGAGTTTTTATCAAGACACCACCTCTAGGTACATTACCAACCAAGGTTAGAGAGTTCAGCCTACCCTATTCTACAAAGAGTAGGTATAGAGGTTTTTATATTAAAGATGTTCTTCTCTTAGATAAGCTGCTATCCCAAGCTAAAGACTCTTATCCAGCCTAACTTTTCCTTTTTCTTTTTAATGACCCCAGTTTGGGGTTAATTATTTGCCTATAGCTGGGACCCTAACAGTGCTACCACTCCAAGTCAGCGTGGACCTGGGAACGACAGCTTTTTTAACCTACAATCTCCTAATTAGAAGCCTTCGTGTTGGATGTAGTTTATCAACATATGCAGGACATACCTTTGTATGTGATAAATAAAAATATATGGCTTCCAAAAGCCTGCTGTATGTAGAAAGACCACAAAATCAAGCATGTATGGTTATAAAAAAAAAAGACGCTGCTCATTTTTTTTAAAATTTCACTCTAAACAAGGCAATAAAGCCACTAACATGCAGAAAGTAACTGATGTTAAAAGAATTTAAGAAAAACATTCTTAAAGTGCAAGATTTAACCTTTATCACTCTGTATATAATTTCATTTGCTGTACAAAATGTTTATCCTACCACTGAATTTCAAAGTTATGTTGTCATACCCTGCTATGGCAACAGAAAGTACCTCTGAGTGAAATTAATAAGATTACAGCAACTGAGAAAGAATGCAGTGGAAAAAAAAGTAATATTAATAATGCAGATTGCTAAAGTTGACTGGAAAACCACTTATAGAATAAAATAATTGGCAAAAATCTATTTAGAAAATAAAGTGACAAAAGGTCTCCTTTGGTCAAGCATGGAAATTATTAGGTTAATTTATGTGGGAACAAGTTATTTTACAGCTGAAATTGCTAAATATAACAGTAAGTTCTATGTTGATAGTTTCTTCTCTCACACTTTTCACTTGTGAAAATCTCTTCCCGCTTCTTGCTTTCCAGTCAAATTTGATCCTTAAAAAATTTAAATGCAACTATCAACATGGAACTTATGTCAATTGTTGTCTGCTGTCTCCTTAATTCCTCTTCTTTTGTTCTCTCTCCTTAATAATGCTTTCTTCTCCTCATATTATTATAAGTCCTATGCTAACAGTTTCTTCTCTCACTTGTGAAACTCTCTTCTGGCCTCTTTCTTCCCATTCAAATTTGATCATCAAAAATTGAAATACAATTATCAATCGTTATCTTCCATCTTCTTAATTTGTGTTCTTTTATTGTTCTCTATCCTTAATAGTTTTTCTTTTCTCATATTCTCTCACACTCAGTAACCCAGTGCATCTTAGTGGCTTTATTACCATGCTTAGGGTGAAATGATTTTTAAAAAAAAGGTTGAATCATAAAAAATTTCTATTTTTGAAACCAATTGTAATGATAAATATCTCATCCAACTAAACATTTTGTAAATATAAGAGGTAATGAAAAATGGGTTACATACAACAATGTTTATCACAAAAGACTGCAGACTGGCTAAGATAAATCTCCACAACCAACCCCAAAAGCTTACCCCCACCCCCAGAGAAAAAAGTTAATGTTGTATGTGCTATAAAATCATAAGGGTATTATTCATTTAGAGTCCTGAAAACACAATGAAAAACTACATGCACATTTATACAGCTATCAGCTGTAACATGTCCATAATAGTTTGTCAATAGAAAAAATGATATCCCCCTCTATGTATTTGCCACCTGTATTCCCCCAAGGTTAAATACAGTAAGAATAATGCAGGAAAATATTTTGCTACTCTTCTGGTTTGTCCACCCAACCCCCGAACGTGGGTGGAGGTGTTACAGGATGTGAAAGAGAATGAAAAGTTTGAAAATGGGGAGGATTAGGGAAAGGGCAAAAGGGAACAAGCTTTAAGAATGACAGATGGTGATTGATGTAAATTTTTTTAGTTATCAAGGAAGCAAAAAATCAGAAGGGAATTCCACAGGTGGGAAGTGTGAGAAAAGAAACTGTTCGAGTAAACGAGTAAAAATGCCAGTTGCATCTAGCAAGTTCAACTGCAAAATGGATGGAACCTAGTTGCTAATATAGAAGCACGCTTAAATTCGTGTAGTCAGAACACCAGGAACAAAATCCTGTCCAAGCAGTTACCATAAAAATATTTGTAGAACACGCAGAGAGAAACCACATCAAATCAGTAAGAAAATGGCTGGAGATTAAACGCCTGGCCAGAATCGATCGCATTGCAGACCCTTTGCTGCAAGGAAACATTTGGTATTCATTGACCAAACAGCTAGTACTGTTTTTGGTTGAAATTTATAAAATTTTTCTCTTAAAAAAAAAAAAAAAAAAAAAAAAAAAAAAAAACCTGTTTTTAGGAAAACAGGTTTCTTAAGTTCAGTAGCTTTTGTTGCTCTTTTCAGTATTGATGGGTGCTTCTTTACACACCGCTTCAAATAGAAGGTTCAGAATGTCAACATTTTGATTATGCCAGAAGTTTCACTTTCCATTTTAGTCGTTGCTATTGTTGATAGTCTGCAAGTGATGTGGTTTCTGTTATTTGGTAAAATTCTTTGGTTTTGATTCTGCAGCACCAGTCCACAATGTCCAAAGAAGGATGATGTTTGTCAAGACCCTTAAAACTGACTCACTCAAAGACCATTTTTCATCATTGATCTAAGGAAGATTTAACATTGAACAATTCAGATGAAGCTATCAGAAACATTGAAGATCGTTCCCAGTTGGACTGATTATTAATGCATTTTAAAATGAATTTTAATTCTTTATCACTTCAGTTACACTTGTTGAAGACTTATGTTCATCTACAAAAAATATTTAGAAACATTTTCCAAATATGATTAATAGAAAATGCCAAGAAAAAACCTGCATATTCGGGTAGTGGTTTATCCCATGTTTTCTGTTTAGGATTGGATTTCTAGTTCCTCTTTCACTTCAAGTGGCCCCTTGCATCTTAGTGGCATTATCTCCTTGCTTGATATTCTGCCTCTTACTCTGTAACCCTCTATCTTGAGTGGCTTTTTAGCCATGTATAGGGTGAATGTGTGTTGTGGTGCAGTGGTTATCAACTTGGAATGAGAAATCGGGGAGCCGAGTTCAAATTCCAGTTAAATTCCTTGCATTCAACTTACACACAAATACCCTTGGGAAAGGTATTAATCATGTCTCTTCCCTCCAGTTATGGATTAAATAATAGGACAGATTGGGTTCTATAGCCTTGGCTGGCAACCAATCTACTGCAGAAAGTAATGGTAACCTACTGTGGGATAACCTTCTGCCCAGTCATTCATGTCTCTTTTGAGACTTGATCACCTAAGCATGTATCACGTATGGCACTTAACTGGCGGATAGGGTGAATATAAAAAAAGTTTTTAAAAAAATCTCCCAGCAAACAGTTATGCCTACTTGAATAATTGCAGAGTTTGCATTAAAAAAAAAACAACAACAAAAACAAAACAAAAGATATAGAAATGTTTGTATATTCACCTTCCATTCTCTCTGGGAGGTCAGCAGTTGGCCAAGATGTGTGTTTACCATGACCGTGAAAGATTGTGGGCAGTGTTTTGTGGGCAGTGTACTCAAGTAATGCATTCACAAGCCAAAAGCAGTCTACAAAAATAAAATATAAAAAAATCATTATTATTGACAAGCAGCCGTTAGATCATCCATCAATGCTAACAAGCAAAGAAATGGTGATTGATTTTAAAAGTTTCCAACACCCTCTCATTTAAAATACTTTTTTAAAAAAATTAAAAAGATAGAACACTAATAATTTTTTCAGATACCTAATATGAATTTAGATCAAATATGGATTACCACATATCTGTGTATAAGACGATTTCATGTCCAGTGAAACCCCTAAATTTTGGAGGGCATGAATTTTAACACCTCCAGAAAAAACTTTACCTGTGGAAAGTGTGCTCGTGTTATTTTTGGCATAAAAAGCTGATCATAAAACTAACACAATACCTGAGTATAGACAATAGATATGTGTGTGTTTGTGTGTAATAAATTATGCAAAAATAAAAATGACACTGACATCACATTTTAACAGATATATTTACCAAAAGTACACAAAAATATCTTTAAATACTAAAGAGTAAATTTATTCAATAAAATCTCCATTGGCTTCAACCACAGCCTCCAAATGACTTCGGAATCTCCTGCAACTGTTTTGGACAGTCTCCTTGTTTAAGTTGGTGAATGCTGCCATTCATTCCTTGCCTTCAGTTCATCTTTAGGGCTACAAGGAGTTTTGTTGGTCACTCACTCAAGTGTGCTTCACATATAATAATCAAGAATGTCACAGTTGGATGTAAGGAGTGTTGTGGTCACAGAAATTGTTAGGCAGCCATGATTGGGTTCTCCTGCTTATGTTATATTGTGCAGGATCCTGGTGCCAGACATAGGGTCTTCCAGCAGCCACCCTCTTGATCCAGAGTCGCACAACTGCATCAAGCATTACTTGATATAGGCTGCCTCGTTGAGTCTGAGGCCCTCAACCAACAAATTCAGGAGTTCTTTTCTGATCAGAACAATCAGAGTGAGTTTTCCAATCAGCCCTACCTTCATAATCACCATTAGACTCATCCAACTCTTTCTGAATCCTATGCACTGTCCTCAGATTGACATCCCAACATTTTTTTTTTTACATCTGCTACCTACCACTTAATTTCATGAAATTTTGAGAAATCAAATTTTCTTAAGAAACATTTTTTTAACAGCATATCAACTTCTGTGGGTTATTTAATGCCAAAAAGGAGGGGTTTTAAGGTATTTTATTTAATGTTCAGTTATAGTGAGAAAGTTGATTTAGTCAGATTTTGATGTAAAAATTTATTTTTATTTTTATTTGTTTTAGAAAACTGAAGATGTCTTCTAGTTTTGTGTTTAAAAATGTATTGGTGGGAATTTTTTTTCCTTCAAAAATGTGTTATGGTAATTTTTTTTTTTTCTTCAAAAATGTATATTTTTCTATAAAAGTGTATTTTTATACTTTCATAATGTTTTGACCTCAGTTTGGGGGTTAACTATTTGCCCATAGCTGGGACCCTAACAGATGCTACCACTCCAAGTCAGGGCATTGGAACAACAACAATTAAGAGGTTGTTTCCTGCTTCTCACAACCTCCTAATCAGAGGCCTTGCTGCCAGATGCAGTTTACTGTCATACCCAGGACCTTTCTTAAGAAACATTTTTTATTAGTTAATTCGCTAAAGAATGTAAATCATGAATGTTTTTTTTTAAACTAGTACTCATTTTCTGAAACTCTGCTTTTCATTGTAAAATAAAAATATGCAGTAAGAGCAAAACATTATTTAATTAGAAAAACTTAATTGCTTTTAGTAATAAGATTTATTAAGGACACTTATCTTTAAAAAAAATTTTTTTTTTCCAATGAATAATGAATTTTTACAAGAATTGTTTTAATTTCTTTTTTTAATTATATTGATTCATAATATATACATTTTAAAATTTTGCATCATTTTCATCCTCCTGTTAGTGAAAATAATATTTATTAATCAAAAATAGCAAAACATTTTACATCAAGATTTCTAAAATAATTTTTTTGTTTTTATGTAAATAAAATATTATATAACACCCCCTTTTTTTTAAAGTATGGTCGCCCATACACGACATTATCAGAAAATAAGAGCAATGTCTATAGCAAATTTAAAGTCATACCTAAAATTCAATCACGGAGAATATTTTCCAACATTTAAAATTACTAAGTCCTTAAAAATTATATAAAAACAGGGCTCACACATCATTTTCTTAAATTTTGTTTTAATAGATAAAGTCTTTGTAGAATAACAATAAACATTTTAACATTTTCCATCTCTTGTTACTTGATTGGCAAGTGATAACAGAAGTACATCATCACCGATACTGCTTCTTTTAAACAATCCATTTCTCTGTTATTTTACACTTTAATTAAATAATATTTTTTCTAATCAGATTAATTATACTTTAAATCAGCTAATATTCCTCAAATAAAATTTCAGAAAGGTATATTTTAATTTTGGAAGAATTTTTAATACAAAGAATTAGACTGCAATGAAAGACAACTCAATAAGTATACTGATCAGCTATTTTGTTTTATAATCATTTCACCCCAAGCAAGGCAGTACTGCCACTGGTGTGCAGGGGTTACATAAGAGGAGTGTATTGAGAAAAACGAACAAGTTACAATGATGAGAACACTGATGTGAAGAAAGTTGTATGAGAGTAGAGTGGAGTGGAAAGGGAGAAGAACATGATACAAGGGTTGTCAGAGAAAAGATGAAAGTCAAAGAGATAAGAGATAGCAACTGACATTGCATTTAAATTCTTGAAGATTATAGCTGTCAGAGAAGCAAGTATATGGAAGAAAATTCCACAGGTGGGAAGTTCGAGAAAAGAAGCTGATAGAGTAGAATTCATGTTTACTTTTTATCAGTTTAACTTGAAATAGGTGGGGCCTAGTCACTAGTCTAGTAGTTTGAGGAAATTCATGCAGAGGGATCACCAGGGAGCTAAGTTCATCGAAGCAGAAGCCATGAAAGTATTTATAGAAGGACAGACAGAAGCCACAATTAGAAAAGATCAAAAGTAAATGGATTCCGATCAATATAATTTCTGCTTAAAATAAACCAGAGTATTTTACTTACCAGAAATGGTAAATTTAAACATTTAGCTTTCAATTAGAACTAAAATAAAGTTTTTTTTTTTCATTTATAAAAATTTATTCTAAAATCAAAAATTAGTGGTGGTACTGAGTATAGTATAACCAGTCAAAGAAAAATGCATTATTTTTAACCTTTTAAAAAGGATTACCTGTGTATAATGCGACTTGCACACTTATTTTTTGCATAAACATCTGATCATAAAATCTCACACGATACTCAAATATGTAGAGCAGAATCTGACATTCACACACATTATCAACCAAATTCAACATACACCAACTGGAATTATGATACATAAACACCCAAGAATTATTCACACAAATGCTACCTCACAAACCAAAGACACATGAGATCTATTTAAACAATGAATAACAAACAAAAATATTTTTTTTTAAAAATTTTTTTTAATTTAAAAAATAAAAATATCAGCACTTTCTCTTCCATATTTCAATACTGATGATCCTTAAATAAAAGTGAAACATGTTAAATTTATAAATGTTTCGTATTTGTTCCTTATTTTAATAAACTTAATATAAACTAGGCCCACTTGAGAATTTCATCCATCAAAATAAAAACTTCAATAAAAAGAAGAGTGTGTGTGTGTGTGTGTGTGTGTTAGACTTCATATCAGATGTTTAACTCTTGGCAATCATTTGGTATTTTCTTCTGCTCAAATTGCAAGCTGAGTATTTTTTTTGAATATCAAAAAATAAACAACATCAAAAATGAGAGAAAATAACTTTCATTCAATTATCTTTTTCTCTCTCTCTCTCTCATCGAAGAGTCGTTCAACTGGATATTTGATTTTATTCCACAAAATCAAAAAAAGAACATGATATGTGTTACAAAAAAATAGTTCACCTTAAGAAGACAGTATTTTTGCCTGAATGTCTCCAATATTCAATTCCATTTCATTAAATTCTTATTGCAATGACATATAAAACTTCAGATCTGTTCTACATATATATATATATATATAGATAACAGGAGTAAAAAGGTGTTTTATCAGCTGATGATCAAAAAGATTGTTGATGATCGATTCAATATAGTCGCTTAACTTCATCTAAGTGGCAAAATGCCCAAAAAGGCATAGACTATAAGTTTTAATACTACAAAGGATGTTAAGATGACATTGCAAATGATATGCTAATGTGAAAGAACAGCCCTATATAATTATATATATATATATATATCTTAATCTTAGAAGTGGTACAAACTAATGGATTGACAGTCAACTGTTAGTAGTGATTTACTTTATTAAGAGTGCTCAATATTTAGTAGAGTTTTATATATGGTAATATTTTTATTATAATTTTTTATTATAAACTCATCATAAAAATATTACTAAATAAATAAATAAATATATATATATATGTATATATATAACATCCACACACACACACACACATACACTCAAAGAGTGTGATGGAGAAATTGTCATCTAAATTGTGGAAAAAAAAGATTTAATTGTTTAAGAAAATTCCTTGTCTTTATATGTTTTATCAGTAGAAAATCCAAGGGTTACTAAAAATTTATATTTGAAATACAATAAACCAATTTAAAGAACATCTTTACAACCATCTCTCATCCTTCACTAATACAAACAAACAAAATATGATCTTACTTTATAAATATTTTTAAAAGCTAAAAGGAGAATAAAACACAAAGTTAAATGGAAAATTCTCAAATTCTCCAGATAGAAGAAACATGGTTTGTTAACCTGTCTGCAAGACAAAATGCAAATTATAAACTCCATGAAAAAATTACTAAATCAAAAGCATGAAACTACAGTAAATTGTAAACATTAATATTAATAAACATATAAACATTACAGTCCTACTAAAAAAAAAAAATAAACATCAGTTACTCTTGCAGTAGTTACTACATCATTAATTCACATAATAAAATACTAGACAAATTTTATAACAATCACCAAATAGATAATAAACCCTCTTGTAATTGTAGAATCAAAGATAACTACCCAGTTGGAGGTATATGCAGATCTGAAAAAGTTATATACCAAGCAACAATTTTCCCTAAATATAAAAAAGATATAAAAGTATTTATAGGTATTCCTGTCGGATTCTAGAAACAGAGGTTATACAATCATAAGCACACTTTTTCTGAACCTCATCTAAAATACCAAATTGCTCTTTCTAAATATTTCTGGAAATTAAGACAGAAACATCTCCCCACAGAGTGAATATTATAATAAATCTCAAACCCCAAATAGGTTCAGAAATAGATGTAATCTATGCTTAGATGAAAAAATTAGAATAATCAAATTTAGAAAAACTAACCAGAAATTAAACTAGAGGAATGAGATCATTTTTAAATGATGTCATAAAAATAAATTTAAATTACCTGTGAAATAGAGTTTTAGTTAACCCCATTTTAATTCACTTACAAACTTATTTTCATTTTGTATTGAATATTCTTTAATAGAATTTATTTTTTTATTTTTTACTTATTGAGGGAATTAGGACTGACTTTATTTTATGTATTTGATATATACATAAAAAGTAACACACACACACACACACACACACACACACACACACACACATATATATATACACACTTTATGATGTGTGTAAATGGGTGTAGACAATTTGTGTGTATGTATGATGCTTGTTTGCACGTTTGTGTGTATACATGTATATAAGTTTGTGCATATGTGTGTATATGGTTTGTATGTATGTAGGATGACGTTGTGGTGACACACCCTGCCAATCGTTACACTCGACTGATGAACAGTTTACCATACCATTCCTATACCATTCATGGCACTAACTTTACATAACATGGAAAAATTCTTTTTTGGGTGATGCCACTTGACTTCTTCTTTTGAATGTTCTGATAGTATTAAACCATTTGTGATTTGCAGCTGATGAGATAATTTCTAAAAACTTAACCGTCAATATAAATTATAGCTTAATTTATAGCCGTCAATAACCGTCAATATAAATTTATAGCTTAACTTTAGATGATGTGTTAAGTTTTCCTATATATGTATTTACACACACAGAGTGACATTTGTATATTTTTATGTATTTGTGTATATATGCTTATATATATATATATATATATAGAGAGAGAGAGGGAGAGGGAGAGAAAGAGTGTCTGTGTGCATATATATATATATATATATATATATATATATATATATATATTGATTGCTTAATACTTAGCTTTTGGCCATAACAGGGTTAGACCAGTACACATTTGTATTAAAAAGTGTTTGTTGTGCAATTATATTGTAGAACTTTTGAATATTTTCCATTTTTAAATGAGTTATTACGCTACCTAGGTTCCTATCATGAGTGGTGTTTTCTAATAACTCTGTTATTAAACATTGCCTGAAGACACCACTTATGATAGAAACCTAGGTAGCGTAATAACTCGTTTAAAAATGGAAAATATATGTTTTTAGCAAACAAGTGACATCCCCTTCAACATAATATTTTTATAATATTTTCTCCTTTTGTATATTTTTTCTCTCCCACATTTTTGTTCCCTATCCCCTTTTTTTAAGTTTTGGTTTAAACCTTACGAAATTTTACTTTACTTTTTATTAGCATACCTGATTTTTAATTTATAATGGATTTAATTTTAACAACACCTATACCTAATAATTAAAATTGCAAAAACATCTGCTTATACATTTATGTATACATGCATGTGTATGTGTGCATATTTATCTTTTTGAAGAATATTACCCATCAATATAAAGGGAACTGTTTATGACTACATTGGAATTTGCCACTCTTTACTCAGATCTGTCGAAGGAGGAATGTAAAATCATTATGAACACACAAAAAAAAAAAATCAGCTCTTATTCATAAAGATCAGTGAATAAAAAATAACTCAAAGGAAAAATTTTATATTACAATAAGATCACCGGATTCCGCCGAGTTTTCTAATCTTGTTGGGTTATTTATTCTATATAATCTCACAGCCCATGATATAAATACAGAAGACATTGGATTATACAGGGATGACAGGCTTCTGATTCTGAGAAATTCCACAAATTCTAAAATTGATAAAATTAGAAAGTTAATCGAGTTTAAAAACCTAAATTTATAAGTTCCTATTAATACAAACCAATAAAAAAGTAAATTTTCTTGATGTGTTACATTAGACTTAATAAATAATATACACCAACCATAAAAAACAAATACAAATCCTTTATATATTCACCCAAAATCTAACCGACCTCCAGCCATTATGAAACATCCATAGAATATAGAAATTCTACAAATGAAGATGCATTTAGCAAACACAATAATTTTGTTTGTTTGTTTCGAGGTTTAACAACCTATCAATCCTTTATGGGATCATTTTAAGGTCATAACCAATGATTTTGGGTAAGGTTATTTTATTTTTACAACATTTTTTTTTTTTCGAGTATCAAGATTCATTGGAATTTGTTTTTAAAAGCAGGGGTCCCCAAGTCCTACCCTTGTTATTTAACCCATAACTGGAGGGAAGGGACAGATTAATACCTTTCCCAAGGGTACCAGTGCTGAAGTGAATGCAGGATATTCAACTGGAATTCGAACTCAGCTCACCGATTTCTCTTTCCGAGCCAATATCCACTGCACCACAACGCACATCCATCACTATACACTTACAGCACCTGGTATTTCCAAGCGGTCACCCATCTAAGTATTGACCAGGCTCAATGTTGCTTAACTTCGGTGATCAAGCGAGAACCAGTGTATTCAACATGATAGGCCGTAAGCCTACAATAATTTTAAAATAATCTGTTAAAAAATAGCGAATATAAATCCCCTATAATAAACATGAAAAAGAGAATATCTACACATGAAGAAAAATAGAAATAGAAAAATCATTTGGTACACACCTCTTTTTAACCAAATGGTTAGCTGCAAATTAGGCAAACAATTTCTCACAAATATTTTCTGAACAATAATTCATTAAGCAAGGTATTTAATAAAAAAAACACTAAAATTAAGTTATAGTAGTACCGATAATCTAAAAAAGAATTATAAAAAAAGAACATAATAAAATTTTAAATAAAAATTTAAACCTAAATAAAAATAAGAATTTCAAAACTGAAATCAATAATTTAGACAATTAAATATGTAACTGTAAAAACCCTATAGAATGTCCATTGGAAAATAAAAGGCTTATGGAATCTATTGTTTATCAATATACTATTTCTTCTACTGAAAGCCCTGGTAATAAAAAAAAATTATATTGGTAGTACTAAAAACTCTTTTAAACTAAGATTTTACCAGCATATTTCTTCTTTTAAAGCTATAAATACTGTAATGAAACATCCTTATCCAAATATTTTTGATACTTAAAGGAAACCAATGAAACCCCTACAATAAAATTGAACATTAAAAAAAGAAAAATGTAGGTGTAAGTCTTCAAATTATCCATGTCTCTTGCATCCATATGAAAAACTATACATTAAGTTTCTTAAAAATAAGGATCTATTAAACAAACATAATGAAATTACTGTAGACATTGTAAAATGCTCACCATAGGATACAGTTTATAATTCTTCATATAAACTTAACTTGAATATATTCTTTACTTCAGTTTGTATTATGATATAAATAATATTAAATTAATAAATTTTAGGATTGATATGTGTTAAGAATACATGATGAATTGATAAAGAAATGTATTCTGAACCAAGTTGTGGTACAGTGGATATCGGCTCGGAACGAGAAACCGGGGAGCCGAGTTCAAATTCCAGCTGAATCCATTGTATTCACTTACGCGCAAATACCCTTGGGAAAGGTATTAATCCGTCTCTTCCTTCCAGTTATGGGTTAAATAACAGGACAGATTGGGTTCTATAGCCTTGGTCGGCAACCAGTCTACCGCAGAAAGCAATGGCAACCTACTGCGGGATACTGTTCTGCCCAGTCAGTCATGTCTCTTTCGAGACATGATCGCCCAAGCGTGTATCACGTATGGCACCTAAACTGACTAAAATAAAGATTTTTTGTTTTTTTAAGAAAACAAAGAGCAGGGATACATATAACTCTAAGAGTATTTCTTTGTAACTAAAATGTATACTTATTACCAGAAGTAAGCAGTCTAACCGTAAATATGACAGTTTTCCTTCGACACCACAGTCCCTATCATCCAACCTAAATTTTAACTTTTCAAAGTCGACCTTCATTCTGATTAGTCAAATTAAGCATACCCATAAGATCTAAATTTTCTGTCTTTCCCCTTCCATATTAACTCTTTAAAAAGCAAATGAATTGTTTTCTATTTTCAAATATAAATTATTTTCACCAAAATTACTTAACATTAGCTGATGATAAGATAAAAACTTTAAATCTTGAAACATAGAAATTTCCATGCCACAATGTAAATTTTAAATAAAAAAAGCAAATTTTATTTTATTACACACTACGTTGTATTGAGCATTTTTTTTAAAAAAAGTAAATGCCAAAACTTTGGATTCTAAACCTGTTGTTTCTCTTCATACATGTGTGTGTGTGTGTATATATATATATATATATATATATATATATATATATATATATATACACACACACACAGACACATACCAATAAAACCCCTACAAGACACAAATATGCACATATACAAGCGCATATACACACACACGTAGATAGGCTTATATATATATAAGCATAAAAACATATATATATATATATATATATATACAAGTATATACAAGCTGATATATATATAAGCATACATATACACAACCACACAAATACATATATATCTATATACAAGCGCACACACACACGCACGTATATATATATATATATATATATATATATATATATATGCACAAATGTATGTGTGTGTCTCTCTCTCTCTCTCTCTATATATATATATATATAATACACACACATTACTACTAATAACAATAAAATTCAAATACACCAAAGAAATACATAAAATAATTGAATGTAAAAGTACTTTTTAAGCTAGCAGGATGTCTGCCAAAATGCATTCAACAGATAATGAGTATTATAATATCCAATAAATCAATAAATGTTCAATAGGCTTAACTCATTGACAAACTCTAGAGTTTCATGTCAAATTGTTTATCTATGTCAGAAGTTTTATAAATTCATTAAAATTATTATAAGATACTGTACTGATACTTCTTGAAACAAACACTAATCATAAATTTCAAATCTGAAATTATGTGTTATATTTTTCCTGAAACTAATGTGGCAAGAATTTAAATTATGCCCTGATCGACATAATTATATGATTTATAGATTGAATGAACCTCTGAGCCTGACAAGCATTTTGATATTAAACAACTCTAGTTTTCAACAATAGGATAAGCCCCTTGAATATTTACTAATTTATTGACTATATATACAATACTGTGCAAAAGTATTAGGACAAGAACTATTTTATCTTTTATGAGGCATATTGACAGAAAATAATTTAATTAAAGTAATTTGATTTAATTTACTCAACAAATGCTTTAAGAAAAAAATACTAGTTACAAAATAAATTTAATATTTAATAGCGTTTTGCTTTAATCACAACCTTCATTCTGTCAGGCATTGACATCACAAGTTTCTTCAATGTATCTAATGATATCTCCTGCCAAGCAGCTTGTATTTGATCCCAAAGTGTGTCTTGTGAAGTAACATTAGGTTTATCAATTCAAGAGGATGGAATAAGAAAAAAGTTAGTCATATCCAAAGATAATTGAATAATGAGTAGTTTCAAAATAACTTGTTTAATAGAAAATAGGAAAAATTAAATAGAACTTCTTTTTAATAGTTTTCTTTTTATTTCCATCCTCACCAAAACCTCATCGTTACTCACATGTTTGGTCCATGGTATCCTCAACATCCTTCTGTATAACCGCATTTCAGTTCCTTCAAATCTTCCCTTCATCTTTGGTGAGCTTATCCAGCATTTGCTGCTATATTGAAGGAAAGACATCACATAACAATCCGGTAAGCTCTTCTTTGTTTCTAGCGAAATTTTCCTGTCTCTCAATACTCTACAATTTCTGGAATGCATCCTTCGCTATGCCAATTCACCTTTGGATGTCGCTGTAGAACTTTTCAGTGTCGATATACAAAAAATAATATCATTTTATGTTGGTTTCCAATCCTATTTAGAAATGACTGCAAAATATTTACCCTCCCCAAGTTTTCCGAGCCAATCAAATAGACTGGTTCACAATCTCATCAAACATATTCTCTTGAAGTCACAATGCAACATTCACTTGTCCAAACTTTTGGGTTTCCATCTCAGTTCTTTAGCACACCTCGGCGTGGTGTAATAGTTAGCAAAATAGTCTCACTAGAATCATTATCACTGAGTAGTGAGTTTGATACTCACTGGGTACCCACTACATTTGGCCACGTGTCACATCTAAGCTACACTTAGAAAATCAACTTCCTCCAGGTTTGGGGGTTGGGCGCAGGGCTAACAACCCTGCCCTATAAAAACAGGTTGTTACAGAAACAGCAAAAACACTGCCCTACACATCATTGGATGTAACGGAAAAGTATATTTTTTATTATCCCAATTCTTTCTTTGTGAACTTTTTGCTTTTATTACTGTAAATTTGTCTTGCATATATTTTTGGCTTGCTTTATATTTATTTTTTGCCCTGTTTTTAACTTGCTATTGTTTGTGGCAAACGCTGCCAATTCTGTTTGTTGGACAGAGATGTGCTATATTTATAGGTAACTAGCAGTATAGCCCAACATTGCTCGGGTGTAATGAAAGCTTTAAAACTAATCTATGGTCCTGGAGCTCAGACTCAGCCTAAAGGATATTTGTGTGAAGTTTGGTGAGAATCGGATAAAATTGTGGATTTGTATAAAGGACATACAGACAGATAAATAGATAAAAAACACAAACATCTTGCCCGTTATATATATTATCGATTTTCTGTGCTATTGTAAGAACTGCAACTTTGAAACTTCTGAATATCCTTTCTTATGTCTTTGTCTAGGAATGTATCAAATTTGATTAAAATCAGACCACTCCTTCTATAACCCTTGATTTTCGATATTTATCGGGGGTACCTCGACACAAAACCTAGCTAAGAACACTCTCAGACGCTTATAGTAAAACTGTGTAAATTTTCAAGAAAATCGGTTCATCCATTTCAGAGTCTATAGGTAACGGATATACACACACAGAGAAAGTTTCATTTATAAATAGGTTTAGATTTAGATACTACTCAATATCAGAGAGCCTATATAAATATAATAATGGACATTGAGATCAACACCAAGTGCTGTCAGTCTGTCATCACTTGGTATTAATTTCAGTGTCCTTTGCATTTTTTTAACAACCAGGCAGTAATGTTGGCATCACAGTGAGTGAAAGAGAAGACTGTAGTGAAGAAAGAACAATAAAGGAGTAGGATTCAAGAAGACAGATGGCAACTGATGCTGAGAAGTGACAGGTAGTTGCATTTAGCTCGTTCAACAGTATAAGGTGAGACTTCATTTTCAATCAAGTATGCATCAACTACATGAATTTAATTTCATGTAGGTAAGGCATAAAAAAAAAATGATTTAAGCCACACAAAAAAAAAATGATTTTTTTAAATGAAATTAGTTTACATTGTTTATATTGTTTGAAATGCTGTCCTCATCTTTATTATCATGTTTACGACGTTTCGGCTCTTGTACGCTCCGACCTTCATCAGGTGATAGGAATTTCAAACCAAACCATTTATTACGATCACAGAGGGATATCAAGGACATGATGTGGCCCAGTGGATATAGGCCTTGGTTAGTTTCAGTGACTTGACCTAGAGTTTTGAGTTCAATACCAGGCTACAGCAGTAGTGAACAAATAACTTAGAGAGTTGAGTTAAAGGGAGGGCTACTAGAAGTGACATCACACATGAAATCAGAACAATATAACCCAGTGATTGAAATAAAGAGTTCAATTCAAAATTCTTAGCACCTGAAAAAGATCAGAGCATATAACAGCCAAAACATTGTAAGCATGGCAATATAGATAAGAATAACAGTTCAAACAATGTAAATAATGGAAACACTACTTCATTTCAGAAGTATAGAGAAATACAAAATTAGTTTA
The DNA here is from genome assembly GCA_037127315.1 of Ascarosepion bandense. Taxonomy (NCBI): domain Eukaryota; kingdom Metazoa; phylum Mollusca; class Cephalopoda; order Sepiida; family Sepiidae; genus Ascarosepion; species Ascarosepion bandense. The sequence continues at coordinate 1,864,360 of JBBBDQ010002429.1, forward strand.
ATCATTAGGATCCGTTTTTGGATTATACTTGACATGTGTAAAGATGATTTCTAAAAGTTAAGCAAAATATTAAGAGACATAAATATTTTGTTAGAAAAAAGTACTGAATTGTTATGTGATATTTGTATCGCAACAGACAATCTCCTCAAAAATGAAGAAGAGTCTCAAAGCAGCAGAAACGTGATTCTACAGGAGGATGCTGAGGATATTATGGGATGACCATCAAAGCAACAATGTTTTGGAGAGAATGGAAGCAAGAAGGGAATTTAGCATCAAGAAAAGCAGTTAAAATTCCCGGGGTCTGTAATGTGGAAGGAGGGCTTGGAAAACTCGTCACTCACAAGAGAGAATGATGTTTATTTTGGTTGTTTTTGTGTTTAGCAACATATCAACCTCCAAATCTATTTTGTACATAATTTTGTTTTTGAAATAATAATGATTATAGTGATACGTCTTATAAGTTAACCCATAAAAGAAGATGAAGAGAAGAGGTCGATTCACAAGAGTACTTGATTCACAAGAGTATTTGCATGTAAGTATATGATTCACAAGAGTATTTGCACGTAAGTAAATTTAATGCAAATGAAATTGGAACTCAGCTCTCTTATTAACAATTCTGAGCCATTATTCAATATACTAACCACACATCAAAGCATGGTATTCTCAAGCAGTCACCCATCTAAATACTAACCAGGACTGATGTTGCTTAACTTCAGTGATCATACAGGAACCAGTGTTTTAACATGAAGAAACTAAACCACAGATTGAGAGAAAGAGGGACAGAAGAAAGCAGTATATAATATACTTGATGAACTTGAGCAAATGAAGAGTTATAAAGAAAAGAAACATGTGGAGGGCCATGATAGAAGACCCTGAAGAGACACAGCATGTAAAGCAAAAAAAAAGTCAAGCTTTTTTCTGAGTACACATAGTACATTGTAAATCAAATCAACTTGCATTGTCGAAGAAAATCAACTGTTTCTCCACCAAACCACAAACACTTTGATTGAAGAGAGACAAGCGATGAATAACACATTTTCAGTATGAAATGATTTCAAATCTCACTCAAGTAACCGACATTGTTTCAATAGCTTTTTAATTAAAAGTGAAATAATTTTCTCTTTGTTAGTGTTTGAACCAAAGGTAATTTCTTAAAATATCTGAACTGAAAGAAGAGGTAGGGAGGGGAACCGAAGTAGACAAGAATCTGGCAAGAACAAAAGACTCATCAATTTGAACATTATTGTAGATTCATATGGCCATTCTGGTTAGTCGATGATGCCATTCAGTAAGAAAAATGGAAATTGCAAGATAAAAACATCTCAAAACACAAAGCAGGCAAAACAGAAAATATGAAACAATTAGAAACTTTTTACATGATTTACATTCTTCTTGTAATGTGTGTTGTGGTGTAATGGACATCGAAACTGGAATTGGAACTCAGCTCTGGACAACCGAGTTCAAATCCCAGTTGAATTCGTTACATTCACTTACATACAAATACCCTTGGAAAAGGTATTAATCAATTTTATATTGTTATGAAGTAATAAACTGATCCCCCACTAATAATGGGTTCTATAGCCTTGGCTGGCAACCAGTCTACCGCAGAAAGCAATGGTAACCTACTGAGGGATAATCTTCTGCCCAGTCAGTCATGTCTCTTTCGAGACATGATCGCCCAAAGTGTCTATCACGTATAGCACTTAACTGACTGACTAGATTGGTAACAAGGTCTTACAATTAAAAATTACTAGATGTCACCATAGATTCTATTTTAACAGATTTTTCTCTCTCAGTTCTTGTTTGTGGAACTCACTTCTTGCTTACCAGTCAACTTTGATCTTCAGAATTTAAATGCAGTGTCTACGATTATCTTGTCTTCTCAATTCCTGTTCTTTTATTGACTTTGTAATACCTGTTCATTTATTGTCCTCTCTCTTTAATAAATGTTTTTAATCTTATTTTGAGTTTTTCTTCACCTCTGATGTGACCAGGTATTAAACTCACAACTTTTTGGGTCAAGTAATTAGATTATTTCAACCAATGCTTTTATCCACCAGGCCATGTCACCTTGGGGAAAAGGCAAAGTACATGGAACAAGAACAATCTTCCACTGTGGACTAAGTAAAGAGTACAGTTCAAAATGTCAACATACATCACTTGAGGAAGGGTACAGCACACAACAGTTGAAACATCATGAATATGACAATGAAGATGAGGACAACAGTCCGAACAATGTAAATAGTTACAATACCTCATCTTAGAAATATAGACAGATGTTGAAGGAGTGAATATGACAATAAAGATGAGGATAACAGTCCAAACAATGTAAATAGTGTAAATAGTTACAATACCTCATCTCAGAAATATAGACAGACGTTGAAGGAGTGAATATGACAATAAAGATGAGGACAACAGTCCAAACAATGTAAATAGTGTAAATAGTTACAAAACCTCATCTCAGAAATATAGACAGACGTTGAAGGAGTGAATACGACAAAAAAAAACTTATTTGATATCGATACCAGGAAATCAAAATTTGACTCACATCCATTCATTTTTCTTTCAGTCTACGGTTTTGCTTTAACTGGAAACAACTATTGCTTTTTAGTGTTTTGTGCCAACATCCAAAGAGTCTGAGCTCCAGGACCATGGATTAGTTTTAAAGCTTTCATTACACTTGAGCAACGCCAGGCTATACTGCTAGTTAGTTATCAAATTAATAAACTGAAGCTTACTTCATGATGTTTCAGAAGTAGATAAAAGCATTGGTTGGATCCAATGACTTCAATACCTGGATACAGCAGAGGTGAACAAAAACTGAGTTGAGATACCTGATATTGGGGTATCTGGAGAAGCACAACTCGTGGAACAAGAACAATCTACCCGAATCTAAAGAAATGAAGGGTTCAGTTCAAATTCCAATCATCTGAAGAAGGATGAAGTGTGCAACGATTGAAACGTCGTGAATATGACAACAAAGATGAGGACAATCTTCTGAATAATATAAATAATTATAATACCTCAAATCTGAAATATGGACAGATCCTGAAGTAGGCCGGAGCGTACAATGAACTAAACGTCATGAATATAGTAACCAAGATGAGGACAACAGTCTGAACAATGTAAATTGTGTAAATAGTTACAATACCTCATCTTAGAAATATAGGCAGATGTTGAAGGAGTGAATATGTCAACAAAATGGCAACTTAATCTTGACATTTGCACTCACTCTGAATGTGCAAACTAGCAGTATAGCCCGGTGTTGCTCGGGTATAATGAAAGCTTTAAAACTAATCCATGGTCCTGGAGATCAAACTCTTTGGACGTTGACATGAAAGACAAATAAGGCAATAGTTGTTTCCAGTTAAAGCAAAACTGTAGACTGAAAGAAAAATGAATGGATGTAAGTCAAATTTTGATTTCCTGGTATTGATATCAAATTTTCTGCACTATTGTAAGAACTGCAACCTTGAAACTTCTGAATATCGTTTCTTATGTCTTTGTCTATGAATGTATCAAATTTGATTAAAATCGGACCACTCCTTCTATAACCTGATTTTTTCGATTATCGATATTTATCGGGGGTACCTCAACACAAAACCTAGCTAAGAACACTCACAGACGCTTATAGTACAAATGCGTAAATTTTCAAGAAAATCAGTTCAGCCATTTCGGAGTCTATAGGTAATGTACACACACACACACACACACACACACACACACACACACACACAGGAAAAGTTCCATTTATAAATAAGTTTAGATTTAGATAGATACTCTTGCAAAAGGTATGAATCCGTCTCTTATGACCCAGCTATGATGTGCTTTGTGGTGTAGTGGACATCAGCTCAGAAAGAGAAATCGGGGAGTTGAGTTCAAATTCCAGTTGAATTCATCGCATTCACTTACGCACAAATACATTTGGAAAAGGTATTAATCCATCTCTTCCCTCCAGTTATGGGTTTAATAACAGGATAGATTGGGTTCTATAGCCTTAACTGCAACCCGTCTACTGCAGAAAGTAATGCCAACCTACTGCGGGATAATCTTCTGCCCAGTCAGTCATGTCTCTTTTGAGACATGATCACCGAAGCGTGTATTACGCATAGCACTTAACTGACTGACTGATGGGTTTTATCACTAAACCATTATCTCAAAATGAATGATCAGGTTTATCAAAGGAGATAAATCAAGCTATGCTAATTGCTATTTACAGAGTATTTTCCCTCATTCATTTGATCATAGTGATAATTGGTTTTAACATGTGAGAAGTTCATGGTTTTTCTATTTGAAATTTCTGATTAATCTTAATTCTTAAGTTAATGATTGAATAAGCACATGGCGAGTTCGATAACAGCAAAATATCCATCTATTCTTATGAGATGAGGTAGTATCTGCACTAATTACATAGTTCGGAGTGTCATACACATCTTTATTGCCATATTCACAACGTACACTCCAGCGTTCTTCAGGTGATTGAACACCTGAACCATGGTTCAGTAAATAAAAGTATTGGTTAGATCCAGTGATCTAAACCAAAGAGTTGCGTTCAATACCTGGCTACAGCAGAGGTGAACAAATAACTTAAAGAGGTGAGTTAAAGGAGGATAACTAAGACATCCGGAAGTAGCATGTCTCATAGAATGAGAACAATATACTCTAATGATCGAAAGAAAGGGCTCAGTTCAAAATTCTAATCACTTAAAGAAGGCGGAATCATACTATTACTATTACTAATATAATACTGTTACTAAATTTTCCTCTTCATCTAACTACTACTACAAATAATAATAATAATAATAGTAACCTAAACTTATTTATAAATGGAACTTTGTCTGTGTATGTGTGTGTCCATTACCTATAGACTCCGAAACGGCTGAACCGATTCTCTTGAAAATTTATACAATTGTACTATAAGCATCTGCGAGTGTTCTTAACTAGGTTTTGTGTCGAGGTATCCCTGATAAATATCGAAAATCGATAATCAAAAAAATCGGATTATAGAAGGAGTGGTCCGATTTTAATCAAATTTGATACACTTATAGACAAAGACATAAGAAACGATATTCAGAAGTTTCAAGGTTGCAGTTCTTACAATAGTGCAGAAAATCAATCATATATATCTATATAAAAGGTATGATGTTTGGGTGTGTGTCTGTTTATCTGTCTGTATGTCCTTTATACAAATCCACAATTTTTATCCAATTCTCACCAAACTTCACACAAATATTCTTTAGGCTAAATCTGAGCTCCAGGACCATGGATTAGTTTTAACCTGATTTTTTCGATTATCTATTTTCGATATTTATCAGGGATACCTCAACACAAAACCTAGCTAAGAACACTTGCAGACGCTTGTAGTACAACTGTGTAAATTCTCAAGAAAATCGGTTTAGCCGTTTCGAAGTCTATAGGTAACAGATACACACACACATACAAAGTTCCATTTATATATAAGTTTATATGTATATATATATATATATATATATATATATATTTCCCTCCTACCACACTCATGGAGAAAGAGAGAGACCATAGCGAGGCAGCGTCAGCTCAGTCCTTTAGAGAGACCATAGCGAGAGAGTGTAAGTTCAGTTTATTCTCTTTACTACCAGTTATGAAAGCTCCTGTTGTGTGTTTGTTCTTTGACAGTCCCTTTTTATTTTTTTGCAATAATTATGTCATCAAGTCGTGAAAAAGATATATATATATCCTCTGTGGATGACTATATATATAGTCATCCACAGACATATCTGTTTTGCTGTATCACAGCTCATCAGTACGGTTAGACTCCGATTGCTTTTAACCTAGAATTGAAACCCGACCAAATTGGCATCAGTCTGCAATTCTACCTCTGGGCTATGGGTGCTCAGTAGAAGAAGGCAGACTTTTTAACATGCATATTATCATTATACATGCCCAATAGACAGAGTGCTCTAATTCATTATGGAATGAGCGATGCATATATATATATATATATCTTCTTAAATACCATAATTTTTGTTAGCAGGGTTAAACTCAATGGATATAAATTCTATAACTCTTTGTCAGCCAGCTTAATGGCAGCCATTGATTAAATTTTACTAAATATAAAAGCAATAATTTCTGATCAGTTCAAATATCATTCCTCTGTATGACCAGGGAAAATCTCAAAGACCTGTTTTCCATTAGACAAAAAAAAAATTTGCAAGTGATTGGGGTGGTGAAAAACTCTATACTGCAAGTGCTAGGGGGTTGCAGTCAAAAACTCTATATTGCAAGTAGTGGGAGAGGGTTATAGAACCAATTTCTAAACTCTGACTTGAAATATGATACACCCCAAGTGAAAGGCTGAGGGAAGAGGAAAGTTGAATCATGATACAGACTCCACCCTGGCTATTCTTTCCCCACACACACACACAATAAAACCAACCCTCACCTGAAATTTCATTAGCAGGTTGCTATAGAAACCACTTAGGATTAACAACAAAAAGATATAAACATTATGAATCTTCAAGAAAAAAAAAAAACACATCCACTTATAAAATCATTACAATTTACCATTAGAGAAGTTCCTTTTTTTTTGCTTTTTTTTTAAACATTTTCAAATAAGTTTTTCTTAAAGTCGATTACATTTGGCAGTGAAAGGGAAGAGGCAAAGGGAGCATTGTGAAGGAATGCATACGCAGCTCAGCGCATCAAGTTGCCGTCTCCACTTGATAATGACAACACGGACATGTATACGGGTTTCATTTTCAAGTAGGCTTCTCTTAACAGTGGAGGAATGAAAACATGGATGATAGTATATTTTTATGAATTTTTACCTTTATTTTTTGCAATGTGAATGTACACAACACATTTCTATGTTGGTGTGTATGCATTATTTACCAATATGTATAAACTAATCAATATGTTTGCAAGATATCACACACATGCAAGTGCATGCATACACCATGCACATCTACCTATTCCAAGACGCATGTATAAATATGCATGTATATTCATTAAGCATTTGTGTCTACATAATGAAGTGTAAACATACAAATGACTGCATCATGAGTTCGTGTGTCATTCATATGTATATATAAGTTCTCGAGAGTGCTTCCATCCAGTACTACGAAAATGTCAATTCACACCCTGGATTTTCCCAATCTCACCTTTGCTTATGAAAATGATACTGAAACAGACTAACATACATAGTAAAAAGTTCAAAGAAAACGGTTGAATTCCCTTCATTTTAACATCTCGTGACTTTGTACCACACATGAAGGAATTCTAAAACTAAAATATTCTGTTAATCTTTTTGAATGATTTGTGAGCGTATTTTTGTAGTTGCCAACACTGTTTGTTTATAGATACGTAATTTGGAATAAAGCTCATTTTGTCTTTTTGCCTTGATAAAGTCCATCACAGGATGAAACACATAGGCAAGTTGAATACAGTTTTCCGCTTGTCTTCTTTTTATTTAACCACCCTGTTCTTAATCTCAGATCATAACTGAGTATATATATATATACATATATATATATATATATTTTAATTCAGATACTTCAATCCAAGGGAAAAAAGCAGGAAGGTAAATTCCAAAAAACCCGATCCTAATTAATATTAAAAAATGATACAGGAAGAGAGCTCCATGTAATAAAATATTACAGAGCAAATATATATATTAAAAAAGGTTTTTGAATTTGTCCAGCGTCTGTAATATTTAAAAAAATTTTTTTTCTTTAGTTTCTTTCTTTTACCCTCCCTTCCTTCTTTTATCTCTCTTACCACCTTTTTTCCGTGTTGCCTAAACTGACGTCGATTTAACGCGTCTGTCTGTTAATTTTTAGTTACATTCTCCCTTTTTTTTGCGAACCCAGACGATGTCAATTTTTTTCTTTTCTTATTTATTTGATTTTATTCTATCTTTTTCTTTTTCTTTTTCTTTTCTTTCCCTTTATTTTTATTTTATTTTATTTTATTTTATTTTTTAATTTCTTTGCAATCTATTTAAAAAGGAAAAGTAGACTAATTTTTCTCCAGTTTCTGAAAGGTTTTTTCTGTTGCTGAGGTGATGTGTCGTCCCCCGTGGGGATCTTCATATCGAAATGGCCATTTAATAGATATATATATATATATATATATATATATATATACAGCCTTTGAGATTTGAAAAAGAAATCACTCGACTGGCGGTCAAGAACAAGGGAAACTTTACTCGGCCAAAAATTATTTTATTCAACCAATTCCATTTTCTTAATAGTCGCCTTACGTAAACATATTGTGAATTGTTGACGGAAAACAAAAAATCAAATTTTAATTAAAATTTTGAATATGTTAGAATTTTTTAAAAAATAACAAAATTTGATCTTTTCATTTAATAATAGCATAAACCTTTTGATGATAAAATTTTGTTTTTATTAAGTTTGAGCCCATTTAACAGCATGATATGCTGGGTTCTTTTTTTGTACGTAAGTGAATGCAAGGAATTTCAACTGGAATTCGAACTAGGCTCCCCAATTTGTCGTTGCAAGTCAATATGCTTATCATGGGAATGCAGTAGTAATGATTAGGGCTGAGAAAACAAGGAACTATTTCAAACAGGATCTTTTAGTTTCATTGACAATTCTATCGCCTGATGGAAAAGTTTGAAACGACAAAGACACTGCATGATATTGCTTCTTCAAGTGGAAGACGTTACTTAGAAACTGAGTGCACACCTCAAGTGATAGAAAGTCTGTCAATAATCTGATCAAGTATGCATTATTGATGACTAGCAGTATAGCCCGGCGTTGCTCAGGTGTAATGAAAGCTTTAAAACTAATCCATGGTCCTGGAGTTCAGACTCTTTGGACGTTGGCACAAAAGACTAAAAAGCAATAGTTGTTTCCAGTTAAAGTAAAACTGTAGACTGAAAGAAAAATGAATGAATGGTATCGATATCAAATAAGTTTTTTTGTAAACTGAATTTTAAAGGCTAAATAAGTCCTCTGAGTAAATGGTATCATGGCCGAGACTAAGAACTACAATTATACCTACTTAGAGCCAAACCTGAAGCAAAAACTAAAATAAAAGGGCTAAAAAAATACAGACATACAGGCAGATAAACAGACACACACACACAAACATCTTGCCTTTTATATATATATATGATTGATTTTCTGCACTATTGTAAGAACTGCAACCTTGAAACTTCTGAATATTGTTTCTTATGTCTTTGTCTTTGCTTAAAATCAGACCACTCCTTCTATAACCCGATTTTTTCTATTATTGATTTTCGATATTTATCGGGGGTACCTCGACACAAAACCTAGTTAAGAACACTCACAGATGCTTATAGTACAACTGTGTAAATTTTCAAGAAAATCGGTTCAGTCGTTTCGGAGTCTATAGGTAACAGAGACACACACATACAAAGTTCCATTTATAAATAAGTTTAGATTCAACAAAATGGAGGAACAATTGAAAATTTGTTGTAATTTTATGAACCCCATTTGTTGTTGCTTTCTGTTGTGGACCCAGAAAAAATCCGGAAGAAAACTCAAACTCGGGAATTAGTGAAACATATATATATATTAAACGGAAAACAAATACAACAGTGTTACACATCAGTCTGACTGCCAAGTATTAGACCGGGGTGGCTCAACCCAACTCAACTCCACCCCGAGAGGCATATTCTCCCGGAATTCATAATAATAGGAAGAGTTCATTATAGTCCAAAAAAGGGTAGGTCCCATAACTCTTTCACAATTGCTTACTTTGCTTTTAACACTTACATTCATTTACTTTAACCATGTATGTGTGATAACATATTTAACAATAATATAAGCAATGGTTACTAATGGAAATACATTCTAGTTAGATATTTACTTTTAAAAAGTGCTCAATATAAAAGTTAAGCATAAATATATGGTAATTATTATTATTATTATAATAAGAGCATGCTGCAACTCAATAGTTAGAAAGTTTTAGTGTTAAAACACCATCATCAGGTAGTGAAATGTCGTTAATTTATTTTGTAATATTTAAATAAAGAGATTTAAAAGAAATACAATAAAAATAATGAGGTATTGTCTATCGAGTTGTACACACACCATTTTTTAAAATGTTATAACCTCCTACCCCACTTTATTCAACTGACCACGCCTGACCTTTTTATTCCATTTTTTTTTAATTTTTTAACTCTCATTTATATATTACAAAATAAATTAACCATAATTTATTGCCTGATGATGGTGTTTTAACACTGAAACTTTATAGCCATTTGGTTATCATCACCCCTCCAAAAGAAAACAAACCCTATACAATACCAACAAAAAATAATGCAGTTGCAACAGAATAGTAGGTAAATGAATAAAAAAATATACTTTATATTTATAAAATATGTTGTATAGGGGATAGATTTTATAAAAGAAATATATTTCTTAAATATTATAAAATGTTATATTTTATAATATTATAAAATAGCTTAATATTATAGAATATCATAAAATGTTTTGTTTTTTGTGAAAGATATATTTTGTGGAAAATATATTTTATAAAAAGCAGGAGAGTAAAAAAAACAAAAAAAAGCACACACCCCAATACAAAATAACATACATTAAATTAACGAGAAACCAACCCCAAAACAAAACAACACCTACCAACCCCTAAACCAAAGGCGCCATTAGCACCAGCCCTTTCAAGATTAATAGATTAACCTATCATGAACTCTGCCAAAAACAAACACTTAACCCCAACACCAGTAAAAAGGTCAATGGAACTCAAAATACAGACCAACCCCTCTTACACCCGAAAATAACAAATCCAACACAAATAAACGGTCTTTTCAACTGGATAATTCTAATTTCTAAAAAAATCACCTGAAGATGAAGCCAAAACATAATGGGCTGGCTTCGAAACATGAGAAATTTTTTGTGTAGTGATACTATGAATTTAAAAACATTGTAACAACCATTACAGTATAACACTCTACATTTGTATCGAGCACTCTTTATAAAAGTAAATGCATGAACGAAAAGGTAAATAAACCTACGAGTTCAACAACTTAGTTACAATATATAGATAGATAGATACAGTAACAAGCTTGAAGCCTAATAGCAAAAAAGCATCTATTTTGCACAGCAAATATCTATTTTTTGTCACAATCTCCTTCATTGTAAAATAAATTATCATGGATTTAAATCACATACTAAGAAACTTTAGATCAAAATTTAGCTAAAACATATATGGCACTTTACGAATTCATTGATCCGCACTCACCTGTGTGTGCAATATATATGTACGTACACATGTGAGGGAGGAAGTGTGTGGGTGTACGCACACACACACACACATAAACTGTTTGTAGCACCCTCTTTCTTGAAATCTAGAGACTTAATTTGAATATCAGTTTCCTGAATAAAAAAGCCGGAAGATGTTACAAACTACTATATCACTCACAGGTGCACGTGCGGACACACACACACACTAATACAGAAAGACAAACAGACAAGTAACTGCCTGCAGGTGTTTTTGTGTAGGTGGCTTTCTTCTTACTCTCTATCTTTGCCCACATTTATTTCTTTCAATTCCTTCCACCCAACCCTCAACTCTGGACAGAGTTCAGGAAATCAACCTTGCCATCAAACATACATTACCTGATCAATTTTCAAAGAAGAAAATAAAAAGAAAAACAAAAATACCAATTCCATACAAATTTTAAATTTATTTTTGATAAAAAAAAAAGGTAAAATAAACAAGCAAGCTAAACAAAAAAAAATATATAGTAAAATAATGAGGTTTTCAACAAAGAATCTTTTTTGTTTGCTTGCATTTCCTGACATTCTAGAGACTTTCTACTCGTCATTAAACTACCTTTACCCCTGAAGTAAGATATTTGTCCGTATTAATTTCTACAGAAACAGGCTCTCAGAGAAAACATTGTAAATAGTTGCTTACAAAAAGAAGGCTTGAAAAGAGAAAGACAAATGCATATCAAATATTAAGCAAATGGCTGTCACACACTACTGATTATCAGATTTGTTTTATAGACTAAATGGATATCAGAGCAGGTTTCAAGAAATAATATATATATTATAGACTAAATGGATATCAGAGCAGGTTTCAAGAAATAATATATATATTATAGACTAAATGGATATCAGAGCAGGTTTCAAGAAATAATATATATATTATAGACTAAATGGATATCAGAGCAGGTTTCAAGAAATAATATATATATTATAGACTAAATGGATATCAGAGCAGGTTTCAAGAAATAATATATATATTATAGACTAAATGGATATCAGAGCAGGTTTCAAGAAATAATATATATATTATAGACTAAATGGATATCAGAGCAGGTTTCAAGAAATAATATATATATTATAGACTAAATGGATATCAGAGCAGGTTTCAAGAAATAATATATATATTATAGACTAAATGGATATCAGAGCAGGTTTCAAGAAATAATATATATATTATAGACTAAATGGATATCAGAGCAGGTTTCAAGAAATAATATATATATTATAGACTAAATGGATATCAGAGCAGGTTTCAAGAAATAATATATATATTATAGACTAAATGGATATCAGAGCAGGTTTCAAGAAATAATATATATATTATAGACTAAATGGATATCAGAGCAGGTTTTAAGAAATAATATATTATGGACTCTCCTGTCGATTACGACGTATGAGTGTCTAACTAGTTAGACTGCCACACAAAAAATTGTTTAGAGTGATGAAGGCTTGTTTAGCACCATCCACACTTTTTTGAACTGCTGATAACAAACAATCGGTGCAGAAGTTCGCCACGGATCGCATGAACTGCATACCTCAGTTATTTAACCCATAACTGGAGGGAAGGGACAGATTAATACCTTTCCCAAGAGTACCAGTGCGTAAGTGAATGCAAAGTGTTCAACTGGAATTGGAACTCACCAATTTCCCTTTCCAAGCCGACATCCACTGCACATTCATCAATAAACGCTTACAGCACCTGGTATTCCCAAGCGGTCACCCATCTAAGTATTGACCAGGCTCAACATTGCTTAACTTCAGTGATCAAGCAGGAACTGGTGTATTCAACATGATATGACCGTAATACTAAGAAACTTTAGATCAAAATTTAGCTAAAACATATATGGCACTTTACGGATTCATTGATCCGCACTCACCTGTGTGTGCAATATATATGTACGTACACATGTGAGGGAGGAAGTGTGTGGGTGTACACACACACATAAACAGTTTGTAGCACCCTCTTTCTTGAAATATATATATTAGTCATCCACATACAAGCCAGTTTCAGTGTATCACAGCTCATCAGTGTGGCAAGACATCTACTTGCTTCTGGCCAGGTTCAAAACTCAACCGATTTGGTGTCTACTCCCTAAGCAATAGGCGCATTAGAATGAGAGAGGGGAAATTTTAGCGTGTTACATATAAGTAGTGTATACACACACCAGTCACCGGAAGAACTCAATTCACTGCCAAGGAGTAACAGGTATATATATATATATATATATATATATATAGAGAGAGAGAGAGAGAGAGAGAGAGCAAAAGAGAGAGAGAGACTTAATATCACAGAGCAAAAAACCAATTTAAATAAAAAGAAGGTATTTTGTTTTCTCAACCTTAAGAAATCTTTTCAGGCCAACACATCTTCAGAAGGAACCATTGGCAAAATTTTGGTGAAACTAGATAACTTACCACAGAGAAATAGTGAACGAGGAGAGCAAAGGTTTGAATATGATTAAAACAATTTATTAGTAAAAACAATTCACAAATGAAAGAATAATCAAAAAAAAAAATTCTACTCACAGCCCTTCAAATAAACAAAGAGAATGAATAAAATCTTTTTCTGTTCTCACACAGGCTCTTCTGAAGATGTGTTGGCCTGAAAGGGTTCCTCAAGGTTAAGGAAAAAAAAACTTTTTTGCATATTTAAATCAGTAGTCATGTTCTGTGATATCAAGTCTTTGTTTCAATATTTTCATTGTAGATACCACGGAAATATTATTGACAAACTTGATAATTCCATCAAGCTTTAGCATAGACTTAATTGGTCCATCTATGGTCTTTCCTACAGTCCTGCCCAAGATCATTGTTACTTTTTCATTTATCAAGCATCAGTCAGTTAGGTGCCTTATGGGATACATGTTTGGGTAATCATGTCACTTTTGAGACTGTGCAGAAGATTTTCCCGCAGTAGGTTGCCATTTCTTTCTGCAGTAGACTAGTTGCCAACCAAGGCTACTATTTGCACATAAGTGAATGCAATAATTTAAAACTGGAATTCAAACGCAGTTGAATTCATTGCATTAATTTACATGTAAATATACTCTTGCGTGTATCAAAGCATAGGTTTCTAAAGATCAACATTGGATGCTATTTCCCCAGTCGAACGGTCATCTATAAAGCATGAATTACATAAATTACTGGAGTATTTCTCTTCATGCTTTCATTTATACCAGTTGTCTTTTGTCGATGTCAGGAACGAATTGTCCTTTGAATTTATTCACTTTTCTTGTTATTTAGCCACAAAATGTTTGTAATTTGAAAAGTGTGTTAATTTGAAAAATAAGGAATATCTCTAATCGTTTTATTTCTGAAAATGGAGATTTGAATGAACATATATTTAATTTCTCCTATGTCACTCGCAAAAAGATGAATATTCTTGTTCTTTCTAGAGGGTTAGATTTTTGTGTTCTTCCCACTAAAGTAAGTGAAGAACAAATATTTTGCTAAGTTTGAACTTTTGTTCTCTCAACTGAACTTGCATAAATCCTTTCTTTTAATAGGTTTCCTTTTTTTTTTTCTTTTTTTTTTTTTTTTAATCATTTCACCCCGAGCAAGGCAGAAACGCCACTGATGTGCAGGGGGTTACATAAATGTAGAAAGATTAATTAGAAAAGAGTGAGGAGTACAAGCTAGTTAGAAGGGAACAATAGAAAACTGAGAAAGCAGGTGCAATGACAGGTACATGGGCGGAGAGAAAGGGAAGGTTATACAGGGGAGGGGAGAGAGCTAGAGGCCAGTGGTTAGTAGGTGAGTATTAACTTTGCTTTTAAATTTCTGGAGGTCGTAGCCATCAGGAAAGCAAGAATACGGGAGTGAGTTCCACAGGCGGGAAGTGCGAGAGAGGAAGCTGCAGGAGTAGAATTGTCGTCTGCATTTGGCTAACCTGACTGTGAATGGGTGGGACCCAGTTGCCAGTCTGGTTGAACGGGTAAACACCTGTTGAGGAGGCATCAGTGACTTAAGCTCATCCGAGCAGAAGCCATGAAAGTATTTATAGAAGAGACAGAGGGAGGCCACATTTCGACGATGGGAAAGTGGCTGCAGACGAGTCGCCAGATCAGTACCTAAAGGACTAGATTATTTGAATTGTCTAATGAGTATTCCTCTTTCTCTCAGCTGATCATGATTTCCTTGCTTGACAAAGTATCCAATTCCAGACCATCAATTAACTAAAAACTAACAAAACTAGAAGTGATATTTATATCACTAAGCTTGACAAAGGCTCCATAGGGATTATTTTAAATATTCAGAGCTGTATCGCTAAAATGGAATTCGTTTTACATGATTCCTCTAAATTTCAGAAGATTGATTCTGCAAAGATAGTTACTCTCAGTATATAAGAGTATTAAGTGCCGTGCATTGTGGTACAGGGGATATCGGCTCGGAACAAGAAATCGGGGAGCCGAGTTCAAATTCCAGTTGAATCCATTGCATTCACTTGAGAAAGGTATTAATCCTTCTCTTCCCTCCAGTTATGGATTAAATAGCAGGACAGATTGGGTTCTATAGCCTTGGCTGGCAACCAATCTACCACAGAAAGCAATGGCAACCTACTGCGGGATAATCTTCTGCCCAGTCAGTCATGTCTCAAAAGAGACATGATCGCCCAAGCGTGTATCACGTATGGCACTTGACTGACTGACTGAATATAATAGTTAGAAACATGATTAAGGCTTTTTCTGGCCATAAAGTGGGGGATCGGTTTTCTATTGTTATGAAGTAATAAACTGATCCCCAACTAATTACTACGTAATAATATAATGCATCTCTTTCCCCTCTAGCTATGAGTCAAATAACAGGACCGATTGGGTTCTATAGCCTTGGTCGGTAACCAGTCTACCGCAGAAAGCAATGGCAACCTACTGTGGGATAATCTTCTGCCCAGTCAGTTATGTCTCGAAGAAGACATGATCGCCCAAGCATGTTTCACATACGGCACTTAACTGACTGAAGTGCTGAGAAAGGGGTGCAGCCCTGGGTCAAGAAGGTGGCTACTGGAAGACCCTATGTCTAGCAACAGGATCCTGCACCATGCCACACAAGGTTGAGAACCTAGTCATGACTGTCAGACTATTTCTGCAACCACATCACCCTTACATCTGGCCACCTAATTCCCTAGACTGCAACCCACTTGATTATTTTGTGGGGCACAGTTCAGCAAAAAACCAACAAATTCTTTCTAACACCAAAGATGAACTGAAGGCAAGGGTCATGCCATCATATACCAACTTAAACAAGGAGACCATCCAGAAGAGTTTCTTGAAATTCTGAAGTCCTCTGTGGTTGATACCAATGGTAATTTTATTGTATAAATTTACTCTTTAGTATTTCAAAATATTGTTGTGCACTTTCGGTAAATATATATGTTAAAATGTCAGTGTTATTTTCATTTTGGTGACACTTCATCCATCACACCCTTCATATAAGATTAGGACCCTCAAATCATTGACAAATCTTTTGTTAGGTAAAACCCACCTTGCTTTGTGTGAGATTAATCCTGCTCCTGCCTCAACAACAAAAACAAGTATGCAAGAAACAGAATTAAACTTTTAGCCAACACAATTTCAGTTTCTTTTTAGTCTGGTACAAGGTCAAGTGTAAGGAGTACCCAATGAGAAATGCACTACAGTAGCAATTTGAGTTTTGTTTAACAGCATACCAACTTCTGTGGGTTATTTAATGCCAAAAAAGTAGGGTTTTGAACTTTTTTTTTCCCCAAAAAAATCAAGGTGTCTTCTGACTTTGTATTTTTGGAAAGATCGTTTAAAATGAAAGAAAGAAGGCTTGGTTTGTTTTGTTTTATGGCATATCAACCTCAATAGGTTATTTAATGGTGACAAGATTTTTACAATAGATTTGTATGAATAGAATATACTAGCAGTATAGCCCGGCGTTGCTCGGGTGTAATGAAAGCTTTAAAACTAATCCATGGTCCTGGAGATCAAACTCTTTGGACGTTGGCACGAAAGACTAAAAAGCAATAGTTGTTTCCAGTTAAAGCGAAACTGTAGACTGAAAGAAAAATGAATGGATATAAGTCAAATTTTGATCTCCTGGTATCGATATAAAATTTTCTGCACTATTGTAACTGCAACCTTGAAACTTCTGAATAGCGTTTCTTATGTCTTTGTCTATGAGTGTATCAAATTTGATAAAAATCAAACCACTCCTTCTATAAACCGGTTTTTTCGATTATCGATTTTCGATATTTATTGGAGGTACTTCGACACAAACCTAGCTAAGAACACTTACAGACACTTATAGTACAACTGTGTAAATTTTCAAGAAAATCGGTTCAGCTGTTTCGGAGTCTATAGGTAACGGATACACAGACACACACACACACAGAGACAAAGTTCCATTTATAAATAAGTTTAGATATTCTTTGGAAGAAATTAGTTTATAGTTCAGGTTTCGTATTTTTGTAAAGAGTGTTTTGTCGAGAGTCAGCTGTATTACTGGTACATATATATTTTTTCTTCAAAAATATATTACTGTTAAAAAATTTCCCCACCCACCCATTTTTTTTAAAAAATATATTGCTGGTAATATTTTCTTCTCCAAAAAGTGTATTGCTGGAATTTTCACGAGAAAAATCTATTTTTATACTTTCATAGTGTTTTAACCCCAGTCTTGGGGTTAACTATTTGCCCATAGCTTGGACCCTCACAGGTGCTACCACCCCAGGTCAGGGTGTACCTGGGAACAATAGCAATTAAGAGGTGGTTGCATGCTTCTCAAAACTACCCAATTAGAGACCTTGCTGCCAGATGTAGTTTATCATCATACCCTGGATACACAGTAGTACTAGACTGCTTGCCTAGTTAGTTAACAACTGCTCAGTGGTGATGTGTATTTTGTTATCTTTCTCACTTTTTAATAGTTTAATAGCAAAACAGTAGAGAATAGCATGGACCGAACATGCAAGCAATAACAAAATTTTTGTAAAAATGGAAATAAGGATATTTATACTTAGCCTCAGCAAAAGATAATTTCTAGACAACATAATGAGAAAAGAAGGCTTAAAAAATCTGATACTCACAGGACAGATTGAAGATAGAGGAAAACAGCATCTACCCTATCTAACAAGCTTGAAATAGCAGAACAGTGTTTAGGAGCAATAACAAAAAGACAAAATTTATTAAGAGCTACAAAGAACAGGAAATGGTGGAGTGCCATGATTGCCATCATCCTGAAAGGACAGAGTACATAGAAGAATTATTGTCATTAAATGGATGGCAGGAGGGAGTTTAGGTGAGATAGCAAAAAGACACACTTTTATTAAGAGAGGTACAAAGAACAGGATATTGTGGAGAGCTGTGCTCACTAATGTCAGAAGTGACACAGAACATAGAAGAATGAGTAACTGGATATCAGAACGGGGTTTAGGAGAGATCTCGAAAAAAAAAAATTTATTAAGAGAGCTACAAAAAAAAAAAAGAAATTGTGGAGAGCCGTGATCGCCAACATGCCGAAGGGACACAACCCATAGAAGAAAGAGGTTGAGTAACTGGATATCAGAACGGGGTTTAGGAGAGATCTCGAAAAAAAAAAATTTATTAAGAGAGCTACAAAAAAAAAAAAAAAGAAATTGTGGAGAGCCGTGATCGCCAACATGCTGAAGGGACACAACCCATAGAAGAAAGAGGTTGAGTAACTGGATATCAGAACAGGGTTTAGGAGAGATCTCGAAAAAAAAAAAATTTATTAAGAGAGCTACAAAAAAAAAAAAAGAAATTGTGGAGAGCCGTGATCGCCAACATGCTGAAGGGACACAAGCCATAGAAGAATGAGTTTGAGTAACTGGATATCAGAACAGGGTTTAGGAGAGATCTCGAAAAAAAAAATTTATTAAGAGAGCTACAAAAAAAAAAAAAAGAAATTGTGGAGAGCCGTGATCGCCAACATGCTGAAGGGACACAACCCATAGAAGAAAGAGGTTGAGTAACTGGATATCAGAACGGGGTTTAGGAGAGATCTCGAAAAAAAAAAAATTTATTAAGAGAGCTACAAAAAAAAAAAAAGAAATTGTGGAGAGCCGTGATCGCCAACATGCTGAAGGGACACAACCCATAGAAGAATGAGTTTGAGTAACTGGATATCAGAACGGGGTTTAGGAGAGATCTCGAAAAAAAAAATTTTATTAAGAGAGCTACAAAAAAAAAAAAAAAGAAATTGTGGAGAGCCGTGATCGCCAACATGCTGAAGGGACACAACCCATAGAAGAAAGAGGTTGAGTAAATGGTTGATAGAACAAGGTTTAAGAGAAATAACAAAAAGACAAAATTTATTAAGAGAGCTACAAAGGATGGCATATTGTGCAGAGCCAAGATGAACAACACCCTGAAGGGACACAGCACATAGAAGAATAGCAGGCACTCACCCACTGCTCATCCGAAACACTTTATGTGAATCCTTAAATTCTCTTGCTAGTTAGAATTTTAAATTAATCAATGTTTTGCTAACAACTTTTATGCAAAGGAAAAGACGAATTTTATATTGAAAAACTGCCAAATTGAACAGAAACGGGGTGGAAGTTGTTTCTGAAGTACACAGACTCAGGATGAGGGGGGGGGGGTCAGAGGAAGTGTGTCAGCAGAGAGATGTGAAAGAGGATGTGGGAAAATAAAAACAACACTATGAAATAAGGTAAAAAAAAAAATAGAAAAAAAAAGAATGATTTCATTAAGGCCAATGTGATATTTAGGGAAAAAAAAGTTCCTTTCCTTTGTTGATAATGATTTGGTTCAAGGAAAACAAATAAAAAAACAAAAATAAGGAAGCTTTAATGGAAGGAAGGAAATGAAAGGATAATGAGGCTGGCAAGAAGAGAAAAGAAGAAAAAAAAAGAAAATGTGTATATGAGAGAGAAGGAGAGAGAGAGATAGAAATAATAAAGACGTGAAAGACTAATGAGAAGGAGTAAAAAAAAATTGAGAGTGGGTGTACATGCAGGTTTCAAAGTGAGAGAAATAATGCAGAAGAAGAGAGAGTCAAAGAGAGAGAAAACAAGAGAGGAAGAAAAGAAATACAGATGCAATGAAAATACCTTCCGTGTACTGGCTGGACGCTTGCCTACCGCGCATTGGCCGGACGCATGCCTAACGCGCACTGGCAGGACACTTGCATAACACATAATGTCAAGGCATATGCCTAACACATTACAAGCAATGGTATCTTCTAGCTTAGCTAACAATTTATTATTACGTGAGAGGTATTTCAGGGCAAAATATATGGGTGCTATTTATGTCGCACTCTATAGGAAAATGTCAAATGAGAGAGAGACAGCAAAAAAGAAAAAAAAAGGGATTTGCATTGTGGTACAGGGGATATCGGCTCGGAACGAGAAGCCGAGTTCAAATTCCAGTTGAATCCATTGTATTCACTTACGCGCAAATACCCTTGGGAAAGGTATTAATCCGTCTCTTCCTTCCAGTTATGGGTTAAATAGCAGGACAGATTGGGTTCTATAGCCTTGGTCGGCAACCAGTCTACCGCAGAAAGCAATGGCAACCTACTGCGGGATAATCTTCTGCCCAGTCAGTCATGTCTCAAAAGAGACATAATCGCCCAAGCGTGTATCACGTATGGCACTTAACTGACTGACAAGCAAAGAGATTGGGGTGTGGCAGGGGAGCTGAAGATTGTCTTTCCTTTTAGTTTAAACTGTCTTGAACAAAGAAAAGAAGAATAAAGTTTTAAAAGAGAGAAAAAGGAAAAAGAAAAGTAAAGAAAGAAAAACAGAAAGGAAAAGAAAAGTAAAAACCATGAAAGGAAGGTAAAAAAAAGGTGGAAGATAGGAGACAAAAAGAGAGAGAGAGAGAGAGAGAGAGAGAGAAAATTTGAATTTGTATCTAACTCAGACACTCATAGCAGTCCAATGTGAACCAAGTGTTTTTATTAAAATACCATCTATAGGAAGATTCTTTTCTATGTATAGCACCTTCTCTAATATTGAATACTGATGCCATATCTGGTCAGGTGCTCCTGCTATCCCCATAGGGGTCCTTGACAAAATCCGACGAAGAATCTGTAATGTGATCAATCCTGACTTGGCAGCTTGGATACGGTCACTTTCTCACAGCCACAATATGGCTTCCCTGTGTCTCTTCTACAAATACTTTCATGGCTTCTGCTCAGATGAACTCAGATCTCACTGGTACCGTCATACATGAACTTGCTCGAGCCACAAGATTAGTAACTAGGTCCCACTTGTTTACTGTGAAACCGGTAAATTGTAAACACAAATTCTACTCCAGCAGCTTCTTCCTGCCTGTGGAATTCACTTCCGTTTACTTGCTTTCCCGACAGCTACAATCTTCAAGAATTCAAATGTAAAGTCAATAGTCATTTCCTATCTCACTAACTTACATCCTCTCTCTCTCTCTCATCAGTATTCTCATCCTTCTCTTACCCTCTTCCTGACACCCCCAGTAACCTGTCACTCTTTCTCATAACTTACCACCTATATAACCCCTGCTCAACAGTGGCAGTAAAATGCCTTGCTTGCAATATGACGGGATTTTTTAGGTACAGAAAAAGTAGAGAAATATATATACTATATTGGTGGCAAATTTACATCATTTTACATTTGAAATAGCTAAATGTAACCATAAGTTCTATGCTAACAGTTTCATCTATCACACTTCTTGGTTGTGGAATGTTTTTCTGGCTTCCCACACAACTTTGGTCTTCCAAAATTTAAATTCAATATCAATTGCTATCTTCTGTCTTTATAATTCCTATTCTTTTAAAGTCCACTTTCCTTAATAGTTTTTTTTTTCTCTCATATTCTCTAACACTCAATAACCACTTGCATCTTAGTGGCTTCATTGCCTTGTTTGGGTTGAAATTATATGGCTTGATTGCAAACACAAAAATGGTTCATGATTTTTTTCGCACATTTACCACTTACTGATTTTTTCATAAAATTGGATTGTTTTAATGCAGTTTTATTTTTCCAATGATGTTCACTCTGTACAAGGTCCAAGAGCCACTTGAAGTAGAGGGTTAGAGAATAATAGGCATAGTTTATGGGTATATATAGGGATGTGCGTTGTGGTGCAGTGGATATCGGCTCGGAACTAAAAATCGGGGAGCCGAGTTCGAATTCCAGTTTAATTCATTGCATTCACTTATGCACAAATACCCTTGGGAAAGGTATTAATCTCTCTTCCTTCCAGTTATGGGTTAAATAACAGGACAGATTGGGTTCTATAGCCTTGGTCAGCAACCATTCTACCGCAGAAAGCAATGGCAACCTACTGCGGGATAATCTTCTGCCCAGTCAGTCATGTCTCAAAGAAGACATGATCACCCAAGCGTGTTTCACGTATGGCACTTAACTGACTGATAGGGAAGGTAACAGTTGACTCTAGACTTGGGGAAGCATCCTCTTGGAGCTGATTCCACAGTGATTCATGGATAGAAGGTGCTCAAGTAGAATTAACATCTCACCATTGCAATACAAAGGGAAGTTGGTCAGTTGGTCAGTTGGTCAGCTACAAATTGCATGGAATAATTAGTGTTAGTCATGGAAGTTAGAACTAGTGGAACTAAGTAATGTTGTTCGTCTGAACACATTTCATGGAAATAATGATAGAGCAGCAAGCGACTAGTTATGTTTCGTCTGTGAGAAGGGGAAAGCAGGCAGAAGAATAAATACTCACTCACAAGAATGTGGAAATTGAAGACTGAGTAGTTTCTGCCCATATATGGCAGCAGGACTCTATTTTCAGTCTAATCTAGTTCTCATAAAGTTAGAGGATAGCAAGAGAGGTAAGGTATTTTTTTTTTCTTTTTAATCATATCACCCCGAGCAAGGCGGTAACACCACTGATATGCAGGGGGCTACGTAATAGTGAAAAGATAGGAAAAGAAAAAGCAGGAAACCACATCCTAGACAGGGAACAAGGGATGAGCCTCGTAACCTGTTCAATAGACGTGGGTGGAGTGTGGACCGGGTGATAGATAGATCTATCTACTCCAATTGAAAAAATAAAAAATAAAAAAACACAAAGTGAGATGATTGGAAAAGAGAAGGCCGGAAATCACATCCTAAACAGGGAACAAGGGATGAGCCTCTTAACCTGTTCAAGAGATGTGGGTGGAGTGTGAACCGGGCGATAGATAGATCTATCTACTCCAATTCACTGGAACATTTCTTTTACTCTTTACTAGTTCAAAATATGACATGTCCCTGAGCACTTGAGACCCCATCTAGAAGATTATCCCATGATGCATTACAGAAGATATCAATTTTCCATTCTCTAAAGCTACCAAGAATGGAGAAGTGTTATATCCTTGAGAAAAGGTTACAATATTCAAGTTTGTTACTCGAGGGGAAAGAACAACCAACACAAGAGTAGATGGAAAGAAGAAAAGGTTATTGCAATAGAGAATACAATAAGTGGATAGACAGAGATTACTAAGACATTAGTAATCTCCAAAGTACGACACCAGTGAGGGCAGTGCTCACTATACATAGTGCTCTGTATTAGTAGGTCCACATAGAGGAAAAAGATAGTGAAAGATATTTTATTACAACAGTATATTTATTAATTCACACACACACACATACACACACACATGTAACAAATGCCACCACACCAAACTACCCGAGTTTCAACCATGAGGTATCTTCAGGCAGAAGATACCTCATAGTTAAACCCAGGTAGCTTGGTGCGACAGCTTATTTAAGTATATTTTGCTTTCTTCTTGGTGAATTTTGTATTGAGCACTTTCTTATTGTATCATACCCTGGAAGCAGTTATTTTCTTTGTCCCCTTGTGTTGTTGATCCGTGCATGGAGTACTGCTGCCATTTATGGTCAGGTGCCCCTGCCGTTCTCCTCAGTGTTCTTGACAAGCTCCAAAGGAGAGTCTGTAATGTGATAGGTACTGATCTGGCGACTCGTCTGCAGCCACTTTCCCATCGTCGAAATGTGGCCTCCCTCTGTCTCTTCTATAAATACTTTCATGGCTTCTGCTCGGATGAGCTTAAGTCACTGATGCCTCCTCAACAGGTGTTTACCCGTTCAACCAGACTGGCAACTGGGTCCCACCCATTCAAACGCAGACGACAATTCTACTCCTGCAGCTTCCTCTCTCGCACTTCCCGCCTGTGGAACTCACTCCCGTATTCTTGCTTTCCTGACAGCTACGACCTCCAGAAATTTAAAAGCAAAGTTAATACTCACCTACTAACCACTGGCCTCTAGCTCTCTCCCCTGTATAACCTTCCCTTTCTCTCCGCCCATGTACCTGTCATTGCACCTGCTTTCTCAGCTTTCTATTGTTCCTTTCTAACTAGCTTGTACTCCTCACTCTTTTCTAATTAATCTTTCTACATTTATGTAACCCCCTGCACATCAGTGGCGTTTCTGCCTTGCTCGGGGTGAAATGATTAAAAAAAAAAAAAAAAAAAAAAAATATATATATATATATATATATATATAGAGAGAGAGAGAGAGATAGATAGTCAGACAGAATTGTTTTGCTGTATCAGTACGGTTAGACATCCGATTGCTTTTAATAACACCTGAATAATATTTTTATACATGTGTGTATTCCCATATGTATTTGTTGTATTCTAGGGAAAGGTTACAATATACAAGTTTGTTACTCGAGGGGAAAGAACAACCAACACAAGAGTAGACGGAAAGAAGAAAAGGTTATTGCAATAGAGAATACAATAAGTGGATAGACAGACATTAGTAAGACATTAGTAATCTCCAACATTTCTTAGAAAAACATAGCCGTGTAGGTTAATATTAGACAGATTTTAATTGATAACACAATAATACTCACACATACACGCCGTAAAAAGAACCTTCAGATATTGGATGGTCATCTACATTAAATCAAAGCAACCCACACTTAATAAAATCACATCTCAATCTGGTCACAACACATTACATTGCATTTAGACATATGGTTCTGTTGACATTTCGGTCTCTCATGTGGTGTGACATCATAGAACCGCATTACAAATTTATGAACTATGTTTGCTATTCGGTGACTGTTATCGTTGCATAGCAATGTTTTATGTCAACACAAGATAAAATCATCTTTGATGGCGGATGTCTTTATGTTAACATCTCTGTGACCACCCTGAAGATGGCTCATGTGAGCCGAAAGCTTAGAACGAGCATAATAAAAAAATATCCAAATGTTGGAGAATTTTTGTATTTTCACCTGAAATTAAGGCCAAAATACAATATTCAGAACAGCTCATGATTAAACATAATAGACATTTATTGTCTGTTATATTTAACAATATATGTTTAGAAAATTATCTGCTGCCTCAATACACTATATATATATATATATATATATATATATATATATATACACACACACACATTTATGACATAGTGGTTTCTCTCACGTATACCATTGATCATGTTGAATATGCAGAAGTGACACGAAACTCTCTACAAGTTGACATAATCAAATTCACCATCATTGTCAACTGGAAATTTGCTTAGAGATCCAAAACAAGCAGCTATCCACTCAATTAATCACTTTAGGAGTTTTTCTTCAAATCGCTTTACTTTTAATGAAACTAGTGAAGAATCTTCTAGATGGGGTCTCAAGTGCTCAGAGACATGTAATATTTTGAACTAGTAAAGAGTAAAAGAAATGTTCCAGTGAATTGGAGTAGATAGATCTATCTATCGCCCGGTTCACACTCCACCCACGTCTATTGAACAGGTTACGAGGCTCATCCCTTGTTCCCTGTTTAGGATGTGGTTTCCGGCTTTTTCTTTTCCTATCTTTTCACTATTACGTAGCCCCCTGCATATCAGTGGCGTTACCGCCTTGCTCGGGGTGATACAATTAAAAAAAGATCAATAAAACATAAAAAGCAAACATCTTCATATTACTTCAGACCCATTTTACATCGTTAAATTGCCTAGCCAATGGAAGACAGACCCTTGGTCATACAGGAGTTTTTTTTTAATCTCTTACAAACTTCACACTTCTTCCTGATGTCTTCAATTAACTTTTCACATCTTTCATCAAGTGTATCAGATTGTTTTTTTTTTTTAATCGTATCACCCCGAGCAAGGCAGTAATGCCACTGATGTGCAGGGGGCTACATAAAAGTAAAAAAAATAGATAGGAGGAGAGTAAAGAAAAGGACGAACCAGTTAAGGATGGGAATACAGGTGTGATGACAGTTGCAAAGGTGGAGAGAAAAGAAAAGATTTACAGAGTGGTGAAGAAAGAACTAGAGTCAAGTGGTCAAGAGATGGGTATTGACATTGCATCTAAATTCCTAGAGGTTGTAGCCGTTAGGAAAGCAAGAATATGGAAGTGCGAGAAAAGAAGCTGCAGGATTAGAATTGTTGTCTGCATTTGGTTGATCTAACTATGAATGGGTGGGACCCAGTCACCAGTCCGGTTGCACAAGTAAACACCTGTTGCAGGGATACCAGTGACTTAAGTTCATTACAGCAGAAGCCATGAAAGTATTTACAGAACAGGGAAGCCACATCCCATCAGTGGGGAAGTGGCTGGAATCAAGCCGCCAAGTCTGTACCTATCACATTACTGATTCTCCTTTGGAGCCTGTCAAGAACACGGAGATGAACAGCAAGTGCGCCTGACCATATATGACAGCATTATTCTATGCACAGACAGATGATTGATTTGTATATATACAGGATGGATTCAGGCGGAAAAAAACATCCTGGCCCAACATGTTTTTTCTGCCTGAATCCATCTTGGCGCAACACAGTGACCCAACCTTCCTAGCAGTGGATTTAGCTATTGACCCAATGTAATGGTTCCACTTGAGATCAAAAGAGAGGGTAAGACCGAGGAGGCGCAGTGTATTGCTCTCAGGAAGACTCGCTTGGTCCATGCTTATGGGAGGCAGAAGAGGTTGTCTGTGATGATTGACAGAGAGCAGATAATAGCTTTTAGGTTTTTAACTGAAGGATGAGCAAACTGGTGATGTACTTCATGGATCATAATCATCACCTTCTTGCATGATGTCTGTTCAGCCATCATATGCTCTTTCTCAATTTTTACTTCACATTCTATCAGCGGAATATAGTAATGCCTGGAGGATGCTGTATCCAATTTAAAAAAGCTTCTCTTGACTTCCAATGTGTCATTCACCATATTCAATTTGAATCCTATTCTTTTTATGTCTGGTTTGGTTAGCAGTAGGGGAATATTAGTGTCCACTACTTCTGTTCTTAAGATTTTGCTTTGACCACTGATAATACAAGGCATCTTCATTTCTTCATCTGAGTGTATTTTGTATCCTGCACCAAACTTGAATTTTGTTCCACCTGGTAGAAGTTTAACTTTTTTTCTTTCTGTGGTATCCTATACAAATGAGCTTAAAGAGTTAAGTTAAAGGAAGATAACTCATGACTACCAGAAGTGGCTTTGCACAAGGAATGAGAATGGTATACCCCAGTGATCATAATAAAGTGTTTGGTTCAAAATTCCTAGCACCTGAAGAAGGCCAGAGTGTACAATGGCTGAAACGTTGTAAAAATGACAAAAAGGGGGGGGGGTATTCAATTAGCTTTTCATATCCTTCATTAAGGGCATCAGCATTTTTTATAATAGCTTTTAGAATTTTAACTGAAGAATGAGAAAACTGGTGATGTACTTTACGGATTATAATCTTTTTCCTTTCATGATTTTCTGTTCAGCCACTATATACACCTTCCTAATTTTTACTTCCCATTCTGGAATATAATAATATCCAGAGGACGTTTTATCCAAGAGATCTTTCATTGACTCCCAATGTGTCATTCTCCACGTTTAATTTGAATCCAATTCTATTCATATCTCATTTGCTTAGCAGTAGGGGAATATCACTGTCCACTATTTCTGTTCTTAGGGTTATCATTTGCCCACCAATAATACAAGGAATCTTTATTCCTTCATCCGACTGTATTCTGCCTTTATTAAAACCCATTGTTTAGGGTTCTCTAGGCATGTGGTAAGTTCTCCTTAAGGCGAAGGGCACAGTTTTTATGAAGCTCTGAGTTTGTGCCCATTAAGAACTGTAAGGGAGATAAACAGGTTGATGTTGCTGCAAGCAAGAATCTATCAAGTTACTTCACCTAACAGCAACAAAACAAAAACAGACATAATAAGTAGAATGGTAAATAATTATGGCAGCAGGAATCCATTCTTCAGCTTGATCTGGCTCTTGTATAGCAGGTGGGGTAAGGTACTTACTGGAACATTTCTGTTGGTTGGTTGGTTGGTTGGTTGGTTGGTTGGTTGTTTTGTTTTTATGGTAAATCAACCTCGGCGGGTCATTTATTACCAACTAAACTTTATTTATTTATTGCTGGTAATACGTTTTTCTTTCAACAATTTATTGCTGTTTTTTATATAAGTTTTGTGTCTAGTAATAAATTTTTCTTTTCAAGTATCAAGATACATTGGGATTTGTTTTTAAGGGCAGGGTCCCCAAGTCCTACCCTTGTTATTTAACCCATAACTGGAAGGAGGGGATGGATTAATACCTTTCCCAAGGGTACCAGTGCTTAAGTGAATGCAGGATATTCAACTGGAATTTGAACTCGACTCACCGATTTCTCTTTCCGAGCCAATATCCACTGCACCACAATGCACATCCGTCACTATACGCTTACAGCACCTGGTATTCCCAAGTGATCACCCATCTAAGTACTGACCAGGCTCAACGTTGCTTAACTTTGGTGATTGTGCGAGAACCGGTGTATTCAACGTGATAGGCCGTAAGCCTCTTTTGTTTGAAAGGAAGAGAAGAATAAAAAGTTCCTTTTGATTATGTTCAAATGAAAACAATCCAATGTATTTTCAAAAAGTCAAAGAAGACATTCTGTGCTCTTTAAAATTTATTATTGTCTTCTAAGCTTCAATGGTGCTGTTTTTTCTCTAACAAAAAGCCAATATATTCAGATGTTGCATTTTCTTAATGTTGGTCAGCAGAAAGCAACTGAAACAATAGTCGAAGTGTTAACCAACCCAACCAACTAAGAGATAGAAGTTTTTTCTTCCCAATTTCAAAATAAATTAAAACATTTTTAGCAAATTTCGACATTCTTGCCTATAAATAAAATTTTTAAAAAAAAGAAAATGGTGTGTTGAAAGGATTTTTTTTACTTTGTTATAATAGAATATCCTATCACCTCTGACAGTTGATTCGCCAAAGAGATTAAGAAGTATCAAAGTAAGGAAGTACGAGACGATTCGACTTCTGCTCCCATTCCGTCTTGACTAACCATTTTATGAACTCTGTTACTTGTACTTTTCTGTACAATAAACTCTGTTATTTGTTTACCCCCTTACGTGTTGTGTAAATCTTTCCACTTGGAATAAATCTTGTTGTATATATCATTCCTGCAATATAACACTGACATTACTATTATTTTAAATATAAATGCAATATCAATTGTAATCTTTTGCCTTCTTAATTTCTCTTTTATTGTCCTCTCTCTTTAATAGTGTGAGGTTCTCATATTCTCTAACACTTAGTAGCACCTTACATTTTAAGGACTTCATTGCCATACTTGGGGTGAAATGATCACAAAAAATAAATAAAACTTTTGTGAAACACTTTTTCAGCTTCTTGCTTCCCTCTTGATTTAAATCATCCAAAACTCTTAATTCCAGTTCTTTTATAGTTCTCACTCCTTAATAGTGTTTTTTAGTTCACATATTCTCTAACACTGAGTAGCCCCTTGCATCTTAGTGGCTTTATTGCCATGCTTGAGATGAAATGATCACAAAATAAAATAAATAAAAGGATAGGATTGTTTTTAATTTATTAACATAATTGTCTCCTTTTTTCTGCTTTTAAAAATGTTTTTTTGTTCATGTCAAGAGTAGAATTCCATTAAAATAGAAAAGAAAAAAAAAATGTAGGGAGGTGTTTGAAAAGAAAGGATAACATCATGTAATTAAGTAATTAAGTTCTATTTAAAACAAACGAGAAGCTTGTGATAATCACAAACAAATCAAATCCATATACCCACAAGATTCATTAATGAAATTAAACTGGATTGAAACATCTTTCAGTTAATTTAATTAAAGAACTGAACACAGAGAAACATTATGTTAAATCCACATGCAATATGCCTTATATCTAAAATAGATTTTTGCATTTTTCTGTTTCAGATTTTTAGGATATTAGCAATTTTAACCATCAAAGATAAATATTTTTTTTAAAAAATGGATGTTAGTATTTTTGGGGTCATTTTGTATACTGTTGAGCCAACAATAGACTGACTCATTTTATAGTTCACCAATAAAAGGGTTAACCAATGAGAAGGTTCAAAATATTCAATACTTGTATAAAAGGCAGCCATATTTTTCCGAGTATTGGTGATATAGTCAGATTCAGTAGAGTGTCTGACTCGTGAGTGTTAATCTCTGACGTTGTTTCATTGAACTTATTACGTACTGTGCTGTATTCTATATCCATAAACTAATGCGGATATGGTCAACAAGGGAGAAGTGCAATTTAAACAGGAAACAACCGATTACAACCAAACAACATTGGTGGAGTGCGAACCGGGCGATAGATAGATCTATCTATCGCCCGGTTCACACTCCACCCACGTCTATTGAACAGGTTAAGAGGCTCATCTCTTGTTCCCTGTTTAGGATGTGGTTTCCGGCTTTCTCTTTTCCAATCTTTTCACTATTACGTAGCCCCCTGCACATCAGTGGTGTTACCACCTTGCTCGGGGTGATACGATTAAAAAAAAAAAAAAAAAAAAAAAAAAAAAAAAAAAAATTGGTCAGACAATATAATAACATATCTGTCAGTCAGTTAAGTGCCATATGTGACACATGCTTGGGCGATCATGTCTCAAAAGAGACATGACTGAGTAGGGAGAAGATTTTCCTGCAATAGGTTGACATTACTTTCTTCTTTAGACTAGTCGCCAACCAAGAATATAGAACCCAATCTGTCCTATCAGCTGGAGGGAAAAGAGATTAATACCCTTCCCAAGAGTATTTGCACATAAGTGAATGCAACAGATTCAACTAGAATTTGAACCTGGCTCTCTGAATTCTCATTCCAAGACAATATCCACTGCACTACAACAGACATCTTAATAATATATCAGTCAGTTAGGTGCCATACGTGATACACACTTTAGGTGATCATGTCTCCAAAAGACACGACTGACTGGGTAGAAGGTTATCCCGCAGTAAGTTGCCATTGCTTTCTGCGGTAGACCAGTTGCCAGCCAAAGCTATAGAACCCAATCTGTCCTGTTATTTAATCCATATCTGGAGGGAAGGGATGGATTAATACCTTTTCCAAATGTATTTGTGTGTAAATGAATGCAGAGAATTCAACTGGAATTTGAACTTGCTCGCCAATTTCTTGTTCCGAGCCAATATTACTGCACCACAATGCACATCCATTGTTTCAGTAAGACTAAGAAAAACAGCTTCAAGTGAGTTGACACTCTACCCAGTGGAAGTGGGTACATAATCTACAGGGTGCCTTACATAAAAAAATAAAATAAATAAAAAAAAAACAAACACACAGGAAATTTGGTAAGATTTATTTATTTGTTGAAATTTTTGTTTCAGTTAGCAGCACATCAACATCTCTATGGGTTATTTAATGTTGAAATATGAATATTTTGAATACAGATTACTTCTCTTAGTTGGCAACAGAAAAACATAAAAATTTAGTAGCTTAAGACCGAACATCACATATAACATTAGTGTTTTTGTTCTAACTAAAAAAGTTATTTTTTTCTGTGTATGTCTGTTAACTTTTTCATCAAATAGTAAACCTAAAATTTCCTGTGCTATCGTGACACCCTGTAGTAAATTGATCAGAACAGCACAAATAATATAAGCATAACAATTGGTCAGACTGACAGACCATATAATATATAATGAGTTCAACTCACACTATATATTTACACTATTTATATCAAACTGTTTCACTTGTTTCTAATGCCATAATTATAACATTTCGACTCAAGCTTCAGCCTTCTTCAGATGATTATATATATATATATATATATATATATATATATATATATATATATATATATAAACACCTGAAGGATATTACCTAAAGAAGGCCAGGGAATATAACAGATAATATTTCATTAATATGGCAATAAAGATGAGCACAAAAGTGTAAATGATGTTGAAGGAGTGAATATGACAATAAAGATGAGGACAACAGTCCAAACAATGTAAATAGTGTAAATAGTTACAATACCTAATCTCAGAAATATATACAGATGTTGAAGGAGAGAATATGACAATAAAGATGAGGACAACAGTCCGAACAATGTAAATAGTGTAAATAGTTACAATACCTCATCTCAGAAATATAGACAGATGTTGAAGGAGTGAATATGGCAACAAAGATGAGGACAACAGTCCGAACAATGTAAATAGTGTAAATAGTGTAAATAGTTACAATATCTCATCTCAGAAATATAGGCAGATGTTGAAGGAGTGAATATGACAATAAAGATGAGGACAACAGTCCAAACAATGTAAATAGTGTAAATAAATACAATACCTCATCTCAGAAATATAGGCAGATGTTGAAGGAGTGAATATGGCAATAAAGATGAGGACAACAGTCCGAACAATGTAAATAGTGTAAATAGTTACAATACCTCATCTCATAAATATAGACAGATGTTGAAGGAGTGAATATGACAATAAAAATGAGGACAACAGTCCAAACAATGTAAATAGTGTAAATAGTTACAATACCTCATCTCAGAAATATAGACAGATGTTGAAGGAGTGAATATGACAATAAAGATGAGGACAACAGTCCAAACAATGTAAATAGTGTAAATAGTTACAATACCTCATCTCAGAAATATAGACAGATGTTGAAGGAGTGAATATGACAATAAAGATGAGGACAACAGTCCAAACAATGTAAATAGTGTAAATAGTTACAATACCTCATCTCAGAAATATAGGCAGATGTTGAAGGAGTGAATATGGCAATAAAGATGAGGACAACAGTCCAAACAATGTAAATAGTGTAAATAGTTACAATAACTCATCTCAGAAATATAGGCAGATGTTGAAGGAGTGAATATGGCAATAAAGATGAGGACAACAGTCCGAACAATGTAAATAGTTTAAATAGTTACAATACCTCATCTCAGAAATATAGATTGATGGTTAACACTATATAATAGTCAAACCAGTGACACACCATATTATAATAATTGCTCATTATTTTATATAGATTAATAAAATATTTAACCATTTTAATTATTAATTAAAGAAAACAAAAAAAAATATATGTCAAACATAACATCCATCAATCTTTCTCAACAAATTAGGCAATTTTGGACCTTCATACACAAAAAAAAAAAAAAAAAAATTGACTAGAGAAGAAAATTTTTCCCTTGAAACTACTGTTTAATTACCTTCACTCCTCAGAAATTTTTATTGTCTTAAAAAGTCAAGAATGGAATTGTAATAAAAACGGAAACATATAAAAGTGAATTTCTACATTTATTTTTATTTTTATTTTTGATAATTACAACAAAAACATTAAACACCATAAATTCATTATTTCTTTGTTGGTTGGCAAAACATCAGTTAATTGCCAATTGATTCAAACGTTATAAAATGGTAAATAATATGGATTACCTTGTATTTTCTTATTATTTTAATAATTTAGCAAATAATGTTTTCATTTTTATTTTTTTATAAATTGGTAAATGATAAATGTTACACTGCATTAGTTTTAATCTTGTAAATAGTGTTTAATATCTTTCTTGTAAGATTGGATGTGCAGGTGGTGCAATGAATAATGGAATTGTTACACACAATCTTGGGAAAAAGTATCTTTTCTAATTTAATTAGTAAGAAAATTACTGAAGCATTATCTTAAAAATGAAATACAATTGCACACAAAATATTTAGATTTCAGCATTAAATAACCCATAGAGATGTTGACATGCCACCAAACAAAATCAACCAAAATATATCTACCATCAATACATTTTATAGCAAAATGACTAACAATACATTATATCTATAGTTGAAGGCATACAATTGTTAAAAATATTTAGATTTCAGCATTAAATAACCCATAGAGATGTTGACATGCCACCAAACAAAATCAACCAAAATATATCTACCATCAATACATTTTATAGCAAAATGACCAACAATACATTATATCTATAGTTGAAGGCATACAATTGCACACAAAATATTTAGCTTTCAGCATTGATAGCCCAGTGAGGAAGTCATGCTGCTTAACAAAAATAACTATTGTTTATTACAATGGTTGGCAAAACATTGACTAATTGCCAATTAATTTATAAAAATAGTAAATAAGGACTTTTTTCTAATTCACATATTTTAATAATTTATAACTTTATTAATACAAATATTGTTTGCATGTTTATTTCTTTATAAATTGATAAATGATAAACATTACACTCTTTTGGTTTTAATCTAATAAATATCTTTGTTGTCAATTATCAAAAATAAATAAATAAATAAATAAAAATGAAATTTTTTTTTTTTAAATTTAAAAAAAAAAAAGCTTAGCTCCTGGTGCTTCCTCTGCACAAATTTACTCAAGATACTAGACTGGCAACTAGGTCCCACCCTTTCGCAGTTAAAACAAATGTAACCACAACTTCTACTCCTGAGATTCTTTTCTCACACTTCCTGCCTGTGGAACTCCCTTTCATATACTTGCTTCTCTGATACCTACAATCTCCAAGAGTTTAAATGCAACGTCGATTGCCATCTATTATGTCCTTGACTCCCATCCTTTCTCCAACAACCCTTTATCTTGTTCTTCTCCCTTTCCACTACTCTCACCAGTGTTTTCATCCTTCTCTTACCCATTCTCTAACACCCCTGTGACCTGTTCCTCTTTCCCTTCACTCTCCTCTCATGTAACCACCCCCTGTGCACCAGTGGCAGAATTGCCTTGACTGAGATGAAACAATTATATAGTCATTATTAGTCATCTCTTCTCTCCTTGACTCCGATCTTTCCCTAACACTCCTTGTATTTTGTTCTCCTTTTACATTCTACTATTACGCAGCCCTGTTCCCACCAGTGTTCCCATCATTACTCTTACCCATTCACTGACACTCCCTGTGACCTGTTCCTCTTTCTCTTCACTCTCCTTTACAAGAGCCAGATTAGGCAGAAAAATGAAGTCTTCCTGCCATATATGGGCAGAAGCTGCCCAGTCTACAATTTCCAGTCTTGATATATCCCCACCATGTCCTTGTGAGTGAGTTAAAAATTATTCTCCCTCCTGCAATCCCCTTTCTCACAGACAAAACGTCACAAGTCACATGCTGCTTTATCATTATTTCCATGGAAAGTGTTTAGATGAAACAACATTACTTAGTTCCACTAGTTCTAACTTCCATGGCTAACACCAACCATGCCAGGCACATGGTAGTGGATCAACTGTATTCCCTTTGTATTTTACTGGTTAGGTGAAAGTTCTGCTCAAGCAGCTTCTTTTCATGAAGCGCTGATATATGGAACTGAATCCCATGAGGATGCTTTCCTACTCACTACAGTCTTAGCCCTATTCAAGTCTAGGTTCAACTGTTATCTTCCCCATAATCTGTGTCTTTTACTCTCTAAACCCCCTTCCTTGAGTGGCTCTTGGGACTTGTACAGGGTGAACATCAGTGTAAAAGAAATGTTGCCATAAAACAATCCAATTTTTTAGTCCATATTTCTGAGATGAGGTATTGTAATTATTTTCATTATTCAAACTGTTGCCCTCATATCTATTGCCATATTCATGACGTTTCAGCCATTGTACATTCTGGCCTTCTTCAGCAAATGCTTATATTTCTGAGATGAGGTATTGTAATTATTTTCATTATTCAAACTGTTGTCCTGATATCTATTGCCATATTCACAACGTTTCAGCCATTGTACATTCTGGCCTTCTTCAGCAAATGCTTATATTTCTGAGATGAGGTATTGTAATTATTTTCATTATTGAAACTGTTGTCCTCATATCTATTGCCATATTCACAATGTTTCAGCCATTGTACACACTGACCTACAAGTGATTGGAATTTCAATCTGAACCCTTTATTTCGATCACTGGGGTAGATTGTTTTTGTTACATGGATCATGCCACTTCTGGATGTCTTAGTTATTTCCCCTTTAACGCAACTCTTTGAGTTTTTGTTCACCACTGCTGTAGCAAAGTATTGAACTCACAACTCTTTGGGTCAAGTCCACACTTTTATCCACTGGGCCCTGTGTATGTTGGCCCAGTGGATAAAGGCAATGGTTAGATCCAGTGACAACACCCGGAAGTGACATGACTCATGGAACAAGAACAATCTACTTTAGTGATTGAAATAAAGGTTTTAGTTCAAATTCCAAACACCTGAAGAAGGTCTGAACATACAACGACCGAAACATAGTGAATAAAGCAATAAAAATGATATAAATTATCCAATTTTTGCTGTCAATTCTATGATAAATCAATAAGTGGTAAATTTCCAAAAGAACTAAGAATCATTTTTTTGTGATTGCCATCAGACATAATAATAATTGCGAATGGGTATTGATTTATATATTTCCTGTCCCATCTGATGGCCTAATAAGTCACACTGAAATACCTGCATGATATCCAACAGAACTTAGCAGCCTGTAAATATATTATATATTTTTTGTGGCTGATACTCACCACATAAATTAGCATTTCAGTTTGAGAAGAAGGCTTTTCTGTATCAGAAAGTTTCATGGTAATAATATACTGTGAAATTATTTTTATGTTAATAAACATTCACAGTTCAGTAACAGGTTTTGTTGCTTTTTTTTTTTTTTTGCTTTTTTTATCACAGCCCCCCCCCCCCCCAGCACATTGTGTTTCTCTCTTAGATTTTTGGCAGTCTGATTTTTTCAAATTTTTTTTTAATGGGAATTAAATTTGTAAATTGTACATAATTGTCTCTATTTTACAAGTTTCTGTAAACTTATGTCAAACAAAAGATATGTAATCAAAAATATTTCTGTATATATCTATACTTCTGAGATGAGGTATTATTTACATTGTTTGGACTGTTGTCTTCATCTTTATAGCCAAGTTTACAAGGTTTCGGCCAATGTACACTCCGACCTTCTTCAGGTACTTAGAATTTCAAACTAAACTCTTTATTTCGATCACTGGGGTATACCATTCGCATTTTATGTACAATGCTATTTTTCGGTAGCCATGTAAGACACATTACCCAGTGAATATAGGTGTTGGTTAGTTCCAGTGACTTGACCCAAAGAACTGTGAGTTTTAATACCAGCCTACAGCAGTGGTGAACAAATAACTTAGAGAGTTGAGTTCAAGTGTTGGTTAGTTCCAGTGACTTGACCGAAAGAGTTGTGAGTTCAATACCTGGCTACAGCAGTGGTAAACAAATAACTGAGAGAGTTGAGTTAAAGTGTTGGTTAGTTCCAGTGACTTGACCGAAAGAGTTGTGAGTTCAATACCTGGCTACAGCAGTGGTAAACAAATAACTTAGAGAGTTGAGTTAAAGTGTTGGTTAGTTCCAGTGACTTGACCGAAACAGTTGTGAGTTCAATACCTGGCTACAGCAGTGGTAAACAAATAACTGAGAGAGTTGAGTTAAAGTGTTGGTTAGTTCCAGTGACTTGACCGAAAGAGTTGTGAGTTCAATACCTGGCTACAGCAGTGGTGAACAAATAACTTAGAGAGTTGAGTTAAAGGGATGGCATCACAAATGGAATTAAAATTATATACCCCAGTTATTGAAATAGAGGTTCAGTTTGAAATTCTTAACACCTGAAGAAAGCCAGAGAGTACAACAACCAAAATGTCATAATCATGGCAATAAAGATGACAAAAGTCCGAACAATGTAAAAATGTTTCTACGATATATTACAAGGTAAGGTAAAAAAATAAGCTATTTTTGGCGGAATGGGTGACACTAGTTGTAATAATAATCTTAAATGTTCTTTATCAAGGAAGAAAAATATCAAAAGAGAAATTAAAATGAATTGATCTATTTTCTGGGACTTTTCAACATTTTGCAGAAAAACAAAATATTTTTAGATTGGAAAAAATTTATTTGTTTGGATATAATAATGATTTAACTACTTCACCTACAACAAGGGGAGACGAGGTGGATTTATACTTAAATAGCAGTATAGCCCGGCGTTGCTCGGGTGTAATGAAAGCTTTAAAACTAATCCATGGTCCTGGGGCTCAGACTCAGCCTAAAGAATATTTGTGTGAAGTTTGGTGAGAATCAGATAAAAATTGTGAATTTGTATAAAGGACATATGAACAGATAAACAGACACACACACAAACATCTTGCTTTTTATATATATATATATATATATATATATATATATTATCGATTTTCTGCACTATTGTAAAAACTGCAACCTTGAAGCTTCTGAATATATTGAGTGTATCAAATTTGATTAAAATCAGACTACTCCTTCTATAACCCGATTTTTTCAATTATCGATTTTCGATATTTATCGGTGGTACCTCGACACAAAACCTAACTAGGAACACTCGCAGATGCTTATAGTACAACTGTGTAAATTTTCACGAAAATCAGTTCAGCCATTTCATGTCTATAGATAATGGACACACACACACACACACACACACACACACAGACAAAGTTCCATTTATAAATAAGTTTAGATGAGATCAGAATTTGATAAACAATTATAATGGATATAAAATGAAAGATCAAAATTCACTATTACAATCAATATATAACAGATCCCTCATTTGGTAGCAATGGTAGTTTCTATTCCAGAGAATGAAAATAAATTTAAAAGACATGCCTATGTAGATAATCAATATTCCCCTGATTGATTCATTTCTTTTCTATGGCTTATTAATCATTTGCAGATTGTTTAAAGCCAGAATATATTTTTGAGATAAAAATGATTTAGTGATGCAAGTGTTACTATTTAACCCCTAACTAGGGGAGAAAGAAGAGATATATTCATACCTTTCCTAAGGGTATTTACACATAAGTGAACATAAAAAACCCAACTGGAATTGGAACTCGGCTCTCTGATTAATAATTCTGAACCATTATTCATTATACCACCTGCATGTCCAATATAGAATGAAGTCACAATAATAAAAAGCAGCATTGGATAATAAAGAAATTGAAAGAATCAGCACACATGATATTTGCTAAGTAGATCAAGTGTATAGTTGAGCGCTATACGAGATTTATAGATGAGGAAAGGATTGATATTAGATTTCAGGCTCAAATATTTTCGCAGTTTCTGCTCTGACAAACTTCTTTCCCAGATGCCCCAACCACAAGAATTTATTTGTCCTACTAGTTGTGCTTCGAGGTCCCACCCTTTTCCTGTCAAAACAGTCAAATTTAACCACTACTTCTACTCCATCAGCTTCTTTTCTCGCACTTCCCACTTTTATTGTAATCTAATTATGTACAACTAGCAGTATAGCCCAGTGTTGCCCAGGTGTAATGAAAGCTTTAAAACTAATCCATGGTCCTGGAGCTCAGACTCTATAGACGTTGGCATGAAAGACTAAAAAGCAACCGTAGACTGAAAAAAAAAAATGAATGGATGTAAGTCAAATTTCGATTTCCTGGTATCGATATCGAATAAGTTTTTTGTCGTCGTAAACTAAATTTTGGAGGCTAAATAAGTCCTATGAGTAAATGGTATCATGGCTGAGACTAAGAACTACAATTATACCTACTTAGAGCCAAACCCGAAGCAAAATCTAAAATAAAAGGGCTGAAAAAAATACAGACATACAGGCAGATAAACAGACACACACACACAAACATCTTGCGTTTTGTATATGTAATCGATTTTCTGCACTATTGTAAGAACTGCAACCTTGAAACTTCTGAATATTGTTTCTTATGTCTTTGTCTATGAGTGTTTCAAATTTGATTAAAATCGGACCACTCCTATGACCCGATTTTTTCAATTATCGATTTTCGATATTTATCGGGAGTACCTTGACACAAAACCTAGCTAAGAACACTCACACACGCTTATAGTACAGCTGTGTAAATTTTCAAGAAAATCGGTTCAGCCGTTTCAGAGTCTATAGGTAACAGACACACACAAACATAAAGTTCCATTTATAAATAAGTTTAGATTTAGATAACAGATCACATGCAATATAAGCGAACACTTCGATTAGAAAATTTGTAAATAAATACAATGTATCTAAATACAAAATTAGAGATAGGTCATAATAGGTCATTCCAATTTAAATCAATAATATTTTTCTTTAACGTCAACTCATGATTTTTCTTAAGAAGTTGAATAATTTTAACATATACAACATTATGAATAAAAAACAGCTCCTTGCTTATCTAGGGATCCCAACATGGTGACCAGCAATACAAATGGACAGCACAGAAACCACCCAACAGACAAGTCCATTTTCCAACAAGGGCAGACCAAAACTTTTCCCCCCATCACAAGCATAATTGTTAATACTGACCAGGGGTCAGCAACTCATTCGACCCCAGCAGGCTGAATCATGTTATAATGACAGGTTGCAGGCCGAACAAAGACCATTAATGAAAAATTAAGGAAAATTACATATGCAGACCCCTGTCAAACTAAATATTTAAAACCATAATGAAAACATTGAGAAATCAAAAAAACAAAAGAAAATCTAAAATTAAAAATCACCTAACAAAAATGACTTTTCTTCAAGGAACGTCAAAATACTTCAAAGTGAAAAAAATGGATGAAATTATGACGTGTAGGTTTGAAACTGTTATTGAAAATTGCACCACAAACAAACCACACACACACACACACACACACATCAAACAAAAATGAAACATATATACCCATACATACGAGTACAAATAGTTGCAAACATATACACTTACATATGATAGATAAGAACATGGCCCATTGAAATATTCCAGCAACTTACATAGGATAGGTGGCAGGAGTAAGCAATGGGAGGTCGCTGTTGGAGGAATGAAATAGAAAGCCGACTGAGACAACATTGTCCCTTTGAAGGTGTCCCCGCCTAATATCTGTTGCCAGTTGGTCAGTCAAATTGGCTCTCAGCTTTTGTT
The DNA here is from genome assembly GCA_037127315.1 of Ascarosepion bandense. Lineage (NCBI taxonomy): Eukaryota > Metazoa > Mollusca > Cephalopoda > Sepiida > Sepiidae > Ascarosepion > Ascarosepion bandense. The sequence continues at coordinate 1,905,708 of JBBBDQ010002429.1, forward strand.
TTATGTTTATTTTTTTTAATTTTTTATGCAGAAATGGAGGTGGTTAGGTTTTGATCGCATTTTTGCGGTCATAGTATTCAAATTCGGTTGGGTGGATGAGAGGAAGATAATAGCAGGCCTTTTGTTGAATTCAAAAACCTTGTATCTGATGTTAAAAATAGAGTCAATGGTAATCAGGCTTGCGGGCTGGTCAAAATGCCTTCATGGGCCAGATCCAGCCCATAGGTTGCCGACCTTTGATATAGACAAACACTTGGATATACCCTATTTCCGTCCGTTTCCATTTGATCTTCAAAACCATCTAATCCACTCCTTTACATCCACATTTTTACACTGGGTTCCAAGTGGATGCTGCTTAAAAGATCAAACTTCAAAAGGAACCATCAGCTAATCATCAAACAGAAACTCAAGAGAAAAACTACCCCACTCCTTTCTACGTGGGTCTCCATAGTATCACACAATCAAGTGAATTATAACAATACAGTGGAACCTCTACTTATGAAAGGCTATACATACAAAATTTTCAGGTTACAAAATGCCTCTTTGGAAAAATATTGCCTCTTGTTATGAAAGAAATTTCAGGATACGAAAGGCGAAAATTTCAAAATACGCACTGCTACTCGCAGCTCCCAGAGTCCAATTCATTGCCTCCTCAAGTGCCTCTTCATTCTCGATAATTCCCCTGCCCACCCACCCAGCCTCGAAGATGATATCCTGGAGGATTATTAAGGTGCTAACCTAACACTACCTCTCTCCTCCAGCCCATGGACCAACAAGTCATTTTGAACTTCAAGAAATTCTACAAAAAACACCTGTTCAAGAGGTGTTTCGACATCACTGAAAACAACCAGCTTACCCTTCATGAGTTTTGGAAGCAGCACTTCAATATTGTTGTTTGCCTCAAGATAATCGACATAGCTTGGCAGGAGGTGACTAGACGTACTCTTAATGCTTGGAGAAAGCTGTGGCCCAATGCTTTTGCCTCATGAGATTTTGAGGGATTTGAGGTGGAGGTTTGGAACCGATTAGGGCATTTATAAAATAAAAAGCGTCTCTACTTATGAAATTTTCACATTACGAAATGACTTCCAGAACAAATTGTTTTCGTAAATAGAGGTTCCACTGTATCTTGGTTATCAGGATAGCAGATCGATGGAAAGATGTTCTTACCTTTATGCATATGACTGTTGTCAAGGCAGTTAGAATCTCCAAATATGACAACACGGCCTGAAGACGGTTTGGCCAGGGTTTGATGCAAACCCAGCACTGGGACGTTCTTCACAGTCTGAGGATCCCCACGGAGTACTTCATAACCTAAAAGATCAGAGATTAAATTTTTGATTGCAAAGCAACAAAAGATATGAAAAAAGTAAGTTAAAAAAGTAAAAACAAAAACTACAAACACTGTTGTCCTGGGTATGATGATAAACTACATCTGGCAGCAAGGCTTCTGATTAGGAGGTTTTGAGGAGCATAGAACTACCTCTTAATTGCTGTTGCTCCCAGGTTTACTCTGACCCTGAGAGGTAGCACCTGTTAAGGTCCCAGCTATGGGTAAATAACTATAAGTGGAATCATTTAAGAGAAAAAGAAAAAGGAAACTTATTTAAGAGAAAGAAATCTCTAATATAAAAACCCCTACACCTACTCTGTGAAGAATAGGTTAGGTTGAAGTCTTTAATCTTGGTAGGTAATCTTCCTAGAGATGGTGTCGTGATAAAAACACTGAGTTTGCAGTCTCCTAAACTGGTTGGGGTTAGTAAGGGGATACAGTTGTAAAACTCTCTCCAATATTTCATGGCGGTTTAATTATAGAGCCATCAGGAAAATCGCAACCAATCGATGCTAGTATGGAAACAAACTTTGAAAGATCATAAGGATAAAAGTCAGGATCCAATTTGGTGTTTTATCCAAATTTCATGTCAATTTGAGAATATAATTTATTCTGGCAATGTGATTTGGAATTTACATGACAATTTTTATTCATCTAAATTTCATTTGCTTATTATCTACTTGTCAAATGGATTCTACATTCTACATCAGTGTTTCTTACCCTTTTTTTATTACTTCAGGGCACACTTGTAGAATAACTAAAACTCTGGGCCACACTTTAAATTTTAATAAGGAAAAATTAGCCATAAAATCAGAAAATATGAAATTTTGCTTTAGCAAAAAAGATTAGCGGTACAGTTTTCATTTAAAGAGATTTATAAAGTATTTGTCCATATTTCTGAGATGAGGTAGTGATTGTAATAAAGGATTCAGTTCAAAATTCCTAGCAGCTGAAGAAGTCCAGAGCATACAATGGCCGAAACGTCATACAAATGGCAACCAAGATAAGGACAATAGTCCGAATAATGTAAATAGTGAAGATCTGTGAATTTTTTTTTTTTTTTTAAGAGGCAAAGAATGACTGATTTAGATCCTTTGAGTAATGCAAAAATGAAAAGGATTATCCACTCTTACTTAAAGATTAAGGAATTTAGCATCCAGTTTAAAATATTAAATGACAAAATCTTGGCTTAAACATTGAAGCCACTTGCTTCATGTCTCTAGCTTTTTAAAAACATAAAATTTTTTTAAATATAAAGGTAATTCATAAATTACTCATCTGTTAAATTGGGGTGCACCTGGCTACATTTCAGGGTGTGTTACTTCACCCAAGTGTACTGGATAAGGAGTAAAAAACAAAATAAATTCTCTTATTTTGGAAAGCATGTCTAAAGACAGCTGCCTTAACAATTGGGCTACAAAGACTTACAGGCTACCAAAGTTTAAATCTAACCATATAAATATCATTCATTTAAAAAATGTTAAAAAATTAAATCCAACAAGTCTGGTTCTGAGAAAAATAAAGAATTATAAATTCAAGATAATATTACTACTAATACTACTAATATTACTGCTAATACTGCTAATACTACTAATATTACTGCTAATACTACTAATATTACTGCTAATACTATTGTATGTAGGTAAATGTAAAAGAGAGAAAAATGGTTGGTACAAATCATGCTGGAGTGCTAGTTTTTGCTTCCAATTAGTTTGGTATCTATCGCCTCATTGACAGCAAGATGATCAAATTTCAAATCTATAACATATTCAAATGACTCCAAAGTGCTGCATATATAAAACTATATTATTTTCCTGTTACCCAGGTGTTGTTGCTAGATAGAAATGGAAATTAGCATTAATGAGAACAAAGATTGGGACAAATATTCATAATGTAGATAATGATAATTCCTCATCCCAGAAATTCAAACCAAAAATTAGCCCTCGAGAAACATGTAGAGAAATTGGCCATGGTTAAACATAATTGGCAGAAATGCCCATCAAACAAAATTGACAAAGTTTGCAATAAACAAGATTAAAGAAAAAAATAGAGTAAAAGAAATAATATTGGACAGCAATAAGGCAAAAGGTTCACAAACTGAAAACAATGTTTACGGACAAACAAGCAACCACAGCATTATGGTTTGATTAAAACAAGATAGAAATGAACTGAGTTGGATGAGAGCAAGAAGTGATCTATCTTATTGGCTACAAAGAAATCCCAGCATGCATCTGTGTGTTTTGTCTATAAATTTGAGAGGGGAAAGTTTGTCACAGTCATTCCGGCCATTATTTGTGAGGTGGGCAATCCTACTAACATTTAAAAAAAAAAAAAAAAAAAAAAAGATATTTGTTATACCATGAAATTATGACATGGGTTTGTTTGTAAGGTGACTGTGAGTATGTGGTATTATGGTATATAGTGGATTGAATGGCGATGGATAATTTTATGTGGTAAATGTGAGATCCAAGATGTAACTGCTCGTAGATGAGAGCAACTCTGCTGGAGCACATTCATTTCCCTAGGCATCTGACAGCTACACACACATACACAAACACTTACATGGATTTTACACAAACAATGACATGTTTGCTTAAAATCTATATTTTCTCAATTATTTTTACCTAAACTCACATGAACCCGCCAAATATTGTTGGTGAACAAATGTACCATAAGCCACTGAATATTTACTAAAAAAAAAAAAAAAAAAAAAAAAAACGTCCACACTTAACAAAAGTGGTGATTCCCACAACACAATTAGAGATCTTGAGGAACTTCAACCTGGTGCCTTGTCTCGCTCAATCTATCACGATCGAGTAGTGAGTTCGAACCTCACTGGGTGCTCTACATTTTCGGCCTTGTGTCACATCTACGCTTAAAAAATTGTCAATATACCAAGGTTTTGAAAATCAGGGGAGGTAATAAGAAAAATATTTTCAGAATTATCTCCCTTATATTTGACTTCTTTTTTTTTTAAGTTAGAATTTTAGACGGAGGCATGTTGACACGTGTTGAAAAACCCAAAGTATTTAATATTGTTGAAGTTATAATCGAACGAAACTTAGTTTGTAAATCTTGACAAAAACGTTAGCGATAACTTCAACAACAACGTTTTTATCAAGATTTACAAACTAAGTTTCGTTCAATTTCGTCAAACAATCAAGGAAATTTGAATATGATCTGTTTAAAAGTTGATGTCAATTTTTATTCAATTAAATATGAATCATTTTGTTGTACAACCTTTCAACATTTTTCCTTCAACTTAAAGATTCCGTCTTTGCAGTTTTTCAGTGGTTTCTCAGTAAAGAACTCATTAAAGATAGTTTTTTTTTATGTCATCCAAAGAATTGAGATTATTTTGCAAGGACCTAAATAAATGAAAATCTGAAGGAGCAATATCTGGTGAACATGGCAGGGAGGGCAACACATCTCAGCCAAGCTGCAACGATTTTTGCCGGGTCACCAAAGAAACATGAGGTCTGGCATTATCCTGATGGGAAACAACACTTTTCCTGTTCAACAATTCTGGGCATTTTTTTTTTTTTTATTTCTGCCTTCATCCAGCTGAGGGCAGTACTTTTCTAAATTAACTGACTGGTTACTTGGCAAAAACTCATACTACAGGATTCCTTTTCAACCCCAACAAATGCACAGCAGGACTTTCTTAAAATGAAGACCTACTTTTGGGGTGGCTAAAGTTGGCTCTTATTGCTTACCCCTGGGTTGTGAAATGTGAGTTATTCTCAGTCAATGTCATGATTTAGTTGTCATCTGTAGGGGGGGCTGAATGTTCTTCATCAATAAGGCTAAACAACCAACTCTAAATTTAGTAAACCACTTCAGTACATTTCTGTCAGCTGAAGCACTTTCACTGTACATAATATGTATCTTTTTTTTGCTGCTTGCAAGACATTTTTAGCTTTTACAGTAATAAAAAAAACATCAAGTGTCAAAAAGGTGCCTTATAATCTTCCAATTTCAAAAGGAAGCAAAATTGACATGAATTAAATAATTTTAAAGTTTCTTGCATTGTGGTGCAGTGGATATTGGCTCGGAACAAGAAATCGCAAATACCGTTGAGAAAGATATTAATCCGACTCTTCCCTCCAGTTATGGATTAAATAACAGGACAGATTGAGTTCTATAGCCTTGGATGGCAACCAATCTACCGCAGAAATATATGGCAACCTACTGTGGGATAATCTTCAACCCAGTCAGTCATGTCTCTTTTGCGACATGATCATTCAAGCGTGTATCATGTATGGCATTTAACTGACTGGCTGAAACTTTCTTTCTGAAAAGATAGTTTGAAATGTGCTCTGATCAGAAATGTAAACATATATCTGTCAATAATTTGACACATTCTAACATGTTGGCATGAAATTTCCAGACAACACAACTCTTCTTCTATGTGCTTTTTCCCGCCAGGGCATGGGTGATTATGGCTTTCCACACCTCCCTATCCCTGGTGGCTCTCAGCACATTTTCCCCTATTACAGCGTGCAACCCTCGTTCCGATCGTCCACCCACACAGGCCAGTCAAGTACGTTACACACTGTTTTCCCATCTTTTCTTCTCTCTATCTGGCCTGTTAGTATCAGGTTCTCCAAGCCCTCTCTTCCTCATTATATGTCCCAAGAACTTTAGCTTTCTCTTCCTGATACTCAGTATTAAATTTCCTGTTCATTTCCATCCTTTCCAAAACTTCATCATTGCTCACATGCTCGATCTATGATATCTGCAGCATAACACATTCAGTCAGTTAAGTGTCATACATGATACACGCTTGGGCGATCACGTCTCGAAAGAAACATAACTGACTGGGCAGAAGATTATCCCGCAGTAGGTTGCCATTACTTTCTGCAGTAGACTGGTTGCCAGCCAAGGCTATAGAACCCAATCTGTCCTGTTATTTAACCCATAATTGGAAGGAAGAGACGGATTAACACCTTTCCCAAGGGTATTTGCGCGTAAGTGAATGCAATGAATTCAACTGGATTTCAAACGCGGCTCCCTGATTTCTCGTTCCGAGCCGATATCCACTGCAGCACAACGCACATCCGATAAAACATTACTTTGACAAAATCTCTACTTCACATTTTAATAATTTCTTTAATTTAATTTTATAGGTAAAACAATATTCATAGTAAAGAATATTTTTCAAGGAATTTTTTTCCTATTTAACAGCAAAGAATAAATTCTTAGAATTTCTTACTCTTGAGAATGTAACATACAACTGGTCATGGATAAATATTTTTTTTGGAGCCAAATTCCAACTTTCTGAAGTATTTCACCTTTGTGATTTGCTTATAGCTCTCACAAAGGCAGGGAAAACTGGAAAAAGGATTCTTGTTAAAATTTTTTTTTTTAAATAAAGTTACAAAAACACCTAAAATGTAGTAAAAAATAGAGATGTTTTGATTGAAAACTACTGATTTCAGCTTTTTTTTTTATAAAGTTATATCAAAATTTTTTTTTTAATCATATCACCCTGAGCAAGGCGATAACTCCACTGATGTGCAGGGGGCTACGTAAGAGTGAAAAGATTGGAAAAGAGAAAACCGGAGACCACATCCTAAACAGGGAACAAGGAATGAGCCTCTTCACCTGTTCAATAGACGTGGGTGGAGTGTGAACTGGGCAATAGTTTAGTCTATCGACTCCAATTGAGAGAAGAAGGAAAAAAAGAAAAGGAGTGAAAAAGATTGGAAAAGAGAAGGCCGGAAACCACATCCTAAACAAGGAACAAGGGATGAGCCTCTTCACCTGTTCAATAGACGTGGGAGGAGTGTGAACCGGGCGATAGTTTAGTCTATCTACTCCAATTGACAAAAAATAAAGAAAAGAGTAAAAAGATTGGAAAAGTGAAAGCCGGAAACCACATCCTAAACAGGGAGCAAGGGATGAGCCTCTTCACCTATTCAATAGACGTGGGTGGAGTGTGAACCGGGCAATAAATGTTAATACTGAACTTTATATCCTCTTACCTGTTTGCACCTCTCTCCAAAATCGGGTTTTAATTAGTCAATTTATAGCTAATTTAGAGGGTGTAATGGATGGGCAAACTAACAAAGTCACAGAATTTTATATATACATAAATAGATTAAAAAGTATTTTTCTATCAGGTCACATTGGTCCACATGGAATACTGTTGTCATATCTGGTCAGGCACCCCTCCTGTTCATCTCAGTGCTCTAGACAGACTCCAAAGGAAAACCTGTAATGTGATTGGTCAACTCCATCCAATTTCTTTCTCATCATCAAGCTGTGGCTTCCCTCTGTCTCGTCTATAAATATGGCTTCTGAATCACTTGGGTCACTGGTGCCCCCTCCACAAGAATTTACTCAGGCAGCCAGACTGGCAACAAGGTCTCACTCTTTTGCAGTTAGATCAACCAAATGCAGGCAACAACTCTATTCTAGCAGCTTCTTTTCTCGTGCTTCCCGCCTGTGGAACTCCCTTCCATATACTTGCTTTCCTGACGGCTACAACCTCCAGCATTTTAAATGCAAAGTCAATTCCCATATCTTATCCACTTAACTCCAGCCGTTTTTACATTACCCCGTGTATCTTGTTCTTTTCCTTTCTCTACTACCTTCGCAAATGTCTTCACTCCTGTGTTCACATCCTTGCCTTTTCTCTTTCACTCCCTGTAGCTGTTTCGTCATTTCTTCGCTCTCCTCCTGCCTAATACTTCAACTATCTTATGTAACCCCCTGCACATCTGTGGCATTAATGCCTTGCTTGGTGTGAAATAAAAAAAAATATCAATATGGGAAAACAATATCAAAATACTAAATAGCACTTACTATAAAGAATCAAAATCTTTGAAGTTGTTATTGTACAGGTTGATTCCAATCTATGCTGAAATACTTCCCTCTGTCTTTTCTACTAATATTTTCAAAGCTTCTGGTCTGACGAGTTTATCTCCCTGGTGCTCCCACCTACACGAATTTACTCATTCTATGAGACTGACAACTGTGATTCCAACATTTTTACAGTGAAAATGGTCAAATGTAACAGCCTTTTCTACTCTATCAGGTTCTTTTCTCGCACTTTGGAACTCTCTTCTATACACTAGCTTCCCTGATAGCTACAATCTTCAAGAGTTTAAGTGCAATGTCAGTTCCCATCTTTTATCCCCTTAATTCACATCTTTCTCTTATGCTTTCTGCCTCCACCCACCCTGATCTTCTTCCTCTTTCTTTTCGCTCTTCTCACTTGTAGTTCTCTGCAAACCAGTGGCAGTACTGCCTTACTTCAGGTGAATTGATGAAGAAAAAAAAAATATGAAGGACAGAAAATTGTCAAACATTAAAATTGCCCTCATCCCTGAAGAGACATGCATATCAAAAAAGAAGAATATCAAGATCAAACCTTGTTAAAAGCAATTTTGTCATATTGAATATCGATAATAATATTTCTCCTTTGCTTTAACAAGAGAACAGTAGGCTGACCAATACAAGTCTATCCAAGCACACATGCACATAGTTTAGCCTCAAGGATTTTACTCTTTTCTAAAATAATAATGGTCGAGTGCTCTTGCTATCCACCTAGGTGTCCTTGACCAAATCCAACGGAGAATCTGTAATGTGATCAATCCCGACCTCGCAGCTCAGACACAATCACTTTCTCACTGGCGCAATGTGGCTTCCCTGTGTCTCTTCTACAAATACTTTCACAGCTTCTGCTCCAATAAACTTAGCTCACTGGTACACCCTATATACGAATTTCCTTGAGCCACAAGATTAGCAACTAGGTCCCACCCTTTTACTGTGAAACCAATAAATTGTAAACACAAATTCTACTCCAGCAGCTTCTTTTCTCACACTTCCTGCCTGTGGAATTCCCTTCCGCATACTTGCTTTCCTGACAGCTACAATCTTCAAGAATTCAAATGTAAAGTCAATAGTCATCTCCTGTCTCACTAACTTACATCCTCTCTCTCATGCTTTTTTCTTCGTCTACCCAACTCTCATCAGTATTTTCTTCCTTCTCCTACTCTCTTCCTGACACCCCCTATAACCTGTCACTCATTCTCATAACATTCCTCCTATGTAACCCCCTGCACAACAGTGGCAATAAAATACCTTGCTTGGGGCCACACAATTATAAAAAAAATAATAAAACATTTGGATTCTCTTTGCCATCAATGACATTTGAGTGCTAAACTTTAGTAAACATATTTCAGAAAAGATAAATTTACGCTTGAGGATTATAAAGAAAGTTAATTAACCAATTACAAAAAGAAATTAACTTACCCTGATCTTTAAGAGTTTCCGATATCACGATACCATCTTCAGGAAATTTGGCAATACTTGTACCAGAAGCATAATATACTGTCAAAAGAAAAGCAAAAAACAAAAATACATTTTTTTTCCTTTTGTTGGTCAAGCATTATTTTCTTACTCAATGTAATTATATATATATATATATCGCCAACTGATGTCAATTCGATCAGGTTTCAATCCTGGCTAGAAGCAATCCGATGCTTGAATCAGGTTATAAAGCTCCAGAGTGAGCGACTTGATTTGAGTAGTCGTGGCTCTGAGAGGCACAGTCCTATGGTTAAAAGAGTTTGGATGAGTTCCTCCCAGGAATATGTGAATGAGTTGCGCTATATCAAGTTTAATTAGTTACCTCTTCATCACCGGGGCCCGCGGTACAGTTGGTATGACATCTGCTTAATAACACAACTGTCTAGGTTTCAATTCCTGGTTGTGGATGCGCACTGCTGATGATTCCCAAATATAGGATGAAATGGCCGTCTAGTGCTTTCTGGATTCTGTTGAGGTCTAATAAAAACTTGATGAACTATCTAATTATTTCAAATCCTCCTACAATTTCAGTCAATATATATAACATAGAATATTTGGTATTTACGTCAGATAAATTCTGATAGAGAAGAATCCAATGTTAAATTTATTTAATTTAACAGAGTCATATAATCGAGAAAAAATTTCAGATATTCTACAATTTCATGGCTAATACATATTTCACAGCAGGAAAAAAAATATTAAATTCCGTTTTGTTATTTTAAATACTGAAAAATTAAAAAAGTCCCAGTTGACCCTGACAAAAAAAATGGAACTGAAACCAGTTGGTTATTTTTTGTGTTTCTTATTTTTTATTTCATCATCTTTAAAAAATGCCTGTAAGTATGAAATTAACTATTTCCTGTCGTTATATATATATATATATATATATATATTTTTAATCATGTCACCCCAAGCAAGACGGTAATGCCACTCAAGCGCAGGGAGCTACATAAGAGTGAAAAGTTTGGAAAAGAGAAAGCCGGAAACCACATTCTAAACAAGGAACAAGGGATGAGCCTCTTCACCTGTTCAATAGACGTGGGTGGAGTGTGAACCAGGCGATAACCGGGCAATAGTTTAGTCTATCTACTCCAATTGAAGAAAAAAAAAAAAAGAAAAGAGTGAAAAGTTTGGAAAGCAAGAAACCACATCCTAAACAAGGAACAAGGGATGAGCCTCTTCACCTGTTCAATAGATGTGGGTGGAGTGTGAATATATATACACTAATGCACCCCAAATTATTTTTAAGTCTGCTCACATATTCTCCAAATTAGAAGTTGCATTACTCTGATTGGTCCACATTGTACATACAACAATGCTTCCCTGATTAAAGAAGTTTTGCTTGTTTTTAACCTTTTAAAACCCTTCAACTTGAAATAAACCTCATCATGTGATAAGACACAAGAAGTGTCAAAAGAAAATAGTGACTTTTGTAGTGATATTATAACATATTCATGTTATATATATATATATATATATATGAGTGTCTAACTCAGACTGCCACACAAAGAATTGTTTAAAGTGGTGAACGCTTGTGTAGCACCATCCACACTTTTTAGAACTGCTGATAACAAACAATCTGTGCAGAAGTTCGCCACGGATCGCATGAACAGCAGACCTCAGTTATTTAACCCATAACTGGAGGGAAAGGACGGATTAATACCTTTCCCAATAGTACCTGTGCGCAAGTGAATGCAAAGTGTTCGACCGGAATTGGAACTCGGCTCACCAATTTCCCTTTCCAAGCCAACATCTACTGCACCACAATGCACATTCATCAATAAACGCTTACAGCACCTGGTATTCCCAAACGATCACCCATCTAAGTACTGACCAGGCTCAACGTTGCTTAACTTCGGTAATCAAGTGGGAACCGGTGTATTCAACATGATATGACCGTAATATATATATATATATATATATAGTGAGGTGAAACACGTTTTTGGACAGTAAAAAAATTGATTCAGAATTATATATTGAAAGAAAAGCATTGTCTAAAGCTCACAATATATTTGGAAAACAATTATAAATGCAAATAAACAGCAAAAATAAATTATTTGACACGTATATATAATTTACTAGCAGTGAATCTGTGAAGCTATTGGAAGCAAACGCAGGCATTATATTTGCGATAGGGATTACTAGCAGTATAGCAGAACATTGCTCGGGTGTAATGAAAGCTTTAAAACTAATCTATGGTCCTGGGGCTCAGACTCAGCCTAAAGAATATTTGTGTAAAGTTTGGTGAGAAAAAATTGTGCATTTGTATAAAGGACATACAGACAGATAAACAGACACACACACAAACATCTTGCCTTTTATATATATATATATATATATATATAATCGATTTTCTGCACTATTGTAAGAATTGCAACCTTGAAACTTCTGAATATCGTTTCTTATGTCTTTGTCTATGAGTATATCAAATTTGATTAAAATCGGACCACTCCGTCTATAACCCAATTTTTTCGATTATCGATATTTATCAGGGGTACCTCGACACAAAACCTAACTAAGAACACTCGCAGATGCTTATAGTACATCTGTGTAAATTTTCAAGAAAATCAGTTCAGCCTTTTTGGAATCTATAGGTAACGGACACACACAGACAAAGTTCCATTTATAAATAAGTTTAGATGTACAAATTATTAAAACAGGTAGTGAAAAAAGTAATTGGACAGAATATAAATTATGCTTTAAATGTGTTTAATATTTACTTGGTCTGCCTTTATTTTCAGCCCCAGCTCTCAGTCTTTTCCTTTAGATCTCTACAAGCACCTAGCATGATTAGGTGGGAATTTTAGCCCACTCTTCTTCTGCAAAAACTTTCAATTCACTGAGGTTCTTTGGTCGCCTTTCACGAATCTGGTTCTTCAGTGTTCTCCAAAAATTCTCTATTGCATTCATGTCTTGCGATTGGCTGGGCCATGTCAACACATTGATGTTATTGTTTTGAAGCCATGCACATGTTGCTTTGGCTGTATGTTTCGCACCATTATCCTGTTGAAAAACCCAATCTGGTCCAAGTTCTAATTTCTCAACTGATGATGGCAAGCAATCTTCTAAAATCTGAATATATTTGGTTGCATTCATTGTGCCCTCAATAATTTTCAGTTGTCCCGTACCATTATATGCAAAACATCCCTAAACCATAATGCTACTGCTTCCGTGCTTCACAATTATAATTTCCACCAATAAGAGTAGATAGATTTGCCTATCATCTAGGTCACACTCCTTTCTGGTTTTTTGAACAGGTGTAAAGGGTTATCCCCTGTCTCCTGTTTAGGATTGGATTTCCGGTTCCTTCTAAAGTCTACTTCAACTTCATATTTTTACTCTGCCATTTTACTTACTATTTACTAACTCCTCAATAGGAATAGAAAGTTTTGCCTATTGTCCCCTTCATACTCCTCTTCAGTTCTTTGAACAGGAGTAGGAGTTTATTCTTTGTTTGTTGATTAAGATTGGGTTTCTGGTTCCTAGAAAAGTATTTTTTTCTCATTTACTTCCAGTCGCCCCTTGCATCTGTAAAGATCTTATGGAACAACCAGCCAGTAATCAACTAGAATAGAAGTTGTCTAACTGACCAAAAAACCACCAGGGCAAATTGGTAGGTGGTTTAAATAATAACCTGGGAGATTCCATTCTGTTACAGGCAAGTCTATTCTATAAGCATTGATTGGCTGATAATTTCAGTGTGCACATTGAGCTCCATAAATATTCAGCACAATATCCACCATTTGTCTTTGGGCCACATAGGGACATGTATTCAGTTACAACCCTGTTTATTTTTGTCTGCCAACTGGATGCTAGTTGGAAACATCAGGAAGGTGAGTTTCACACTCTTGAATGTTCACCTTTCTATAGGGAGACAAAAGAAGACAGCCATGTTGAAAGGTAAGTTATTTGACTTCTACAGCATCTTGGTGGCATTATCACCTTGCCTGGAGTGGAACTTAATCTGTCACCCTCAAGTGGTACTTGGGCCTTGTACAGGGTGATCATCATTGTAAATAAAATATAACCTAACCAAGATCACAGGCAAATTACATTCAAACCAAAAAGTCACTATTTCAATTTACAGAGAGTGGGCTGTAAAGACTTAATATATATTGTCTCTAATACATTAACTTATTACAGCCTTCCTTCTGTAAACAGAAAGAGTGGCTTTTAGGTTTGAATGTAATTTGTCTATGATCTGGGAAATAGAAATTACAAACTGAATAAAATGTAGACATTTACGCTAACATAAAATTTTCAGAAAATCTGGTTGGTTCCAATGACATCCAATACAAAAAACCAGACACTTTTCAGTTTTTTAAAAGATGTTGTAGTAATGGTTAACAGTGTGGATTAAGGAATTGGAGAGACAAGTTCAAATTCTAGTTGAGTTCATTACATTCACTCATGCGCTAATACTCTTGGGAAAGATATAAATCCATCTTTCTCCCTTCTCAGCTATAGGTAAAATAGGAAGACAGACTGTATCTAATAGCCTTGGATAGCAACCAGTCTAGGAGAAAGAAATTGAAGCAAATCCACTCCTGAGTGGAGGGAAGAGATAACCTCAACAAGCAAAACATCTTGCAAAAGGAACCAGCAAACCATTGCACTATTTTGGCATTAATGTCACTGTTACATGTTAGGTGTAACAAAAGAAAAAAAAGAAAATTTTGATTAACCAAAACTTAAAGAGATAAATCAAAAACAAATATTTAATTTCCCAAAACATTAGATAAAAATATTTACAAATATACAGTTTTTGCATTCAAAAAAGAAAACAGAGCAGACAAAGTGTTACGAAGAGGAAGGAAGGGTCAAATATCTTTACCCAATTAAGATTGTGAAGTTTAAGTGCTATACTTTTTGGAAATCCTCAAATGTGTATATAAAGAATAATTATTAGTTTAGTCAATGAAAGAGGCAAAAATATATATTTACCCATATAGTTCCATGAGGTTCTCTTTCAGGTTTTAGTTGGTCAGTGACTTTTCTTAGAGATTCTTTCAGCTGGATATAAATCCTTGAATCAAAGCCGGAGTTGATAATGTCAGCAAATCCTGTTAACAACTAACTACTCTCTTCCCAAAACCTCTTTTTATAGGAGCTAACACCGAATTTGCATATTCTAGAATCTTTTAGAATTCTCTCGATTTTACTAGGACATTCTGGCATCTTCCAAAACATTCTATTCCTAAGTTCTCTATTTTTACAACTACTTCATGAATTAACACTTTTTTGTAATAACAAGTAAGACTCGGTCAAGTCCCTTACTACAACTTTTTAGACATTATTAATATTATTAATAACATTATTAATATTATATTAATTAATATTATTAATAACATTATTAATATTATTTTTATATATAAATGCATCCTCATAACAATCACCATGAACCAAAATTGAGAGAGGAGAAGAATGGTGACCACAGTAGCTACACAAAATACGCTAACTGAATAAAATGAATGAATTAGAACAAGGACACATTTCAAAAGCTAAGCAAAATATAGAGTGACAGGAAAATTTCGTTGGAGACAAAGAAAAGAGTACTGAACTGTTATGTAATATCTGTCCTTCTATATGGCAGTGAATGCTGGACAATCTCCTCACAGATGAAGAAGGGACTTTAAGCAATAAAAACAAAGCCAAGAGTAGTGGACTGTTATGTAAAATCAATCCTCCTTTATGACAGCGAATGCTGGACAATCTCCTCACAGATGAAGAAGAGACTTGAAGCAACAGAGACAAAGAAAAGAGTACTAAACTGTTATGTGATATCTGTCCTCCTATATGGCAGTGAATGCTGGACAATCTCTTCACAGATGAAGAAGGGACTTGAAGCTATAGAAACAAAGAAAAGAGTACTGAACTGTTATGTAATATCAGTCCTTCTATATGGCAGTGAATGCTGGACAATCTCCTCACAGATGAAGAAGAGACTTGAAGCAATAAAAACAAAGGCAAGAGTAGTAGACTTATGTACAATCAGTCCTCCTTTATGACAGCAAATGCTGGACAATCTCCTCACAGATGAAGAAGAGACTTGAAGCAACAGAAACAAAGAAAAGAGTACTGAACTGTTATGTAATATCAGTCCTTCTATATGGCAGTGAATGCTGGACAATCTCCTCACAGATGAAGAAGAGACTTTAAACAATAAAAACAAAGCCAAGAGTAGTGGACTGTTATGTAAAATCAGTCCTCCTTTATGACAGCGAATGCTGGACAATCTCCTCACAGATGAAGAAGAGACTTGAAGCAACAGAGACAAAGAAAAGAGTACTAAACTGTTATGTGATATCTGTCCTCCTATATGGCAGTGAATGCTGGACAATCTCTTCACAGATGAAGAAGGGACTTGAAGCTATAGAAACAAAGAAAAGAGTACTGAACTGTTATGTAATATCAGTCCTTCTATATAGCAGCGAATGCTGGACAATCTCCTCAAAGATGAAGGAGAGACTTGAAGAAACAGGAACATGTGAGCAACAACAAGGTTTTGGAGAGGATCATTAAGAGACAGCTAAGGTTTCTGGGACACCTAATAAGAAAAGGCTTAGCGAACATAATACTCACAGAACAAATAGAGGGAAAGGGAGACAGGGGAAAGCAGCATAAGAACTACTTAATAAGCTTGAGCAGGTGGATGGCTGAGCAGAGTTTGGGAGAGATTCCAAGAGGAAAAGTGTTAATAGTGACAAGGGATAGGGGCAAGTGGAAATTCATGATTGCCTATGTCCTGAGAAGAAGAAAATATCAAAACGTGTTTTTACTCACATTCATGGTCACCAAGCGAGAGGTCTCCTTCAAACACTTGATCACTTTAAAATAAAATAAATGCAGAAGATTAAGAATTTGAACACATATACAATTTAAACAACAAATATTTAGAAAAAATTGTTTTTGATAGATTTACGCATTTCAATTTTTCATAAAAAATGGAGGCAAGGTTAATAACATTTTTATTTAAATCTTAATTGACAGATATATTTACTTCTTACATCACTTTATAACATAGATCAGTCACTTAAATGCCATATCTGATACACACTTGGGTGATCATGTCTCAAAAGAAACATGACTGACTGGGCAGAAGATTTTCCTGCAGTAGGTTGCCATTACTTTCTGCAGTAAACTTATTGCCAACCAACCCAATCTGTCCTGCTATTTAATCCATAGCTAGAGGGAGAAGAGAAGGTATGAAAGGTATTTGTGCAGAAGTAAATACAACAAATTCAACTGGAAAAGGCCCAGGTAGAATTTTAGGGAAGGCAGAAGACGTTACATGCATTTTGGACAGTGATGGTGAGAGGCACTTACACAGAACAGGAAGGAGGTGAGTTTCATCAGGGGACGAAAAGAAGTAGAAGGCCCAGGTAGAATTCCAAAGAATGAATTCCTCATGGCTTCTTCCATATTTGGACATTGGCACGGGGAGCCCTGATTGGTTGTTCAGGGAACGCTGGTATTCCCAGAGCACATCATGCCAAACTCCAGACTTTGCACAGGGGTGCTATAAAAATGGGGGGAGGAGGGACCCTGCAGAAATGAGACTGAACAGAAAGACGAGAACCACTGCTTCACCACCCTGAAGTAGAACCTCTGACTTAAAGCCTTGTTCCAGAAGTCTCATTCAAAACCATGACAACAAACACCATGTCATGACAATCAGAGAGGGTTGATAATTATTGTACAGAGAATACAAGCCTGCTTAAGCCATCAATAACTGTACTATCAACTTTGTATCCAGGAATTGTATATAAACATTTTTTTTTCTCTCTTATCCATTTTTTTTTTATTTTCGTGTGACTCAACTCTAACCGAACCAAATCAAGTCATCAATTCCAGTTAACCATTCGGACGAAACCAGTCTTGCAATCAATAAAACACAATGTGGTAGCAAGACAATACTTGGGCCGAAGCAATCAATTCAACAAGCAGTGAAGAGGACCGAGCTTGAATAATTGGGAATAGACATCATATTGAATCCTTATGATATAGTTAGATAATGATAAATTTCAATCCAAACATTGTGACCAGTCAGTCAATCACCCATAAAATAAATTTAGTAATTTATCTAAAAGGTATTTTGTTGGAATGGGGGGGTGGGAGTAAGAAAAAATGGCAAGAAGCTCTTTAAAGTTATCACAGCCAAAAACATCAGCCAATAGGAATCAACTTTTTCCTAGCAAAATCAATGAGGTTTAGGATCAGACTTACCTGAATGCCATGCCTAACGGTGCTAACAGATCATTGATAGCCGGAATGTTTGCTCCACCCGTGTCAGGCATCCACCATTGTCTGAAATTTCAATATCAATCAATTGTAGAAATACAAGTATTTTACAAGTATGTTTTTGTATATTATTTTAATCTTGAAACTTTTACTCACAAATAAAATATTGCAATTATAGTTTGCCTACGTGGGATTTGGTTGATGATGATGGTGTGTGTGTGTATATGTGTGTGCGTACATTTTGAGTGTCTGGTAGCATTTTTATTTACATCTGGTAGTTATCCGCATGCTAACAGGAGTGGGGTTGCATGAGAGAGAAAGAATTTAAGTTACACTGGTTGTGGATGTAGGTAGACAGATATATACTGGGTGGAATGGATAAAATGTCATCTAAATTACGCAAAAATGAAAATAACAGTGACACCTCATTTTAACGGACAGATTTACCAAAATTACACAAAAATATCTTGAAATACTAAAGAATAAATTTATTCATAAAATCTCAATTGGCTTAAACCACAGACTCCAGACAACTTTGAAATCTTCTGCAACTCTTCTGGATGGTCTCCTGGTTTAAGTTTGAATTCTCCCATAATCCTTGGCTTCAGTTCATTGTTGGTGCTAAAAGTTTTGTTGGTCTCTTGCTCAACTTTGCCCCACTCATAATAATTAAGGTGGTTGCAGTCTGGGAAGTTATGTGGCCAGATGTAAGGGGTGATGTGGTCACAAAAATTGTTTGACAGCCATGAGTAGCATCTCCTGCTTGTGCAATATGGTGCAGAGTCCAGCAGCCACCCTCTTGACCTAGGAGAGCATTACCTCCTCAAGTTAGTGAACATTTATACAACTCTAGATACATACATAAAACAATATATACACTCAGTTAAAAGTAAAAATCAAATTCATCCTTAATAATGGCTAAAAGTATAGCCAAAAGTGCCAGATATACAGAACATTCTACATAATTTCTACCCAGAACACAAGAAAAATTAAATAAAAAGACTTGAGTATCTTATCAGTCATTTTTAATGAAACTTGTATAAAAGGATTAATGCCCAAATACACAATATATACATTACCGGCCATAATTATTAGGCCACCCCAGTTTTTAAAAAAAATATGTATTTTATACTATTTTTAGTATTTATTGCCAAGTTGATAATTATAAATGAAAATAGAATGGTTCTTTTTTTTCCATTCGACCTCAGTTGAAACAATTCCAAATTTATCCATTCTTGCATACCTTGTATTTTCATCATAGAACTTCACTTTTCTCATCACAGACACATTGTACCAATCAGCAAAGATCATCACAGACAAGCCATGATCAATATCCCGTTTCAGCTTGGTAACCTCTTCAGGAAAATATTCCTCTTCGGCATCCACGACAAGCAGTGTGCCTGAAATATAATGAACCAATTTAGATAATCAAGTCTTGCTTTTACCTTCACTAATTTATCTTTTAATAAGACTTTTTTTTTTATTGCATTACAATTTAATATTATATTGGATAGCAATTTCACTATTGTTCTCTTTTTTGTTCAGAATTTTTTTCTTGATAAAGAAAATTATAAAATTGAATAAAAAAAGAACGTACTTTTAATATGAGGTCTGATAAAAAAAAGTTTTGGAACTGGTGGTATAAAAAAATACAACACATATATATTCAGCACTTCATCTCCTTCAAAATAGTCCCCTTCGAAAGCCATACACTTTATGTGTGTGTGTGTTTGTGTGTGTGTGTGTGTGTGTGTGTATATATATATATATACACACACACACGTGTATATATATATATATATATATATATATATATATACACACACACACACCCAGTACTGTGCAAAAGTATTAGGACAAGAACTATTTTATCTTTTATAAGGCATATTGACAGAAAATAAACAAATTAATGTAATTTTATTTGACTTACTCAACAAATGCTTTAACAAGAAAAAAAATACTTGTTACAAAATAGATTTAATATTTAGTATAGTAACCTTTTGCTTTGATCGCAGCCTTCATTCTGTCAGGCATTGACATCACAAGCTTCTTCAAAGTATCTAATGTAATTACTAGTGTAAATGAAAATTTATTAAATCTTACTCATGATAATGGTATCTTCTGCCAAGCAGCTTGTATTTGTTTCCAAAGTGTGTCTTGAAAAGTAACATTAGATTTCTCAATTTTTTTTATCCAAAATATCCCATAGATGTTCAATAGGATTGAGATCAAGGCTTTGTGGGGGCCAATTCAAATTCCAAAGCGTTCCTTCCTCTTCCTTTTTAAGTAAATAATTCTTACAAAGGTTTGGGTTTTCACTCTGTATTTGAATTTCAGTGAGGTTTTTAGGAAAATCACCCCTGTCCTAATACTGTTGCTGACTACCAGTAGTGTGCAAAAGTGTTAGCACAGGGGTGATTTTAAACTTTATTTTGATGCCTCATAAAAGATAAAATGGTTCTTGTCCTAATACTTTTGCACAGTACTATATATATATATATATATATATATATATGAGGCTTGATAAAAAAGGTTTTAAACTGTTGCTATAAAAAGAAAATTACAAAACATATCAACTTGGCATTTCATCTCCTTTGAAATAGTCCCCATCTGGAGCCACATACTTTATCCAGCACCACTTCCATTGATGGAAGCATTTCTGGAACTCTTTTTTTAAGGATAGCAAGCAGATGCCTCATCATATTCTCTTGGATTCCTCGACGTCTTGAGATCTTGTTTCTGTCAAGGAGGAAACAAAAAGCAGGGATTCAAATCCACAGAGAACATGCTACCTCATCGATGATAACTCGACTGTTTATCTTTACCATTTTTTGAGCTTGCTGAATCTTCTCATCAGTAGTGGGAGGTTGATGGGTGTCCTTGCTTCTTCTTGGGTGCCACACTTTCCAGCCACTTTTAAACTTTTCAATCAACTCATACACACTTCTATATGGTAGCGCACGGTCACCGTATTCTGTTAAAAACCTCCAACAAAGTTTAGCCCTCAAACAATTATTTCATGCCTTGCTTCTTATTCATTCCACTCGCACTGCAGACACACACAATTAGGAACATTTCCTCCATTCTTTGTGTAAACTATTTAAAACAATTTCAACCAAGAAATGTTTAAATTTTAGAGAAAATTATTTGTGGTTTCTTATCCATTGAAAGAAACAAAAGCAAAGAGAACTCACCATACTGACTAGCATCAAAACACGTGTAAGGAGAACCTGAAATGCAAAAAGAAATAAAGAATGGCTTAAAAGTATTATCAACATTTTTATCTTTTGATCTGGAAATAGTTTATTGAAATTTTATCAATGACATCTAAAGTAATTTCTGCTATTTTCACATTCATTTTTTATTAATAAATTTGACAGCACAGAAAACAAACAAGAGTGAAAACCCCGTTTAACAGACAAGAGGAGAGATCCCCCCCATTCAGATAAGAGGGAAGATCCCCCCTCCCCCCTGTTCAACAGACAAGAGGGAAGATCCCCTCCCGTTCAACAGACAAGAGGGAAGATCCTCCCGTTCAACAGACAAGAGGGAAGATCCCCTCCCGTTCAACAGACAAGAGGGAAGATCCCCTCCCGTTCAACAGACAAGAGGAAAGACCCCCTCCCATTCAACAGACAAGAGCAAAGACCCCCCCCCACGCTCAACAGACAAGAGGGAAGATCCCCTCCCATTCAACAGACAAGAGGGAAGATCCCCTCCCATTCAACAGACAAGAGGGAAGATCCCCCCCACTCAACAGACAAGAGGGAAGATCCCCTCCCGCTCAACAGACAAGAGGGAAGATCCCCTTCGTTCAACAGACAAGAAGAAAGATTCCCACCCTGTTCAACAGACAAAAGGAAAGATCTCCTCCCGCTCAACAGACAAGAGGGAAGATCTCCCCACCCGTTCAACAGACAAGAGGAAAGATCCCCCCGCTCAACAGACAAGAGGGAAATCCCCCCTCCGTTCAGCAGACAAGAGGGAAGATCCCTCCTGTTCAACAGGCAAGAGGGAAGATCCCCCATGTTCAACAGGCAAAAGCAACTCCCCACTTCCACAGGCAAGTGAAAAATCCTGTGAAATGAAGGAAAAAATATTAGACAGAAAAGAACACTGCAAAATTTGATAAACGAAATAAATCAGCACATATGCCAAGCTTTGTGAACCTCCTCAGTAGGCCAAGCATAGAAACACAACACAGGAGCCTTTAATGAATAAACACAAAGTAAACGTGGGATAAAATATTCTCAATATAAATTTGAAACAATTTCTAATTCATAATAAAGCAAAAAGGAATCTTGTTGTAACCCTAAAAGATTACTGAGTGAGTAATCACCAAAGCAGAGGTTGGGAATAATAGTGTATCAAAAAGTACAAGACTTGCACCCTGTGTGTAGTAGATACACTGCTAGTGAACTGATAGTCGGTATAATCACTCTACTCTCCAATAGTGTCCATGTATTTAAGGGGACAGGAACATCCCATTCTTGCCTACAGATCTTTTTAAAGAATTCTTGGAACACTGAATTCATTGCAATTCTACCAAAAGAGTGAATAGAGAAGTTTTATTTTGGCCCCATTTTGTTTCCCTCAAACTGGCAAAGAGTCTATATTTAAAAAAAAAAAAAAAAAAAAAAATACAAACACACACATTGAAAAAAAAAAAAGCAGCATACCTAAAACTTCGACGAAATATCCACTGTTGCGTAAATGTTGATACATATCTTTAAAATTTGTATGGATGTGGTCACCATTCCTGTTTAAAAAAATAAGACAACACTAAATAAATAAACTTGCAGAAACCTAAATCAGAACAATGATAAAATAATATTAAATTCCTTGACTGATTTGCTGATTTAAAAAAAAAAAACAAAAAAAACATGCCATGATGATAAGAATGGAACCTAAGTATAAACATGATATCCCTTTACATTTCATAACACAGTTTATACATTATTGTGGTAAGAGCCAGTTACCCTCCTTATTATGAATGGACTGAAAAAATTCATGATAAGCATTTCCGGGTAATTGTCTATGAAAAAAATAAGATAATACTATTACAGTGACTCGTCTAGCTGAGTATTGAATATCACTATCACGACTGGCTCGATTGAGTTAAGTGTTGCCAGACCCCATATCAAAACATACATATACCCTGAATATCAGTCAGTCAGTTAAGTGCCATGCGCGATAAACACTTGGGCGATCATGTCTCGAAAGAGACATAACTGACTGGGCAGAAGATTATCCCACAGAAGGTTGCCATTGTTTTCTGCGGTAGACTGGTTGCTGACCAAGGCTATAGAACCCAATCTGTCCTATTATTTAACCCATAACTAGAGGGAAGAGACGGATTAATACCTTTCCCAAGGGTATTTGCGCGTAAGTGAATGCAATGAATTCGGCTGGAATTCGAACTCGGTTCCCCGATTTCTCATTCCGAGATATGCGTTGTGGTGCAGTAAATATTGGCTCGGAACGACAAATCAGGGAGCCGAGTTTAAATTCCAGTTGAATTCATTGCATCCACTTACGCGCGAATACCCTTGGGAAAGGTATTAATCCGTCTCTTCCCTCCAGTTATGGGTTAAATCACAGGACAGATTGGGTTCTATAGCCTTGGTCGGCAACCAGTCTACCGCAGAAAGCAATAGCAACCTACTGCGGGATAATCTTCTGCCCAGTCAGTCATGTCTCTTTCGAGACATGATCGCCCAAGCGTGTTTTACATATGGCACTTAACTGACTGACCCTGAATATAGTTTTATATAAATAACATACACCTGAAATTAGTTTTATATAAAATTTAATAAATTTTGTTTACATACAGATACAGGTAATGACGCTCGTCATGTAATGATCACAAAAATTTTTAAGCAGTGGAATTAAGATTTCACATAAAAATACTGTTTTGTATTTTCTGTATTTTCACATAAGATGAAAGACATACAACTTGCATTAGAAATGTTATGCTACATGGTAGTGAAACCTGGCCGCTTAAAAACAGTTGATACTGGCAGAATTGCTTGAACTGACATGCAAATAGTACAGAGGATGTTCAATGTCAGTCTTAGTGACATAAAATCATCAAAGGAGTTAAGAAATAGGCTGGGTATTTGTTGCATTTACTTATGCACAAATACTCTTTGGAAAGATATTAATCCGTCTCTTCCCTCCAGATATGGATCATCAGAGGAGTTAAGAAATAGGCTGAGTATTTGTTGCATTCACTTGCACACAAATACCCTTGAGAAAGGTATTAATCTTCCCTCCAGATATGGATTAAATAACAGGACAGATTGGGTTCTATAGCCTTGATTGGCAACCAGTCTACTGCAAAAAGTAATGGCAACCTACTGCGAAAAAAATCTTCTGCCCAGTCAGTCATGTCTCTTTCGAGACATGATTGCCCAAATATGTATCATGTATGGCACTTAAAGGACCGACCAATTGCCGATATAACGGATACTATGCATCACACAAGACTTAGATGGTTTGAGCATGTTGAAAGAATGGATATAGAAAACTTGGTCAGCAGTTGTAGGTTTATTGAGGTTGATAGTCAAAGAGAAATAGGTAGACCATGTAAAACATGGACCCAAATTATCAAAGACAATTTAAGAAAGTTGAGATTACAACCAGGGCTTACACAAAAGCGGGCGGCCTGGAAAAGGACCATCAAGAAAACCTTGTCCAACCCATTCTAGCAGGGAAACGGACATTAAATGATGATGATGATGATGATGATGATGAAAGTGTCCAAAAAGGATCAATCACTGCTTATAAAATAACTAGCAGTATAGCCCGGCATTGCTCAGGTGTAATGAAAGCTTTTATATATATATATATATTATCGATTTTCTGCACTATTGTAAGAACTGCAACCTTGAAACTACAGAATATCGTTTCTTAGGTCTTTGTCTTTGTCTATGAGTGTATCAAAGTTGATTAAAATAAGACCACTCCTTCTATAACCCGATTTTTTCAATTATCGATATTTATCGGGGGTACCTCGACACAAAACCTAGCTAAGAACACTCGCGGACACTTATAGTACAACTGTGTAAATTTTCAAGAAAATCAGTTCAGCCGTTTCAGAGTCTATAGGTAATAGACACACACACACACACACACACACACACACACACAGAGACAAAGTTCCATTTATAAATAAGTTTAGATATATAAATGCAGGACTTTTTGACATTCTGAATAATATCTTTACTGAGCCATTCACAAACAGAGGGGTTGCTGTGACAATTGCTAACAAAAAACTGGCGCCAATATAGTTTAGGGGCTTTCTGAAATTTTCTATTTGTGGCAAGTCATGTCAGCACTAGAAAAATTTTCGAATTTTGGAGGTTTTCGGACGAAGGATACTCAGCTAGTATTATACTGAAACCCAAGCAAACTGTTATTGTTTGCAAATTAAAGTAATTTGAATGACGTGCTGGTAGAGTATAGATCATTGTCTAGAAATTGAAGTCAACCAATGAGTTTGCCATATGATGATGCCAGCTATAAATGTGACATAGTAAAAATGTAAATGGAGATTTTTCCAAACTTCAGACTGTCATTTGTTTTCCATGAAGGCATTACTTGTTTGTCTGGTCAACAGTTTCAATAAACTTTATTATTTTTTCAATTTGCCTCAAGGAAGTCAATAAAAGCCACTAAGATTCAATTGGAGTAGATAGACTGAACTATCGCCCGGTTCACACTCCACCCATGTCTATTGAACAGGTGTAGAGGCTCATCCCTTGTCCCCTGTTTAGGATGTGGTTTCCAGCTTTCTCTCTTCTAATCGTTTCACTCTTACATAGCCCCCTGCACATCAGTGGCGTTACCGCCTTGCTCGGGGTGATATGATTAAAAAAAAAAAATGTAAAGGGTTACTGTTTGTGAGAGAATATAAGAAAAAAAAAAACACTAAAGAGAGAGAGAGAGAAGAATAAAAGAACAGGAATTAAGGAGACAGAAGATAATGATTGACATTGCATTTAATTTTTGGAAAATCAAATATGGAAAGCAAGTGAGAAGTGCAAGATAAGAAACTGTTAAAATTGAATTTTATTTTTTTTAATCATTTCACCTTAAGCAAGGCAATAAAGTCATTATGGTGCAAGAGGTTACTAAGAATTCAAGAAATTTTTTTTTAAAATCAATTTATTCATGCAAGGAAGTAAAGCCACTAAGATACAAAGAATTACTGAGTGTAATATAAGAAAAACAAAACATTATCAAGGAGCGAGAACAATAATAGAACAGAAATTAAGAAGACAGAAAATAATCATTGACACTGATCTTTAACAGTTTAAAAACAAAATTGACTAGAAAACAAGAACCACAAGCACTGCATTTAAATTCAAAAGTTTAGGTGCCATAGATGAAAATTCATTGGAACAATTACGATTTATAAAAAAGTCACATTTGAAGCTACATTATAGCAACGAGAAACTGACTGAAGCCGAAATGCCAGGTCATGACCAATAACATGGCAGATTCTTTTCAGAATTTCATCAATAATCTCTATGCAAAGAAAAATCTGCAATGTTATTGGTTCTGACCTGGCATCTTGGCTTCAGTCATTTTATTAAAATATCAAGGATTGTGAAAAGCTTACCAATCAAGGGGATCATTTTTCATGCGCAAGTTGTCACGTGGAAAATAACCCGGTGGATATCGAAGATTGTGGTATTGGTCCCATAAAATTCTTTTACTGGAAAAAAAGGAAACATTTTTATATATGTTATTGAAATTATAACACATAATATGCTTAAATTAAGAAAACTATGGGTTTTAAATATTTTTATATATAAATGTATATGCTGTGGTGTAATGGATGGCAGCTCAGAACGAAAAATCAGTAGAGCCAAGTTCAAATTTCAGTTGAATTTGTAGCATTTACTTATGCACAAATACCCCTGGGAAAGGTATGAATCCATCTATTCTCCCTCCAGCTATAGGTTAAATAGCAAGACAGATTGGGTTCTATAGCCTTTGTTGGCAGCCAGTCTACCGTAGAAAGAAACAGCAACCT
This sequence comes from Ascarosepion bandense, assembly GCA_037127315.1. NCBI lineage: Eukaryota > Metazoa > Mollusca > Cephalopoda > Sepiida > Sepiidae > Ascarosepion > Ascarosepion bandense. Next base: position 1,932,644 of record JBBBDQ010002429.1, read on the forward strand.
ACTGCTGGAAAATCTTCTGCCTTGGATTGAAAGAGACATGATCACCCAATTGTGTATCATGTATGGCCATTAATTGATTGACTATATGTAAATACAGAGTGGGGCAAAAGAGGCACACCATAGGGGTTAATTATGTTTTAATATTTTCTTATATTTCAGAAACAGTAGGTCACCAGGTCTGACACCCTTGAAATCTTTCTGTAGGACAATTTGAAATTATTTAGCAAACGTACCCAAGTAATATTGAGGAACTTAAAGAAAGAATTAAATATGAATGCAGTAAAATGAGAGAGGAAACTCTTCAATGTGTGAATGAATCAGGCAGGCACAGAATCAAAATGTTTTCAAAAAGGAGGGGGATGTTTTGAACAACACATATAACAATTCAACAACCTGTAAACAAAACTTTCATGTGTAAGTACACTCAATAAATTATCCTTGGGTTTTATGACTTTTGCCTCACCCTAGATTTTGCTTAGTGAAGGAAAAAATAAATACTAGTCACAAATAATGATTGACAATGACAGTTCATTAAAACTCAATATCATGACTTATTTTTGAATTTAATTTATTTGTTTCAACATTATATTTAATCAATACTTGTATTTGAGTAGATATCACATATTAATTTCTACTGGCCTGATTATTTACAATAAATAATCAGGTTAGTAGAAATAAATATATAAATATACTGTTTGATTAAAAACAGTATATCTACTCAAATATGAATATCAATTAAAAATAATGTTCAAACGAGTAAATTAAATATGCCAGTTGTTAGAACCATTTCGTTAATCTTCGGGATTTTCCATAATATTGTATGTTTACATTTGTTGACATTACGATACACTTCAGAGCATAGATGGTTATTTATGTAGAATCGAAAATTGTGTGATATAATGCTTGACTTGACTTCGATTAGACTGTGGGTCTAAGATGCACCAGATCAATTGGTAGCTTCCCCTATGTTGATAGGAGTCGCAGGTTTGAATCCTGCCGAGTGACACACATTTTTGTAACAAAATTTATTGTAAATAATCAGTCCTGTAAAAATAAATATATAAATATCAGTCAGTTAAGTGCCATACGTGAAACACGCTTTGGTGAAACGTTGTAAACATGGCAGCAAAGATGAGAACAATAGTTTGAATAATGTCAGTCAGTTAAGTGCCATACGTGATACAAGCTTGGGCGATCATGTCTCAAAAGAGACATGACTGACTAGGCAGAAGATTATCCTGCAGTAGGTTGCCATTGCTTTCTGCAGTAGACTGATTGCTAGCCAAGGCTATAGAACCCAATCTGTCTTGTTATTTAACCCATAACTGGAAGGAAGAGACGGATTAATACCTTTACCAAGGGCATTTGCGCGTAAGTGAATGCAATGAATTCAACTGGAATTTGAACTATAAATATAGTTTGATTAAAAACAGAATATCTGCTCAAATAATAGTATTGATTAAAAATAACATTCAAATAAATAAATTAAATATATCAGTTGCTAAAACTATTTCGTTAACCTTCGGGATTTTCTGTAACATTATTTTCTAATACGCTGAAACACTTGTTTTCACATGATCACCAAAGTTCAGTCAGTAAACTGACTTACCTGACATATGCTTGTGTCAAAAGAGACATGACTGATCATGTCACCTGTTCTCCCATAATCACCAAAGTTAAGTAACGTCGAGGCTGATCAGTGTCTATATGGGTGACTGCTTGGGCATATCAGGTGCTGTAGGCCTGATTGTGCAGTTGGTGTAATGGGTTTACAGCCATACATGTTGCAACACTGGCTCTTGTATGATCACCAAAGTTAAGCAACATCAAACTGGTCAGTACCTAGATGGGTGTCTATTTGGGAATACCAGGTTTTGTAAGCTTTGATATGTGTGTGATGTAATGGATAAGGCTTCGAATGGAAAATCAGATGGCCAAACACCACAATCGAGTTTTTTTATATTCACTTACACAAAATTCCCTTGAAAAAGGTATTTCTTCTCCCTCACCTATGGGTTAATTAGTAAGACTGGTATCAGCAAATCATTATTATATCCAAAAAAATTCTTAGAATCTCAATATTTTTCCAGCTTTAAATAACCTTGAAAAGTTGATAAGTCAAAAAAAAAAAAAATTAATTAATCTAATGGCTATAGAATATCAGTCAAAGTAGTTGCGATAAAAAGCAACTAAAATTAAAATGATAGAAACACAAGTTAAAAAATATTAATAAATAAGTAATTGATGCTTGTAAATTTCATGAAATGACTCAAAATTTACCTCCGAACAGGTGTTGGAATAATTTTGACCCGGACAGGCAGTTTGACAGTAGAGACACGAGGATTTTCCTCTCCTTCCTAGAAAAAAAAAAAAAAAGTTTTCCAAAAAGCAATTAAAAGGGACTTAAAATACGCAAAGTTAAAAAATTTGCCTAAATTTATTAAGTGTTTTATTTTTATTCTTTTCAATCTTTCCACCCTGCTGAGCAAGGTGATAATGCCATTTGGACGCAGAAGGTTACAAGGCTTGGTTTGGTTTATTTTGTTATACGGCATATCATCTTCAATGGATTATTTAATGCCTACAAGAATTTTGCCATAAATTCATATAAATTGACAATATATTCTTTGTAAGAATTAAGTTTCTAGATCAGATTTCATTGACGTACTTTTATAAAATGGATTTTGTTGAGAGTCAGCACTCTTCCCATCTGCCCGACCCTCATCCTCGCTATCCTTACTCATCTGTCACCTTTCTCCTGACATTCCCTATGTCTATCCACTCCTTCTCTTTACCTTCCCCTATGTAGCCCCATGTGCAATAGTGGCAGTGGAATGCCTTGCTTGGGGTGAGATGATTAAAAAAAAAAAAAAAAAATATGTTGCCGGTAATATTTTTTTTTTCTTCCAAAATGTATTCCTGGAACTTTTACTATTAATGTCTATTTTTATACTTTCATAGTGTTTTGACCCCAGTTTGCAGGGGTTAAGTATTTGCCCATAGCTGGGACCCTAACAGGTGCTACCACACCGGGTTAGGGTGGACCTAACAACAGCAATTAAGAAGTGGTTCCATGCTCCTCACAACCTCCCAATTAGAGGCCTTGCTGCCGGGTGTAGTTTATCGTCATAGCCAGGACTAGAGGTTACACGGAGAGAAGAAAAATGTGAAAACTCTATTGAGAACTGGAGAAAAAGACAATAAAGGAACATGGATCCGGAAGAAAGAAGATGGTGATTGATGTTGCATTTAAATTGTTGAAGATTGTAGTTATCAGGCAAACAAGAAATTCTGTTTCACAGGTGAGATGTACGAGAGAAAAAACAGTTGAAATACAAGTGACAGTGGCATCTAAGTAGTTCAACAGTAACATGGTGAGACCTTTTTTTTTTTAATCATCTCACCCCAAGCAAGGCATTCCACTGCCACTATTGCGCATGGGGTTACATAGGAGAAGGTAAAGAGAAGGAGTAGTTAGACATAGGGAATGTCAGGAGGAAGGTGACAGATGAGTAAGTATAGCGAGGATGAGGGTTGGGCAGATGGGAAGAGTGTTTGATAGAATGGGAGCAGGTTAGTGTGTTAGGAGGTGTCTATTGACCTTACATTTAAACTCCTGGAGATTGTAGCCGTCGGGGAAGCAATCGTTTGGAAGAGAATTCCACAGTCGGGAAGTGCGAGGAAAGAAACTGTTGGAGTAGAAGTTACGGCTGCATTTTATCGGTTTCACTGTAAAAGGGTGGGATCTAGATGCTAATCTAGTATCACGTTCAAATTCGTATTTAGGGGGCACCAGTGATCTAAGTTCATCGGAGCAGAAGCCGTGAAAGTATTTATAAGACCTACTTGCCAATCTAGTAGCAACCTTAAATATATAGAGTCGAAGCACTAAGAACAAACGCTCATCATAACAACTGCCATGAAAATATTTGGAGAAACAAAAAATAAAGGGAAGCTACATCACATCGGTAGAAGTGAGTGAAGTCAGGAGGACTGATAACTTTACAGACTTCTTTGGATTGTGCTTCATTCCTAAAGGTTAAAAATGTCCAAATTAATGAGAGCTTTTGATGTCTTTTGCGTTTTTTCATCATTAAAAAGGGTGCAGTCAAAATAAGAAAAGACTTTTTCAGCATAATGACCAATATGAAAAAAGAAAAGAAAATTTAACCAATTTTAATAGAAGTAGGTAGGTTCTTATAATAATTCAATTTGTTATGGCATAACAAACAACTTGCACACCACAGGTAGATAGGTATGAATAAACAAAGGATAATGAATTAATTTTTTGATTTTTCAGTACAATGAAATGATTTTTGTTGTCACATGCCTTTTGAAAAAGTAAACCAAAAGTGGGGGTGGAGAAGAAACTTACCTCAGCTGGAGACTCAACAGTGACAGTGACAAGTCCTTGTGCAATACCCTGCCAGTTGGCAGCACTCTTCCCAACTGCAATAGCAATGGCCAAGTATCCCGACCAGGGCCAAAGTGTAGTTGAGTAAGAGAAAGCTACCTCAATGTAGTTGCCAAACTGAGGTGCATACGGTTGCCAAAGAGGCTGCAAAAGATAAGGCATTGAGAAATGAATTTAATATAAAAATGCATTTGAAAATGATTTTTTTAAAAATACAATGGAAAATGATTTTAATATAAAAATGCATTTAAAAAAGGATTTTAATATAAAAATGCATTTGGAAAATGATTTTAATATAAAAATGCAATGGAAAATGATTTTAATATAAAAATGCAATGGAAAGTGATTTTAATATAAAAATGCAATGGAAAGTGATTTTAATATAAAAATGCAATGGAAAATGATTTTAATATAAAAATGCAATGGAAAGTGATTTTAATATAAAAATGCAATGGAAAATGATTTTAATATAAAAATGCAATGGAAAATGATTTTAATATAAAAATGCAATGGAAAATGATTTTAATATAAAAATGCAATGGAAAATGATTTTAATATAAAAATGAATTTGATAAATCATTTTAATATAAAAATGTATTTGAAAAAGAATTTTAATATAAAAATGCATTTGAAAAAGAATTTTAATATAAAAATGCATTTGGAAATGATTGTACTATATAAGTCCATAAAAGACTATATCTTTAGAACCATATTTGATCATCATTTTATTTGACTTCACTTTAAAATTTACCTTTGTCTAAATAATCTGAATATTTTAAGAATTAAAACCATTCCAGCAATTAGAAACCTGGTGATGTATTTGAAAGGAAAAAAAACGAACTGTTTTCTTTTTCACTTACTTTGTCAACGATATGTCCTGTCACACCCATTCCATTTAAGATTGTCACCTGTAAAAGCAAAATGACCATTGAGTTTTAAAAAGAAATAAAATCTGTATAGGAAAAGAAAACAAATTACTGCTGATAGCAGATTATATTTGGGGTTTGTTTCTCATCTGGAAATGAAGTTCTTTCATAAGAAAGGTAAAAAGCTATGGGGATCATACTGTTTTTGCCTGTGTTCCACGAGTGTTCACAACAATCTCAAGTCTTCTTCCAAGCTGATTTACTTTGTAAGTCGTTGTCGCAACTAAGTTTACGCAGTGCACACACAGCAAAATATTTTACAGTGAATAATATTAACCAGTTTTAACCCATGAAAATTTCATGGTTTCCTATTTTAAATTTTTGATAAATCTTAATTCTTAAGTTGACTGAATAAGCTAATGGCAAGTTCTCCAACAGTAAATTATCTGTAGAAATTCCCCAATCCTATCGTTAAATATTTGAGTTTAACAACAAAATATTGCTGGTCATTATGTCAAGAAGTGGGTACAAATGAGAAGATTGGTAATTGACAACTTTTACATTTCACTGAAACAGCTATTAAACATTTCTACCTTAACCTTTTTTTTTTTAATTTTCTCACTGAAACCAAGTAGCTCCATTAATGTCTTGTCTTTTAAAACAATCAATAGTTTATTATTTTTTTAGGTATTAGCAAAAGATGCTAAACAATTCTCTTCCTTCCTGTCTTCCTTCCCTTTTTTTAACTGAAACAAAGTCGTGCCTCTGGTAAGATTTGTCTTTCTATGCGACCAAAATGGAAAAATCCATTATATATATAAGGTATTGGCAGGATGTAAAAGTCGTGTGAACTCACAAAAGGAGGAGAAAAGCACAATTATAATAAGATAACAATTTTAAAATTAGCCCACAAAAACGTAGAAATGTAAAAAAAAAAAAAAAAAAAAAAAAAAAATTAGTGACAATTAACATTTTTTTTTTATTTGACAGAATAAACAGTAATAAAAAAAATCAAATCAGCGAAGCGGGGTGTAGAGAAGTATATCAAAGGGACATAATTTACGTGAGTAGTTTCCCTTTCATCATTAATTTTACTCAAGACTGCAGACTTAAAAAGTGATGTACAATGATCGGCCTTGTGTCAAAAAGATGAATACAGGTTGAGTATCCTTTATCCATCTCGTCGTGGATAAAGGATACGATGGATGTGCGTTGTGGTGCAGTAGATATCGACTCGGAATGACAAATCGGGGAGCCGAGTTTGAATTCCAGTTGAATTCCTCGCATTCACTTACGTGCAAATATTCTTGGGAAAGGTATTTTTTTTTTTTTTTAATCGTATCACCCCGAGCAAGGCGGTGATGCCACTGATGTGCAGGGGGCTACGTAATAGTGAAAAGATCGGAAAAGAGAAAGCCGGAAACCACATCCTAAACAGGGAACAAGGAATGAGCCTCTTGACCTGTTCAATAGACATGGGTGGAGTGTGAACCGGGCGATAGATGTATAAATAAGTTTAAATTTAGATTTAGATTTCATGAAGGCTTACTATAACTTGTATGACAAATCAACAAATTTTTATTAAATTATTGCAACAATTGACATAAACAAAACCAAATGTAACACAAGGTCTTATAACTGGAGCACCAAGTAATAACTGAATTGTCCAGTGTGAGGAGAGTGTTTCCTCACAAATCAAAGCTTTAGAAAAAAAAAAGAAAGAGGTATTAAGCCATCTCTTCCCTCCAGTTATGGGTTAAAAAAAGAGGACAAATTGGATTCTATAGCCTTGGCTAGCAACCAGTCTTACTGCAGAAAGCAATGGCAACCTACTACGGGATAATCTTCTACACAGTCAGTCATGTCTCTTTCAAGACATGATCACCCAAAGCGTGTATCACGTATGGCACTTAACTGACTGACTATTTTTGACAGAGGATGGAAAGTGCCACATGGAAATCTAAAGACATGTTGGCATAGCCAAAGACTCATTTCAGATGCAAACCAGAGTACTGAAAGACAGGAAAATCTCATTAAAAAGTATATAGGGTAGGTCGATTTTGTAACTGTAAAAAATCGCACTTGAAGAAAGTTGCAAAATAATGTCAAGAGTTACCACAAGAAATTATTTTCTTCAAAACTTTGTATTTATTTGAGCATTTAAACTTAAAGACGAAATAAATTGGGATTTTTATCGCGATAGAGGTGTAAAGGGAAACATGTGTCGCTTTAAATAAAACCCAAGTTTCAACAATAAGAAAAAAATACAATACGCTTAATAATAGATATTTTAAGTTTAGTATTCTTTTTTTCTTAAGAAATTAAATGAAAACATCAAAATTAAAAAGAAATAAAAACACTATGATATTTAGTTTAATATACAAAAATAACTATTTACGTATGCCGTTTTATTTATTGTTATTTTTTATGGTATTCACCTGTTGAAATTACCTCCCCCTAAACAATTGTTTTGGCTTTGTTTATTCTTTTAATTATCACGAATATCTCTTGTATTTTTTTAATAGTTAAGTCTTATTTTAATGAAAAATTAACTTTTATAATTATTCTGATTTGTTTATATTTTTAAAGTTAATATTTATTTATTAAAAAGCCTGTTTGCGAGCTAATCTCGGAAGTAACTCTACTTTAAAGTAAACATTACTTTTAATTTAATGTATTTATTTCAAATTTTATCAAATTTATTTTAAAAATATTTATGGAATTTCATTTCTGATAGTACATATATTTTTTTTTAGGTATTTCAGGATCGTGTATAACTAAAAGGATCAGTGGGGAAAATTAGGGTCTAAGGGCACTTTCCAGCTTGGACCTGTTGATTTAAAAAGTGCTATAAAAAAGTAAAAGGGAAAGAGAGAGGTTAAGAAAAAATTTAGTTTCATCACCAACAGCTTCAACATCAAATGTTCAAACTAATGTTCCTTCCCCCTCCTACTCATCTTCTCCAAGTGAAAAACCAGAAGAAGAATATTGGCAGCCAAGAAGGCATCCAAAAGGCCCTTATAATTTCCAAGTTATGCTTTCAAGTTAGTTGGGGGGGGGGGGGCATATCTTCTAATCTTAGAGCTAGCCTTGTCAATGCCTTGCTCTTGGATTTGAAGGCTATGGGCCTTCTTATACCAGATATTAATATGAAAGATATTATAGATAAATGCAAAGTTGATAGAGCAAAGTCTAAAGTGAAAACAACTGCCCAACAAAAACATGATGAAAGTGTGGAAAACCTTATATGTATTGCAGTTGATGGGAGAATGAATAAGGACACATTGCTGTATGAGGAAATTGTGGAGGAAAATGGACAGAAAACTATGAAAAAACTAAGGAACCAGAACGCCGTTTAACTTTTACAAAGAAGGCACCACATGAAAGTCATTATCTGATACAAAGAGTTCTCCCTAATAGTAGTGCAACATGTGTTGTTCATGCAGAGCACGTAGTGGATGTTTTGCATGAATTCAACAATGAGAACACTATCAAGGCTATCCTTGTTGACAACAGTAATGCCAACACAGGCTGTGAAGGTGGAATGGTTGCAATTTTAGAAAAAAAGATCTTCATGCAATTGCTTGCTATTTGCACCATAATGAACTACCTTTCAGAGCTCTTTTCAAAAACATAGGTGGTTGCACAAACGGCCCTCCAGCATTCAGTGTTCCTCTGGGGAAATTATGCTCAAATGATTTACCACAAACATCATTTTCCACTATTAGCAGTCCTCTGCATTCAGTTTTGAAAATTGATGAAATACAAAATCTTAGTTGTGACCAAAGACTCCTGTATGAATACACATTGGATATTTCTAGAGGTAAGGTTGACTAGATATGCCTCCTGGAAAATTGGTCCTTTAAACCAGGCAAGGTGGTTAACTTTGGCCATCAGGCTTATGCGTTTATTGAGTCATGGCACATACCCACAAAAGCTCACAACAAAACTCCACAGTTTAATAAGTTTTATTGTAAATGTGTATACCACTTGTTGGTTTGAAATTAAAAGAAATAATAAGTTCCACAATCATCAAGTGCACATTTTTAATATGATCCAGAAGATCAAGAAGCAGCCTCATGAAATCCAACAGATCACTTTAAGAAATAGACAAGGAAGTACATTTTGTTTACTGTCTGAAAACCTATACTCCATAGTCAAATCTGATGAGAAGTTGAAGTAAGAGAAGAAGCTTTAAAAAGAGTTTTGGCCATTAGGTAATTAAATATTTATTTATATATCAATGACTCAATTATTTATTGCAATTTATAGAATCATTTTAAAGATTTTATCTAATTTCACCATAATTATTATAGTAGAGACTGGAAGTTTTCAAATGAATCAATAAATAAATTTTATATTCTTTCAGGAGTGGGGAGTCAACCAAGAAAAGGTTAAAAAGAATACCAACCATTAATTTTAATGCCATACCCTGGACACAATTGATAGATTTATCATAGTGGCATTTTTGAACCAACCAAGACGGAAGGTTTTTCTGAATCTGAACTTCAGGAATCATTGCTAAATGGAACCAAGCTTAACTTGCCAAATTTGCCCCCACATTCCTAGGCATGGAATGGGCAGTCAAGTTAACAACAGAAGCTTTGCAAACTGTATATGGTTTTGAAGCAAGGCATCAACATATAGCCAAAGTTTTGAGTCAGAAATTGAGACCAGCATTTTTGTATAAGGGCTCTTATATGGAGCAATTTGACTCTATATATTAAGCACTATTAAAATAGTGTTTGTTTTTGTTATATTTTCACTTATAACAGAAAAAAATCATTTAAGGTATTCAAATATCACTGCTTAATTCATAATGTTTTTTAAAGCAGATACTGAAAATGGGGGGGGGGGCAGATTTTCAATTTGAAGATTAGTCATCATTTCTTTAATTAATATCATTTTTATAAAATAAAATGACATTCCTTGATTTAAATACTAAAATTATTTGGTTTTCTCGCTAATATTCAAGCCAAATCTTGCGAAAACGAGGAATTTTCAGTATATTTTTGTCTGCGATCTTTGATGCCAAACGCTCAAAAAACCGTTGAAGTATTTGATCTAATATTTTGTATCAGTACTTATTAGGTCCAAACACAACTTTCGGTAAGTGAGATTTTATAATATTTTTAAAAAAGTGAAAAATCAACCTACCCTATTAAACATATACATCATCCCATCTAACCTATTATGATATTAAAAAAATATAATTATTGGGAATATATTTAGTGATGTCTGTATGGTGCCAATGTGTACAATTACACTTAGGTATCTCCACTCAGGTACGGGTTTCACATTAGAGATGCATGTTTCACTTTATCAAATGGCTCTGAACAAAACATTTTCTAGCCCATTTGTTGGTTCCCAGGACATTTTGCCTCGATTTACCTTACGTCTTTGCAACATTGCCAGTAAAGTATAAATAAAGAATAAACTGATACTGCAATTATCTGTTTTCAATCTCTTTACATTTACATTATAGGTTTATGATATTGGTTTCATATTTTTAATTTTTTATGTTTGAGTTTAGAATTTTCTTGTGTGAATGAAAACTCACTGATAAAGTATTATAAATGAACAATATGAATTTTATTTAGAATTATTGAAAAATTTGACAAATAAGTATTAATTACTCCTTAAACCAGTTATTCAAAAACATATACTTTGATATCTACAATGTGAACTACAATGAAAATAAAATGACAAAAATATCGTATATACTTTTGTTTTTGTGCAGGGGTTCCTTGAGACATGTAATTTATTTAAAGGGTTACATAAGGGTAGGATGTGCGTTGTGGTACAGTGGATATCGGCTCGGAACGAGAAGCCAGGGAGCCGAGTTCGAATTCCAACTGAATTCATTGTATTCACTTATGTGCAAATACCCTTGGGAAAGGTATTAATCCGTCTATTCCTTCCAGTTATGGGTTAAATAACAGGACAGATTGGGTTCTAAAGCCTTGGTCGGCAACCAGTCTACCGCAGAAAGCAATGGCAACCTACTGCAGGATAATCTTCTGCCCAGTCAGTCATGTCTCTTTCAGGACATGATCGCCCAAGCGTGTATCAGGTATGGCACTTAAATGACTGACATAAGGGTAAAAAGGTTGAGAAACACTGCTCTAGACTGATGTCTAATAAGCTACCCAGACAGTCAACGTGATAGATAGATGCAAATAGTATTTGGCACAGAAATATGCAATGGGGAATATTTTTCAGGGTTTTTTTTTTTTTCAATATAAAAAATATCAAGTTCATTGCCTTCACTTAAATGCTAATACCCTTGTCAAAGGTATGAATCCATTTCTTAGTTGGCAACCAGTCTAGAAAAACTCTGGAATTCAAACCACTTACTGCTTTGTAGGATCTGCCTCTAACTTTTGAGAGCATGGTTGGGGTAGCTTCAACATCCCCAGGGCAAAAGAAACCAGAACGATACTGTCACCATGAACTACAATTGGGAGATGGAGGGGAGTGGTTACCACATCAGCGCAAAAATACTCTAACTGAATAAATGATGATGACAAAATATTATCATCATTGTGCTTTGACCTCCCTCTGCACACACGAAAATTTCATTTTTGCCATTTATATGACTAAATGTGCATTGTGATGTAGTGGATATCAGCTTGAAACGAATAAATTGAGAAGCCGAGTTTGAATTTCAGTTGAATTCATTGCATTCACTTACGCGCAAATACCTTTGGGAAAGGTATTAATCCGTCTATTCCTTCCAGTTATGGGTTAAATAACAGGACAGATTGGGTTCTATAGCCTTGGTTGACAACCAGTCTACCACAGAAAGCAACGGCAACCTACTGCGGGATAATCTTCTGCCCAGTCAGTCATGTCTCTTTCAGGATATGATCGCCCAAGCGTGTATCACATATGGCACTTAACTGACTGACTTTTTTCATAGATATCAAGTGTTTTTATATTCCCTTATGTTTTAGCCAAATCCTTATCTTATAAACATTTCTCTTATTAATAAAAAAAAAAATATTCAGCAGATGATGGATTTTTATTTTAAATAAATACTCTGGTTTATTTCAAACAAAAATTATATAGACTAGAATATAAAAGTTTGAGATTTTTTTAAATTTTTTAATTTTGCCGCCATTTTTGAGTGATCAACACATTTGTAAACAAAAGTTAATTCTCGGTTTTAAAACTCTTTCAAAATAAAATATACATCTGTGCCACATTATTTTTTGGAAAATTAGCAAATTTAATGTTAAATTAATCTGATTTACACAAATATTACTTATTTATTGCATGAAATTTAGAATAAAACTATTACTTAATCACAGAGTTGAACTTTTTGACCTGTCAGCCATATTTGAAATGTGTTGACAGCTCACGCGATGCAAGATAAGACAAGTGTATGCTAATCACAAGTGACATAATTTTACAAATTTTTTTGCTAAGGGAAAGAAACCATGAAGCACATGACCTATTAATGTACACACAGAAATTACCATATAAAAAAAAACTTCAGATACACAAAAAAGAAAATGAATGTTTAATTATTTTTCAAATTTGATGGCTAGATGATTTGTATAAAACTTTTCAATTTTTGATTAGTAAATATTGTTTTCCCTTTCTAACCTACCAAACTACAAGTCTTCAAAATATTTAAAAAATATTTTTGAATCTTTATAAATTATAATTAAAAATACAATTCTTTTAAAATCTCATTACTAATAAAAATATTTTTTTCTAAAATTAATATTATTTATTAAAGCAATTAAAAGCTTATCTAATTAAATAATGTCACAGTTATATTATATTTTTTATTTTACTATTATTATTATTATTACTATTCAGAGCAGATTTTCGGTTGAAGAGGCTAAATGGTATTAAGAAAAATTTACATTCCCAAATGAGCCCTGTGTTTAATTAATAAAATCATTTTTGCCTACAGAATTTAAAATTCCTGAAATTTCATGAATTTACGGGTGTGGGGTAAAAGGTGTAAAAAAAAAAATAAAAATAAAAACTTTTATCAATATTTTATGAAAATAATGATTTCATAAATAATTTCATTAATTTGTTAGTAAATCCTGAAAGTTTCATTAAAATCTGACAATTATTTGATTTTTGCAAGAATTTCCAAATTAATGTGTTTGTCACTGGAAAAAAAAGTGAGTTATGCAATATTACGTTTTCTCATAACGATTTTGCTCCCCATTAACAAAAATAAAAGCAATATTTTTAACAAAATTTCCAATGTGTTAGAAAGGATTAAAAATTTTTTTAAAGTAAAAAGTTGTTAATGTATTTTTCTAGCTTTTTTCAATCTATTTTTAATCAAATCTATTTTCATGAAATGTTTCTATATGTAAAATTTAAATCTTTTTTGGGATTTCTACATACTAATTTAACTAAGCAGTAATCTTAAATTTTTTAAATATTCTCAGTAATCTAACATTTTATTAAATTTTAGAAATTAGACTTTAAATTTACTGTATTCATCAGTCTTATTTTCTGATAATGTTGTGTATAGTCACCCATACTTACAAAATTGTGGGGGTAATAAAATCATACATAAAACAATAGACTTAAATGCAGCCTCTGCAACAGGGACTGTCACTCCTGCATCAGCTTCTACAGTTCTTCTTCTTTGTGCCTTGTCCCTTCAGGACGTAGGCAATCATGGCCTTCCACTTTTCCCTATCCCTGGTGGCTCTGAGCACACCTTCTCCTGTTACACCATGCAATCCTCGTTCCGTCATCCACCTGATTAGGTCCTTCAAATATGTTATCCATTGCTTTCCCCTGTCTCTTTTCCCTCTATCTGGCTTGTTAGTATCAGATTCTCCAAGCCCTCCTTCCTCATTGCGTGTCCCAGGAATTTCAGCTGTCTCTTCCTGATGCTCAGTATTAATTTCATTTTTGTTTCCATTATTTCGGATGCTACCCATGGTCAACCCTGACCAGCGTAGGCCCAATACACAAATAACAAAATGAATCCCAAACTTAGAAAGACAGGCAAATTCGACTTCTCTTGAAATCACAGCCTGATAGGTACAATAAACAGGAAGTGCCTTAGCTAGACTCGGCAATTACCTCACAACATGATCCGTTGACATCTAATAAATATCTACTTACATTAATGATAACTGGCATTCCTCCATGATATATAGGCTGTGTACAGTATGGCCACATGTAAGGACATTCAGTTAAGTCAATGTAGCTTGGACTCAAACTGCAAGAGACACACAATGAAAAAGATTTAAATTTTAAAAATTATCAAAAGAATTTAGATTAAAAGAGAAACACTTTAGAAAAAGAAAATTTGCAAAAGAACATTTTATAATCTCTTGACAGACATTTAAAATTGAAGTTTTTTTTTTAATAAATAAAAAAATTTAAAAATATAAAAATTTCATTTAAAAATAAATATTTTTTTAATCATTTCACCCCAAGTAAGGCAAAAAGATGCAAGACTGTGCTGCCAACCTAGTTAGTTAAGTGCCATATGTGATACAAGTTTGGGCGATCATGTATCCTTCGAGACATGACTGACTAGGTAGATTTTCCCACAGTCAATTAAGTGCTATATGTGATACACAATTGGGTGATTTCCTGTATGCCATTTTTTTCTGCGGTAGACTGGTTGCTAACCAAGACTACAGAATCCAATCTGTCCTGCTATTCAACTCGTAACTGGAGATAGAAAAAAGGGGTTAATATCTTTCCCAAGGGTATTTGTGCATAAGTGAATACAATAAATCCAACTGGAATTTGAACTCGGTTCACCGATTTCTCATTCCAAGCCAATATCAATTGCACCACAACAATGCTTAGGTACCATAGAGCAAAGATTATCAGAACAATTAGTATAAAAGTATTTGTAGGAAAAGCACAAGAAAGCTACATTTCAGTGGTGAGAAAGTAACTGAAGCCGAGATGCCAGGTTAGGACCAATAATATTGTAGATTCTTAGTAGTTTTATTTATTTATAGAAATGGCAGAGGGAAGCTAGTTTATGGCAGTGAGAAAGTAAATGAAGCCGAGATGCCAGGTTAGGACCAATAATATTGTAGATTCTTAGTAGTTTTATTTATTTATAGAAATGGCAGGAAAAAGCTAGTTTATGGCAGTGAGAAATTGACTGAAGCTGAGATGCCAGGTTAGGACCAATAATATTGTAGATTCTTGGTAGTTTTATTTATTTATAAAAATGGCAGGAAAAAGCTAGTTTATGGCGGTGAGAAAGTGACTGAAGCCGAGATGCCAGGTTAGGACCAATAATATTGTAGATTCTTAGTAGTTTTATTTATTTATAGAAATGGCAGAGGGAAGCTAGTTTATGGCAGTGAGAAAGTAACTGAAGCCGAGATGCCAGGTTAGGACCAATAATATTGTAGATTCTTAGTAGTTTTATTTATTTATAGAAATGGCAGAGGGAAGCTAGTTTATGGCAGTGAGAAAGTAACTGAAGCCGAGATGCCAGGTTAGGACCAATAATATTGTAGATTCTTAGTAGTTTTATTTATTTATAGAATTGGCAGGAAAAAGCTAGTTTATGGCAGTGAGAAAGTGACTGAAGCCGAGATGCCAGGTTAGGACCAATAATATTGTAGATTCTTAGTAGTTTTATTTATTTATAGAAATGACAGAGGGAAGCTAGTTTATGGCAGTGAGAAAGTAACTGAAGCCGAGATGCCAGGTTAGGACCAATAATATTGTAGATTCTTAGTAGTTTTATTTATTTATAGAAATGGCAGGAAAAAGCTAGTTTATGGCAGTGAGAAATTGACTGAAGCTGAGATGCCAGGTTAGGACCAATAATATTGTAGATTCTTGGTAGTTTTATTTATTTATAGAAATGGCAGGAAAAAGCTAGTTTATGGCGGTGAGAAAGTGACTGAAGCCGAGATGCCAGGTTAGGACCAATAATATTGTAGATTCTTAGTAGTTTTATTTATTTATAGAAATGACAGAGGGAAGCTAGTTTATGGCAGTGAGAAAGTAACTGAAGCCGAGATGCCAGGTTAGGACCAATAATATTGTAGATTCTTAGTAGTTTTATTTATTTATAGAAATGGCAGAGGGAAGCTAGTTTATGGCAGTGAGAAAGTAACTGAAGCCGAGATGCCAGGTGAGGACCAATAATATTGTAGATTCTTAGTAGTTTTATTTATTTATAGAAATGGCAGAGGGAAGCTAGTTTATGGCAGTGAGAAATTGACTGAAGCTGAGATGCCAGGTTAGGACCAATAATATTGTAGATTCTTAGTAGTTTTATTTATTTATAGAAATGGCAGAGGGAAGCTAGTTTATGGCAGTGAGAAAGTAACTGAAGCCGAGATGCCAGGTTAGGACCAATAATATTGTAGATTCTTAGTAGTTTTATTTATTTATAGAAATGGCAGAGGGAAGCTAGTTTATGGCAGTGAGAAAGTGACTGAAGCCGAGATGCCAGGTTAATACCAATAATATTGTAGATTCTTAGTAGTTTTATTTATTTATAGAAATGGCAGGAAAAAGCTAGTTTATGGCGGTGAGAAAGTGACTGAAGCCGAGATGCCAGGTTAATACCAATAATATTGTAGATTCTTAGTAGTTTTATTTATTTAAAAAAAGGTAGGGGGAAGCTATGATATATTACAGTTAGAAAGTGACTGAAGCCGAGATGCCAGATCAGAAACAATAACATTGCATACAGTAATATGATATATTGCTGTCATCAAGAGAAATCATCCTTCTGACATAACATTTTTGTCTGATCTTAAGTCAAACTTTGCTAAGTCTTCTGTTAAAATAATGGCTACAATTACAGATTTTTTCCCATCTTCAGTTTTAAAATGCCATTTTTTTTTATATATAATCATTTCACCTTAAGCAAGGCAAGACTGCCACTGGTGCGCAGAGGTTTACAGTGAGAGAAAAGAAAATAAAAAAACTAAGTACAGAGGATGTTGAAGAAAGATGGGAATCAAGGAGATAAAAGATGGTAATTGACGTTGCATTTAAACAGAAGGGAGTTCTACAAACGGGAAGTGCGAGAAAAGAAACTATTAGAGTAGAAGAGGAGGTTACATTTAACTATTTCAATAGTAAAAGGATGGGATCTTGATGCCAATCTAGTAGCACATGCAAATACATGTGGTCAGGGAACCAAAGAAAGAAGATCATCAGAGCAGTATCCATGAAAATATTCATAGAAAAGACAGAGAGAAGCCATATTACATCAAGAAATTGACTGAAGATGGGCTGCCATGTCAAGATTGATTACATTGCAGATCTTGCTTCTGAGAATTTCATTTCATGACTGATATTATTAAATACCCTAATTATATTTTTCTTTTAATCATTTAAAGGGGATAAAGCCACTAAGACACAAGAGATTACTCAAAGTGAAAGAAACAGATATAAATGCAGCAAAATATTAAAAATCAAATTACAATTTGTTTCTATTTGTCAAGTTTGCAAAAAAACAAAATTTACCAAACTTTAATGAGATATTTATTTCTGCTTACCTTGCTTGAGGCTTATAGGTCTGCAAAGTTTGGTAGGTGCGAATGAGGTCAAGTTTACCATGTCCCTGTTCAAACATATTTACATCTGGCAAGCGCCGAGCAGATGCCATCAGTGCTTGTTTCATACTTGCTGGATTGATTACACTGGCTCGCTCCTTAACCGCACTAAAACAAAACAAAAAAATACACATCTCAATAACAACAATTTGATCTTGGATAAACACAACACCACCAAACCACTAAGTATAAACATTTTATTTATAATACTTTTTTTTAGCAAAAGGGATATTTTGTGCAAAACAGACATCATGTCAGATATACAAGGTTTGATAAAAAAAAATCATCAAAACTGGTGCTATAAAAAGAAAACTACAGCACATATCAATTCGGTATTTAATCTCTTTCAAAGTAGTAATCTTCTGAATCCTCACACTTTATCCAGAATCATTTCATTTCATATGAGGACTGATTAAAAAGTATTAGAACCAGTGCTATAAAACAAAAACTACAGCATATATCAATTCGGCATTTAATCTCCTTCGAAATAGTCATCTTCGGAATCCATACACTTTACCCACCAACATTTTCATTGATGAAAGCATTCTTGGAACTGTTTTTTTTTTTTGGAGGGTAGCAAGCAGCTGCCTCATGTCATTCTCTTGGAGTTCTTCGTATATACATTCATTATTCTGCGAACAATTTCTAAGAATAATCTTTCATAGTATATTTGGCTTCTTAGTAACTGGTCATCCTGTGAAACTTGTCTAACCGTATTAAAATTTTATTTCAGATTAGATACCCATTTCAGGTGGCATGCCAAATAAACAGGAATTAACCTGTTTGACATTTTTTTGCTTTTAACCAAAGTCATAAAACTGCCAAACCTGCTCAAGTCATTTGTGGTGCTTACGGAGATTAAACACTTACCTCACCCTGTATATTAGATTGTTACATATATAAGTTCATTTTTGTGATGTTTTGCTAGGGGTTAAATAGGACAGATTGGATTCTATAGACTTGGTTGGCAACCAGTCTACTGCAGAAAGTAATGGCAACCTCTACAGGAAAAAATTCTAGCCTGTCAGTCACGTCACTTTCAAGACATAATTGCCTAAGCATGTATCACATATGGCACTTAACTGAGTGACTGATGAAAGATGAAGAAGCAAACTGAGGCTTTATCAAATGCAACTGACAGAGGTCAACAACTATTTCAGAAAAGGAAAAGAAACTACAGTGGAACCTCAGTTCATGAACATAATCAGTTCCTGAAGGTTGTTTTGGATATGAAATATTCATGAACTGAAACTATATTTTCCATAGGAATCAATATAAAATAGATTAGTCCAGTTCTGGATCCCAAGATGATTACTTATTCAAAATTGATATGAATATTTTTTTTTTAATCATATCACCCCGAGCAAGGCGGTAACGCCACTGATGTGCAGGGGGCTACGTAAGAGTGAAAAGATTGGAAAAGAAAAAAACAGAAACCACATCCTAAGCAGAGAACAAGGGATGAGCCTCTTCAGTGAACCGGGCGATAGTCTAGTCTATATATGATATTAAACTCAAACTTCTTAAAAGGGAAGTACCAAGAAGACTTGAGCAATGTTTCTCCGGTATTGCCATTGAAACCAACTATGCAGTATCACTGTTAGTTTTCTTTGGAGCCATGACTAAGGGAGAATGAAGAGAGAGAAAAGGTACAGTACAATAAAATTAGAAAAGAAAAGCACAACACTATACACGAATGTATACAATATGACGATCAACCCAGAAATGATGCCATTCAAGTTGGCTCAGTTCAGCAATGTCGTTCAAGAACCAAAATTTTGTTCAATAACCAAGGCATATTCATCTTAATTTTCTGTTTGAAAACAGATTTGTTCGACATACATGAGACATTTAAGAACTGAACTTACTCTGTATATGCAACATAATGTTGAATAGTTATAAGATCTCTTTCACTGTTGCTGTAATGTCCCTCCTACCATTTGGAGGGGAGGTAATGAGGGCCAGAGTGTAAAAATGTTCAGCAGTTTCAATTTCAGAATTAAAGTCCCAAAAACTTCAGCTGTCTTCTCCTTAAGTTAAGAAACATTTTTTTAGTGTCCATCCTTTCCAAAACCTTGTCATTGCTCCTGTTCTCCATCCATGTTATCCTCAGCATCCTTCTGTAGAACCACATTTTGGTTACTTCGAGTCTTTCCTTCATCTTTGATGAAATTGTCCAGCATTCACTGCCATATTGAAGGACAGACAACACATAACAATCCAGTTCTCTCTTTGTTTCCACAAAAATTTTCCTGTCTCTTAACACTCTACTCAGCTTCTAGAATGCATCCTTGGCCAAGCCAATGCACCTTCAGATCTCCATGTTGCACTTTCCATGTTAAAACACTTCCCAGATATTTAAATTTCTGTGCCTAGAGGGAGGAAAATAATTCTTCAACAAGGACTTGGAGCCACTTTTGAAATCTACCAAGACTAGATAGTGAGGTCTGGGCAGCTCCCACCCAAATATGACATAAGTACTCCATTTACGGCCTGATCCGACTCCTATAGAGGTGTCAAGTACTTACAGGAGTAATAGAGGTGTCAGGTAGAGGTGGCTCCTATAGAGGTGTCAGGTACTTACAGGAGTAATACAGAGAGCCAATCATTTGACATGCATTTTTAGCAATGGGTCATATATAAGAGTTCCATGAAATTGGGTGGGAATTTGAAGTCCAATATTCTCTCAAGACATTATGCCTCCTCGATGGAATATCTGTTCATTATGACTTGCGTTTAGGATATAACAGTGTACAAAGCCTGTGTCATCAGTACACTGCTATATGGTAGTGAGACATGGACCACGTACACCAGACAAGAGAGGCACCTGAACACCTTCCAGGTGAGAAGTATCCAACGTATATTGGGAATCAAGCAGACAACTAGGATGCTACCCATGGTCAACCCTGACCGACGAAGGCCTACTATCTGATCAACAGTTATGGAATGTAACTAGTTTGGTCTCCAAGACATTAAATGTAACCAATCAGTTATTTTTACCTACTGGAAAGTTAGTACTAGATCAGAAAAAAGGACAGCTGCCAATCTCTGATCGTTAAGAGTTTTAGAGGTGCACCTGTATATTGTTATATCATCAGCACAGATGTTTACAAATGATTTGAGTATATTAGGCAGATCATTTATGTAACTCAGAAAATTGAATAAAAAAGAATGTGAATGATCTTGTATTAAGATATTGCATGCTAAGAATTCTAATTTTGAATTAAATCTAAAACAAACTGGATTCTCAGAAAGTGCTGTTTAGTTAACTCACCTTGCTAATAATGTAACGGCTCCTGCCACCACAGGAGAAGCAACACTGGTGCCAGAAAGAGAACGACAACCATTTCTGAAATAAAAAAGAAACAATATACAGAGTGTCCATAAAGTCCGTGTGCACTTTAAAAAATTTATAACTTTATTTGTATTTGTGATAGAAATAATCTGTAAAAAATGTTATAAAGTTTAATGTTCCTAGTTTTAAGTATAGTTATTGAATAATTCTTTACCACAAAATTTGCAACAACTTTTAGATAAGTAAACAGATGGATCGGAAGGAGTGGACCATTTTATTGGCCTTCATGTTTGCCAGATTTGACTCCATTAGATTTTTTTTTATGGAGACATCTGAAGACAATTGTATATGCAACCAAACCTAGTTCATTAGAAGATTTGAAAGCTAAAATAACTAATGTGATTTCAGGCATTACTGCAAATCAGTTAGCAAATGTTTTCCGTGAACTGTAAAATTGTATTACCCTTTGTATTGCTAATGATGGAGGTCATGTGGAAACTTAAATAAAATTTCAATAAAACCTTAAAAGATACAGATTTACTTCCTTCTAATCCTTTTTACAAATTATTACCCTTTGTGTTGCTAATGATGGAGGACATGTGGAAACTTAAATAAAATTTCAATAAAACCTTAAAAGATATAGATTTACTTATTTCTAATCCTTTTTACAAATTATTTCTATCGCAAATACAATAAAAAGTTACAAATTTTTTTCAAGTGCACACAAACTTTATGGACATCCGGTATATCTTTGACTTTAAGAAATGATGAATATTAATACTGAAATATAACTTTTGTTGTTAACTGGAGCAAGGAATGGCTTGTTAAGTTAACTCTTCCAAAACAATTCTGCTTTCTTTTATTTGTCAGAGTGGACAATTTTTGCCTTCTATCAAGATGGTGAATGCTAACCTCCAGGAATGTGACTCACTGCACCTACTCAGTTAATGGCTCTCCTTTGCTTAGACTGGTTACCACTCAAAGTTAGAAAATCCAGTCTACACCTTGCAATTTAACTTGAGGGGTGAAGGGCATTTGTTCAAAAACAAACACAACAGTCAATGGAATTTTGACTATGCTCACGATTTTCACAAATACCCATGAATATTCGCATATTTGATATTGCTTTGTTATAAATATTGGTTGGTTGTTTTGTTTTTATGGCATATCAACCTCGGCAGGTCATTTATTGCCAACTAAATTTTATTTATTGCTGGTAATACCTTTTTCTTTCAACAATTTATTGTTGTTTTTATATAAGTTTTGTATCTAGTAATACTTTTATCTTTTCGAGTATCAAGATTCATTGGGATTTGTTTTTAAGGGCAGGGTTCCCAAGTCCTACCCTGTAAATTTAACCCATAACTGGAGGGAAGGGACAGATTAATACCTTTCCCAAGGGTACCAGTGCTTAAGTGAATGCAGGGTATTCAACTGAAATTCGAACTCGGCTCACCGATTTCTCTTTCCAAGCCGATATCCACTGCTCCACAATGCACATCCGTCACTATACGCTTACAGCACCGGCATTCCCAAGCAGTCACTCATCTAAGTACTGACCAGGCTGAATGTTGCTTAACTTAGGTGATTGGGCGAGAACCGGTGTATTCAACATGATATGGCCATAAGCCTGTTATAAATGTAATTTTAGAAATGTTGATAAAAGATCTAACAGCCTGCTTCCCTTGATGCTTAATACTGAATGCCTTACTTGTGTCCTGAGTCTTGCATAATGATCTAGAAAATTCTGTTGAACTATGAGGGAGGGCTGAGAAGTTCATAGACTGACTATGAAGGAGTGATGCTAGAGCTGTGAAACCTTGCAAGCAATAATTTTAACTCTCATTAATAACTGCATTGTTTCTTTCTGTATACAAGGGTGGACTGAAATGTTCAGATGCTGACTATGAAGGAGTGATGCTAGAGCTGTGAAACCCTGCATGCATTAATTTCAACTCTTCTTATTAATAATTGCATTGTTTCTTTCCATGTACGAGGGTGGAGTGAAATGTTCAGAGGCTGACTATAAAAGAGTGATGCTAGAACTGTAAAACCCTGCTTGCATTAATTTCAACTCTTCTTACTAATAACTGCATTGTTTCTTTCCATGTACGAGGGTGAACTGAAATGTTCAGATGCTGACTATGAAAGAGTGATGCTAGAGCTGTGAAACCCTGTCTGCATTAATTCCAACTGTTCTTATTAATATCTGCATTGTTTCTTTCCATGTATGATGGTGGACTGAAATGTTCAGAGCCTGACTATGAAAGAGTGATGCTAGAGCTGTGAAACCATGCATACATTAATTTCAACTCTTCTTATTAATATCTGCATTGTTTCTTTCCAGGTAAACTGACATCTAACTGTTCAAAGACTTCAAAAGTAGTTTCTTCTTTTAACCCGATAACACTAACCATGGGTATATAGTACCCAGCGCAAATGACACCATTTTAATTACAATTTAATTAAATATTCAGTACCTGATTTTCTTACCTAAATAATGTTTTTCAGTTCCTATTAATGTTAACTCAAAGTACAAATTTTGAAGTGCCTGCATGTAAAATATTTCAAAGAAAGATTTATATTTTATATATTTTTGATTTTTCAAAATTGGGTATGATATACCCATGGTTAGTAGTGGTGTAACTTTAATTGATGGTTAGTGTTCCGGGGTTAATAATGATCAAAATTTAGTATGATGGTCTTAACAAGTACTTGCAGAAAAATTGTTTAGACCCGAAATGCATTCATGTTGACCTGTTCATTACATTAGGGGTTGATACTCCAACTTCATCAACAAGGCAAATGTGGGCAGGAGAAATGAAGATGACCAAAGGTCTGGACATCCTGCAACTGTCATCACTGAAGAAAACATTGGTCATTTTCACCACCAGGTGTACGATAACAGGTGACGGACTATAAATCAAATAGCCACTGCTATTAGCATATAGCATGGGAGAGTTGAGAATATTGTGCACCATAAACATGGAATGATGAAGGTTTCTGCATGGTGGATGCCACATCTTCTGACACCTGATCCAGGCTGATTAGAGCAAGGAAAATCTAACATTTTTTGAGGCAGATCCAGCTGCTTGGCTTGAACATTTATTATCCCAACCAAGGATGAGTGATGGGTTCTTCACTTTGAGCCAGAGATAAAGAAACAATCCATACAGAGAAAACACCCTTCTCCTCATCAGCCCCAAAGAAGGCAAAGGCCACTTCATCTGCAAGGAAGTTCATGGTCAACATTTTTTGTGTGTGTGTGTTTGCTGGCTATCTTCAAAATAGACACACTCTCAATGGAGAGTAATATGGCAACTTGTTGATGCAGTTATGAAATTTTTAACATTTTTAACAGGTTGATCACCATCCCTATTCTCCTGCTTTGGCCCCATCTGACTATCATCTGTTCCCCAACATAGAAAGAATACTCGGTTGAAAACTAGTACTGCATTGATGATGACATTTTTAACAGGTTGATCACCATCCCTATTCTCCTGCTTTGGCCCCATCTGACTATCATCTGTTCCCCAACATAGAAAGAATACTCGGTTGGAAACTAGTACTGCATTGATGATGACATTTTTAACAGGTTGATCACCATCCCTATTCTCCTGCTTTGGCCCCATCTGACTATCATCTGTTCCCCAACATAGAAAGAATACTCGGTTGGAAACTAGTACTGCATTGATGATGACATTTTTAACAGGTTGATCACCATCCCTATTCTCCTGCTTTGGCCCCATCTGACTATCATCTGTTCCCCAACATAGAAAGAATACTCGGTTGGAAACTAGTGCTGCATTGATGATGACATTTTTAACAGGTTGATCACCATCCCTATTCTCCTGCTTTGGCCCCATCTGACTATCATCTGTTCCCCAACATAGAAAGAATACTCGGTTGGAAACTAGTACTG
Organism: Ascarosepion bandense; assembly: GCA_037127315.1. Taxonomy (NCBI): domain Eukaryota; kingdom Metazoa; phylum Mollusca; class Cephalopoda; order Sepiida; family Sepiidae; genus Ascarosepion; species Ascarosepion bandense. Next base: position 1,957,689 of record JBBBDQ010002429.1, read on the forward strand.
CATTGATGATGACATTTTTAACAGGTTGATCACCATCCCTATTCTCCTGCTTTGGCCCCATCTGACTATCATCTGTTCCCCAACATAGAAAGAATACTCGGTTGGAAACTAGTACTGCATTGATGATGACATTTTTAACAGGTTGATCACCATCCCTATTCTCCTGCTTTGGCCCCATCTGACTATCATCTGTTCCCCAACATGAAAGAATACTCGGTTGGAAACTAGTACTGCATTGATGATGACATTTTTAACAGGTTGATCACCATCCCTATTCTCCTGCTTTGGCCCCATCTGACTATCATCTGTTCCCCAACATGAAAGAATACTCGGTTGGAAACTAGTACTTCATTGATGATGACATTTTTAACAGGCTGATCACCATCCCTATTCTCCTGCTTTGGCCCCATCTGACTATCATCTGTTCCCCAACATAGAAAGAATACTCGGTTGGAAACTAGTACTGCATTGATGATGACATTTTTAACAGGTTGATCACCATCCCTATTCTGATTTGGTCCTATCTGATTATCATCTGTTCCCCAATATAAAAAAACAGTTGCTTGGAAACCAGTATCGCAGTGACGATGACGTCATATCTGCTGTTGATGATTGTTTTTACCAACAGGATGAAAGCTTCTTTACCAATGGGATTCAAGCACTACAATAATGATAGTGGAATTGTGTGGGCTACGAGGGGGATTATGTTGAAAAATAAAACTCATCTGATCACATTCCATGCAAGTATATTGACCAGCCTATGAACTTTAGATAACTTGTAGATAATTTTTTGTAGCCATCACATATAGCCCTGTCTGACATAGGAATATATGTGAGAGGGTCCTCAATAAGTACAGAATTCATAATTGATGACATGTAAAATTAGCAAACCTTCTCAATGCTTCAGATTAGAGTACCAGTCAGTATTTATTGAGTACTAGCAGTATAGCCTAGCGTTGCTCGGGTGTAATGAAAGCTTTAAAACTAATCCATGGTCCTGGAGATCAGACTCTTTGGACGTTGGCACGAAAGACTAAAAAGCAATAGTTGTTTCCAGTTAAAGCGAAAGCGTAGACACAAAAAATGAATGGATGTCAGTCAAATTTTGATTTCCTGATATTGATATCAAATAAGTTTTTTTTTCGTCATAAACTGAATTTTGAAGGCTAAATAAGTCCTCTGAGTAAATGGTACCATGGCTGAGACTAAGAACTACAATTATACCTACTTAGAGCCAAACCTGAAGCAAAAACTAAAACAAAAGGGCTGAAAAAAATACAGACATACAGGCAGATAAACAGACACACACACAAACATCTTGCCTTTTTTATATATATATATATATATATATAATCGACCTTCTGCACTATTGTAAGAACTGCAACCTTGAAACTTCTGAATATCATTTCTTATGTCTTTGTCTATGAGTGTATCAAATTTGATTAAAATTGGACTACTCCTTCTATAACCAGATTTTTTCAATTATTGATTTTTGATATTTATCGGGGGTACCTTGACACAAAACCTAGCTAAGAACACTCGCAGACGCTTATAGTACAACTGTGTAAATTTTCAAGAAAATCAGTTCAGCCGTTTCCGAGTCTATAGGTAACAGACACACACATACACACAAAATTCCATTTGTAAATAAGTTTAGATTTAGATATGTACAATCTAAAACAATAAATAATTTAGTCAATACTAAACAAGAAAATAAGCTAAAACTTGCAAGAAGAATTTATTTGGTTGCCTGTAATAATTGTCATGAAAAATACATAGAAACCTCCAAGAATCTAAATAAAAGATTATATGAACATAAAAGGGACATTTCAAAAAACAATACATCAAATGCAATGTTTGCCCACTGTAATAAGACTGACCACAATTTTGACATTTTCAATTATCGATTTTTGATATTTATCGGGGGTACCTTGACACAAAACCTAACTAAGAACACTCACAGACGCTTATAGTACAACTGTGTAAATTTTCAAGAAAATCGGTTCAGTTGTTTCAAAGTCTATAGGTAACGGACACTCACACAGACACACACAAAGTTCCATTTTTTTTTATTTTTTTTTTAATCGTATCACCCCGAGCAAGGCGGTGACGCCACTGATGTGCAGGGGGCTACGTAATAGTGAAAAGATCGGAAAAGAGAAAGCCGGAAACCACATCCTAAACAGGGAACACGGGATGAGCCTCTTAACCTGTTCAATAGACATGGGTGGAGTGTGAACCGGGCGATAGATTTATAAATAAGTTTAAATTTAGATTTAGATTTCATGAAGGCTTACTATAACTTGTATGACAAATCAACAAATTTTTATTAAATTATTGCAACAATTGACATAAACAAAACCAAACGTAACACATGGTCTTATAACTGGAGCACCAAGTAATAACTGAATTGTCCAGTGTGAGGAGAGTGTTTCCTCACAAATCAAAGCTTTAGAAAAAAAAAGAAAGAGAAAAAATTTTTCTTACTTCAAAGCAGATCCCCTAACTGCAGATCCATAGGTAACAATATCAGGTTTTAATCTGCCATACCCAGCAGGCAATTCCTACAAAGACAGAAACACTTTTAAACACATTTTCAAATGAGGAAATACTTTAAATAATTTTTAAAATGATCCTCTCAAAGATGCAAATATGTACAAATTTGATATTGAATGATGAAATATTTCTTATACTGCATTTGAAGAGAAACAGTCAGTCAGTTAAGCGCCATACCCTGATACATGCTTGGGCATTCATGTCTTCAATGACAGTCCCAGCATGCGGTTGCCCCAGGGACTTAACTGTTGTCACCCCCACCTACCAAAAGTAGGCATCACCAATATCATTCTTGTTTTAATATATGAGCCTCCATTTTTTTTTGCTAAAACCAAAATAACATGATGAAGAAAAAAGCTCCAAACTTAATAAAAACAAAGTTTTATTGTTAAAATGTATTTTTTAATATTTTTTTAATCTTTTACAACACATTTAAAATTTTGGTAAAAATCTTGTCTTTTTTTTTTTTTTTGGTTAAACGCAAGATTCCTTGGAAAATGAAAATCATGTATTTTTTTTTTATTTCAAACAGTTGCCACTTTTCCAAAAATCTGCTCCAAATAGTAAAATAAAAAATGCAATGAAACTATGACACTATTTAATTAGATAAACTTTCAATTACTTTTATAAATAATATAAATTAAGAACATTATTCTTTGAAGAAAAAAATTTTTTCGCAACAAATAATTGTCTTCATTTTTAAATTATAATAATTTATATTTATAAAAATTCTTGTCCATGTTAGGTTATTAAGTGAAGACTATATTTACTAAGCAAAAATTGAAAAGCTTAATATAAATCATTATTCACTAAGATCTTTAAAATAATCTAAAATTTTTTTCATGTGTATAAAAACATACTCATTTCGAAAGTATGGATTACCATACACAACATTACCAGCTCAATGACTATAATAAATTAAAATCAACATTTCAAAAATTAGATTACAGAGAATATTTTCAACATTTTTAAGTACTGAGTACTTCAAAATTACATAAAAAAAGCATTCACCAGACATTTTTTAAATTATGTTTTAACAGATAGAGTCTCCATAGGACAGCAATAAACATGTAAACACCTTATCAGTGCTTGTCAAGTGTTTGTCAGGCATTGAAAGATACATACATCACTGCTACTGTTTGATTTTAAAATTTATTTTTCTGCTTTTAATTTTTTTTTTAGCTTAAAGTAAATAATATTTTTTTTCAAATGCGATTTATTATGCTTTAAATCAGCTAATACTCCTCAAATAAATTTTCAGAAAAGTATATTTTATTTTTGGAAGATTTTTTAATAAAGAAAATTATACTGCAATGAAAGACAGCTAAAAAGGGAATAATCAGCTATCTTAGAAAAAATTTAAAAAATCGACTCCAGTCAATATATCAGCATGCGGTGTGGGTATAGAAGAATCCAAAGGAGTATCCTGTACATAGTGTTAAGATAACTCTCTAAGAGAGCTCTAAATATATATGGATATAAATACATATAGAGCAAATATAAGAAAAATTAAGGCAGACACGTTATTTCATGGTAAATTAGAAGTATAGGCCTATTTCAGGCAAACCTTCATCAGCTACCGTCTTTATTGTACAAAGGATTTTACACGAATGAAATTCACAAAGACCTAAAAAAAATGAATAAAAGTAACAGTCGCTCCCTTAAAACAGAAAATTTCATTTTTTCTTTTAAGGGAGCGACCGTTATTTTTATTCATTTTTTTTAGGTGTTTGTGAATTTCATTCATGTAAAATCCTTCGTACAAAAAAGACGGAAACTGATGAAGGTTCGCCTGAAATAGGCCTATACTTCTGATTTACCATGAAATAAGATGTCTGCCTAAATTTTTCTTATATATAAGTCAGCTTTAAGTCAGCTGAAACTGGTTTTTAACCAGTTTTAAGAATGACTAACACTAAAACTCGGTTTTGAGAATTATTGTTTTTTTTTTGTAAACCCTAGTTCAGTACAAAAAGTTTTTGAAAGCCTACATACATTGACGTCAATCAGTTACACAAGGATGTATTCAAAAAAGAAAAAGTTTGCAAAATAGTGGGGGTGAACACAAAAAGTATGCATGAATGCATACAAAGGATAGAGGTATCAAAAGATTCTAAATTTGTGCGTACGTACTATGAGAATAACCCCAATGCACTACTGAGTTTAGGATTAGACATGAATCTATATTTCCCTGTTCTGCCCCACCTCATCTTGATATATATGACGATGATTGACAAAGGAAACTCAGGTCAGAATTGTTACCAGAACCATTCATTTGAGTATTATGTAACTTATTTTTCATGAAGAGGAGACGGCTTCTAACAAGTGACACATCTTGATCACCAAGATGCTATAAAAGACAATCCCAGCATGTCTCATCAATATCAGTCAGTCAGTTTAGTGCCATACGTGATAGACGCTTGAGCAATCATGTCTCAAAAAAGACATGACTGACTGGGTAGAAGATTATCCCGCAGTAGGTTGCCATTGCTTTCTGCGGTAGACTGGTTGCCAACCAAGTCTATAGAACCCAATCTGTCCTATTATTTGATTCATAGCTAAAAGGGAAATAAATGTATTATATTATTAAGTAGTAATTAGTGGGGGATCAGTTTATTACTTCATGACAATATAAAACTGATCCCCCACTTTATGCCCAGTAGAAGCTATAATCATGTTTTCAACTATTATATTCAGTCAGTCAGTTAAGTGCCATATGTGAAACACGCTTGAGCAATCATGTCCCGAAAGAGACATAACTGACTGGGCAGAAGATTATCCCACAGTAGGTTGCCATTGCTTTCTGTGGTAGATTGGTTGCCGACCAAGGCTATAGAACCCAATCTGTTCTGCTACTTAACCCATAACTGGAAGGAAGAGATGGATTAATACCTATCCCAAGGGTATTTGCGCGTAAGTGAATACAATGGATTCAACTGGAATTCGAACTCGGTTCCCCGATTTCTCGTTCCGAGCTGATATCCATCCGATGTGCGTTGTGGTACAGTGGATATCGGCTCTTAACTGGCACTTAACTGACTGACTGACTATAATAGGTGGAAATATGATAAAGGCTTCTGCTGGGCATAAAGTGGGGGATCAGTCTCATATTGTTGTGAAGTAATAAACTGATCCCCCACTAATTACTACTTATTAATATAATACATCTCTTCCCTCTCTAGTTATGGTTTAAATAATAGGACAGATTGGGTTCTATAGCCTTGGTTGGCAACCAGTCTACCACAGAAAGCAATGGCAACCTACTGCGGGATAATCTCTGCTCAGTCAGTCATGTCTCTTTCGAGACATGATCGCCCAAGCGTGTATCACGTATGGCACTTGACTGACTGACTGACTCATCAATTTATATGTTTGAAATGATGAAGAAGTAAATAATAAATGACAAGAACTATTTTTTTTTGTTTCTAGCCAGACTTACCCATGTTGTCATGCCACGAGAGGAGAATCGAGCAATTTGGTTTTCAAAATTGATTCCTCCAACACCAATCACGTCCATTTGGTCTGCGGGGTTGTTTAATGTCCTGTGAAAAGATGAAGAAAAAAAAAGTATGTTTGAGAGAAGAAATAAGAAAATTAACAACTGATGGCTGGTTAATTATATTAAAAATGTCTTCCAAAGTAAAATTGATTTGGAAATTAAAATTATCAACTACTTCTTGCCTGCATTATATGTCTGTATTAAGAAATGTGCAGTATTGTGCAATGAGGAGATTTAATAAGGTTTGTCCGTGTTTCTGTCTTGATGCAAGCAATGAAGGAAGTTCTGTCTATATTTTGTTTGTAGGTTCATTATTTGCCCATAGCTTAGACCTAACATTGGCTGTCACCCCCAGGTCGAGGTGGACATGGGAATAACAACAATTAGGATGTAGCTTCATGTTCCTCAAAATCCCCAATCTTCTGATCAGAGGCCTTACTGCCAGATGTAGTTTATCATCATACCCAGGACTGATGAAGAAAGGAACTCAAGAAGAAATCAACAAAATCCTTGGTGCACCATCTTTCCTGGAAATTATATATATATAGTTCTCACATGCATAGAACACACCCTGTGATAAGATTAATAGGAGTAGATAGGTCTATCTATCGTCCAATTCACACCCCTCTCAGGTCGTTTTAACTGGAAAATAGGTTTATCCATTGTTTCCTGTTTTGATTAGGTTTCTGTTTCCTTCTAAAGTTTATTCAACTATGCTTCTCACGTTTGTGCCTAAATTCTGAAATTCTATTTAATATTTATATATTTTTCTTCAACAGGAGTAGATGGGCTATCCTATCGTTCCCATTCCATTAAGGATGTTTAGAATACCATGGATCCAGCATGTGAACAATGAAGAAGTTTAAAAAAAAAATGGAAGCAAAAAGAACACTTATAATAAAAGAAAAACTGAAATTTCTTGGTCACATAATGAGGAAAGTGGGTATAGAGAATTTGACACTCACAGGATATATTGAAGGCCAGAGGAGCAGTGAGCAAGCTACCTAATGAACACATGTAAATAGGTAGCAGAATAAAGACCAAGTATAGTAAGGAGACAAACATTGCTTAGAGATTAAGAAGTTGTGGAGAGCCATGATCAGTCACATCCTGAAGGCACATGACACATCAAAGAAGACTCCATTACTTGAAAATGACAAAAATTTCTGACACTGCAGTTTGACGACCCTTTATTTCAATCACTAGGGTATATCATTCTTATATCATGTGTGATGCTGCTTCTGGATGTCATGTAATTATCTCCCTTTAACTCACCTCTCTAAGTGAGTTGTTCACTACTGCTATAGCCAGATATTGAACTCACAACTGTTTGGATCAAGTCACTTCAGCATTTGACCTTCATGAAATATATACTTGCAGTTTCCCCTTTATGGAATATGTACTTGCCTGGGACATGGATGAATTTGGCCTGCTTGAATCTGGAGTCCTAAACATGGCTTCTTCAGACACAGGAGTATCTCTATATTATATTTAAGACCATTCATAGATTTATGGGCAGGTGGATGACAGTACAGGGGTTGCGTGGTGTAACAGGAGAAATCGTGCTAAGAGCCACCAGGGATAGGGAGCCGTGGAAAGCCATGATTGCCTATGTCCTGAAGGGACAGGTCACATAGAAGAATATATATGCCAACTGTTTATAAGAAATTACAATGTGGATATAAAATGGGGGATCAAATCTACATTATAATCAATATATAAACTGATCCCTCATTTTGTGGTCATGCTAGTTTTTATACATTTATATTGTAGATTTATGGGCAGGTGGATGACAGTACAGGGGTTGCGTGGTGTAACAAGAGACATCGTGCTAAGAACCACCAGGGATAGGGAGACGTGGATAGCCATGATCGCCTACGTCCTGAAGGGACAGGGCACATAGAAGACACAGTCAGATATTAGAAACTAAATAAAAAGTTATTTTTCTTAAATGTTCATCAAGTCTGCATCAATTTTTGTAAAATTAAACAACAGGCTGAAAAAGAAGGCATCACAAATTCGCTTCTTAATTTTCTCTGACAAATCTCATTAATTTTTTTTTTTTTTAAATCATATCACCCCGAGCAAGGCAGTAACACCACTGATGTGCAGGGGGCTACGTAATAGTGAAAAGATTGGAAAAGAGAAAGCTGGAAACCACATCTTAAACAGGGAACAAGGGATGAGCCTCTTAACCTGTTCAATAGACGTGGATTAATGCCAATGTCTTACCCATAAAGAGGACCATCATTTCCAATGGCAGATACCATAATCACTTTGTTGGCAGTCAGTTCCCACACCTGCAAAACAAAATAAATAAATCTGTTAACATCAAATTCAGATATATATATCTATTGCAGTTTAGCCAAGTTTCACTTGGGTAGTTTAAGGAATAATAAGAATTTTTTTTATCGATACTCATATTTAAGTAGATATTCAGTTTTTAATGAAACAGTATTATATATTTATATCTACAGGCCTGATTATTTACGATAAATTTTTATTACGAAAATGTGTGCCATTCAGCAGGATTCGAACCTGTGACCGCTATCTATATAGGTGAAGCTACCATTTGATCTGGTAACGTCTTAGACCTCTCAACCACGAATATTTCAAATTGTCGGTTGCTTATAACTAAGTTTCGTTAAAATTCATTGATTTCCGTAACATGTTTACATTAGTTGACATTATGATACATTTCAGAGCAGATATGTTTGTTTACGATGGATCGAAAATTGTGTTATATAGGCTTTATAAAAACCTCGTTTAGACTGGAGGCTATTTGTGGTGTAGAGGTCTAAGACGTTACCCGATCAAATGGTAGTTTTCCCTATATAGATTGGGGTTGCAGGTTCGAATCCTGCCGAATGGCACACATTTTCGTAATAAAAATTTATCATAAATTTATCATAAATATTCAGGCCTGTAGATATAAATATATAATACTGTTTCATTAAAAACAGAATATCTACTTAAATACGAGTATCGATAAAAAATAATGTTCAAACAATTCATTTCAAATTGTCGGTTGCTTATAACCAAGTTTTGTATAAAATATATTGTTTGTCATTTCGTATAAAATATATTGTTTGTCATTTTTCAATAAAAAAAATGCTACTATAAAATATATAGGTTTTTTTTTTGTTTCTTTTTTAAATCATTTCACCCCAAGCAAGACAGAACTGCCACTGGTGCGAAGGGGGTAACAGAAGAGATGAGTGATGAGGAAGAGAAACAGGGGTGTCAGAGAATGAGTAAGAACAGGATGAGAAAACAGGTGTGAAGAGGGCTGCATGTGAGTGGAGTGGAAAGAAGGGCTGTCAAGAAAATAAGAGATGGCAACTGACTTTGCATTTAAAAGAATATTAATATATTTTGGTTGATTTTGTTGAGTGGCATGTCAACATCTCTATTGGTTATTTAATGCTGAAATCTAAATATTTTGAGTCCAATTATATGCCTTCAACTACAGATATTTTGTACAGAATTTATACAATCAGGGAAAAGTTAAGTTCTTTTTGTTTTGATTTTTATTTTAGATATATAGTTTATAGGTCATAAACTGTATTGTTGGTAATTTTATTATAAAAATATATTTTTATATTTGTTAAGTGTTGCATTGATTCTCATTTTACTACAAAAAATCTATTATTCTAATATATTATAAAAATGTACTGTGTTTTCATTGGTGGGAATAGAGTCATTATTTTCCCATAGCAGTGACCTTAATAGGGTTACTACCCCGAGTCAGGGTAGACATGGGAACACCAATTAAGAAGTGGTTGTATACTGTTACAAGGATGCATTTATATATATAAATAATAATAATAATAATGTCTAAAAAGTTGTAGTAAGGGACTCTATTGAGTCCTACTTGTTATTACAAAAAAGTTTTAATTCATGAAGTAGTCGTAAAAATAGGGAAATTAGGAATAGAACGTTTTGAAAGATGCCAGAATGTTCCAGTCAGTCAGTCAGTCAGTTAAGTGCCATATGTGATACACACTTGGGCGATCATGTTTTGAAAGAGACATGACTGACTGGGCAGAAGATTATTCCGCAATAGGTTACCATTGCTTTCTGCGGTAGACTGGTTACCGACCTAGGCTATAGAACCCAATCTGTCCTGTTATTTAACCCATAACTGGAAGGAAGAAACAGATTAGTACCTTTCCCGAGGGTATTTGCACATAAGTGAATGCAATGAATTCAGCTGGAATTCAAACTCGGCTCCCCGAATTTCTCGTTCCGAGCCGATATCCAGTGCACCACAACGCAAAATGTTCCAGTAGATTCGAGAAAATTCAAAAGGTTCTAGAAATATGCAAATTAGGTGTTAGCCCCTATAAAAATAGGTTCTGGGCAGTGAGGAGTTAGTTATTACCAGGGTTTGCTGATGTTATCAACTCCAGCTTTGGTTCAAGGATTTATATCCAGCTGAAAGAATCCCTAAGAAGTCGTCGACCAACTAAAACCTGAGAGAGTTGTTAAAAGGATTTGCTGACATTATCAACTTCAGCTTTGATTCAAAGATTTATATCCAGCCAAAAGAATCTCATAAAAAGTCTGACCAACTAAAACCTGAAGGAGAACCTCATGGAACTATATGGGTAAATACATATTTTTGACTCTTTCATTGACCAAACTAATAATAATTTTTTATATACTCATTTAAGGGTTTCCAAAAAAGTATAACACTTAACTTCTTCGCCAACTTAACTGGGTAAAGATACTGACTTTACCTTCCCCTTCTCTTCTCGTAACACTTCGCCTGCCAGTAGTAAACTCTACATTTCTGTCTTGAATGTAAAAACTGTTTTCCTATTTTAATGCAAAAACTGTATATTTGTAAATATTTTTATTTAATGTTTCTGTAAATTCAATATTTATCTCTGAGTTTTGATCAATCATTTTTTTCTCATTTGTTACACATAACATCTCCTCAAAAAACTTCATTTCTCCCAATCAGAGGCCTTGCTGCCAGACATAGTTTATCATCATGCTCAGGACAGTATATAGTTTGGTGTTCCTGCTACATATTTAAAAATTCTTGATAAAATACAAATAAAGAATCTGTGAAGCTATTGGAAGCAAGCACAGGCATTATATTTGCGATAGAAATGACTAGCAGTATAGCAGAACATTGCTCGGGTGTAATGAAAGCTTTAAAACTAATCCATGGTCCTGGAGCTCAGACTCAGCCTAAAGAATATTTGTGTGAAGTTTGGTGAGAATCGGATAAAAATTGTAAATTTGTATAAAGAACATACAAACAGATAAACAGACACACACAAACATCTTGCCTTTCATATATATATATATAATATCGATTTTCTGCACTATTGTAAGAACTGCAACCTTGAAACTTCTGAATATTGTTTCTTATGTCTTATGAGTGTATCAAATTTGATTAAAACCAGACCACTCCTATAACCTGATTTTTTCGATTTTTGATATTTATCAGGAGTACCTCGACACAAAACCTAGCTAAGAACACCCACAGATGCTTATAGTACAACTGTGTAAATTTTCAAGAAAATCGGTTCAGCCATTTCGAAGTCTATAGGTAACGGACACACGGACACACACACAAAGTTCCATTTATAAATAAGTTTAGATTAGATAAAATGTATACAAAATACCATTGCCATAAAATGAGGGATTGATTTATATATTGATTGTAATATAGAATTGATCCCCCACTTCATATCATTAGATTTCTTGTTTATCAAATTCCAATTAGCCATGAATCCACCTTTTTTTTTTGCCACTTTCTCACCACCGTAACATAGCTTTCCGGTGCATTTTCTAGAAATATTTTCATAGTAATTTCTCTGATCAATTTTCCTCTTTGGTATCTCAACTTTATGAATTTAAATACAGCACTAGATTGGCAAGTAGGTCTCATTTTACAGTGAAAATGGCTAGATATAACTATAAGTTACATGCTAAAAGTTTCCTCTCTTACACTTCTCACTTGTGAGACTCTCTTCCGGGTTCTTGTTTTCCTAGTTAGCTTTGATCTTTAAAAATTTAAATGCAATGTCAATCATTATCGTCTGTCTTCTTAATTTCTGTTTTTTATTGTTCTCACATCTTAATATTCTCTTTTTCTTATATTGCACTCAGTAACTAATTGCGTCTGAATGGCTTTATTACCTTGCTTTTTTATTTTCATCATAGAATACTTGGAGTTGAAAGAGCAAATACAAGTAAACAGGTTGTGTAACAAACAAACAAAAATATATCCGAAAGAAGTTTTCTGAAAAACTACAGTAGCATAAAAAAAACATAAATACACTTACCTTATCTACAAAAGGATGATCCATAAAGTCAGGACCTCCTATGCTAAGATTCAGCACATCGATCTTCTTAAGAATTGCATAATTAAAAGCATCAAGGAACCAAGATGTATAAGATACCTGCAGAGAGAGAAAAAAAAGTTAATGAAAAAGTTAAAGAGTGACACAAGGGCCTACATACGAGGTGTAGCGGGTAAATTGTTGCCATGTAATATATTACCTTGACCCAGCAAAAAATATGATTGACATCAAAAGCACAGGCAGTGACCGACAAAGATATGATCGATATCAAAGGCAGAAAACACAAGGCAACAACAAGAGGCTTGAAAGGCAATGGATAACAAAGTAATGATTGACGTGACAACCCAAAGGGACTACCCTCCACTCCACACGACCATCACCAACAAAGAATAAAAATATGTTTATATTTTTATATATACATGTTCTTACACATCGTAATATTTCAAGACAATCGTTATTATTGTTCATCAAGATCCAGAACAGTGGTAGTATATAAGTCAGCCAGTTAGTCAGTTAAGTGCCATAAGCGATATATGCTTGGGCGATCATGTCTCAAAAAAGACATGAATGACCAAGCAGAAGATTATCCTGCAACAGGTTGTCATTACTTTTTGCAGTAGACTAGCTGTCAGCCAAGGCTATGGAACCTAATCTATCCGGTTATTAAACCCATAAATGGAGGGAAGAGACAGATTAATACCTTTGCCAAGGGTATTTGCACATAAGTGAATGCAAGGAATTCAACTCTAATTCGATTTCTCATCTGAGTCGATATCCACTGCACCACGTACTCCAGTATATAACAGCCATTCAATAATTTTAATTTTGTGCATGCGCACTGTTTTTGATTTTGTCAATTGCACATTACAGTAGGGTAAGTTGGGCACCATCTTTGAGAAAAATAGCACTATGATACTGATATATCCCAGGAAGAAATATCAGGGCAAAGAATAGTGTAAGAATAATACTTAACACTGAAGATAGATTAGAAGAGATTTATTATACAACAGTACAATAAACCAATAGACGTACAAGAACAATCAACGAATAGTAACAGGAATAACAATCAAGTAGAAAATGTCTCCACCTATGACGTATGCGTCCGTCTAGTGACATATGCTGATGTATGCCCAAAGTCACAGTCTTTTATAGACTAGACCATATCCATTCCACTGCACCACAACACACATCCTCCAGTATATAACAGCCATTCAATAATTTTAATTTTGTACAAGCACATTGTTTTTGATTTTGTCAATTGCTCGGTATAGTAGGGTCAGTTGGGCACCATCTTTGAGAAAAATAGCATGACGTATGCATTCATCTAGTGACGTATGCTGACGTATGCCCACAGTCACAGTCTTTTATAGACTAGACCATATCCATTCCGGGGTAGGATAGGATGTTCCTCTATAGCAGATACAATTCACTCTACCAGAAATTCAGAAACCACATGGTATACTGCTTGGCTTTTTCACCGAAAGCTCCATAAGAACATTTCAGAGTGTTTGGGCATCAATCTGAGGACAGTGCAGAGGATTCGAAAAAGTTGGATGATATATCCAGTCAACATCATGGCGTTTGAAATGATCACTGGTGATGGTGATGTTATACCTCCATTCATCTTCCCACAGAGCCTCAGACACAACACGCAGGTCTATGTCAAGTACCTTGAGGAGGTAATGCTCCCCTGACTCAAGAGGGTGGTTGCTGGAAGACCCTTATCTGGCCACAGGATTCTTCACTATAGCACTCAAGTAGGAGAACCTAGTCATAGCTGTTAGACAATTTCTGCAACATCAACCCTTACATCATGCCAGACAGTAAACCCCTTGATTATTATGTGTGGGGGGAATTTGAGCGAGAGACCATTCAAGACAATTCATCTATCACAACCTATATCGTGTTGAATGAGTAGTTGGTTATATATGTGTTAGCATCATCTAATGGTCAGGAGTTCAATCCTTGGATCTGTCAGTGACGAACCACAATTCAACATGAATGGACAATAACTGATTTCACAAGAAATTTTGCAATAATCAACGAGATAATCTATATCAGCCAATCTATGAACACCTGATGATGACCAGGGGGGTACTTGGGCAAAATGTTATGTCTATTATAACACCTATATCAACCAAGATGATAACAAAAATTTGAAATAATTCCAAGATTATTAAAAATTACTTATCTCAGAAATAAATACAAATGTTGAATGCTCTAGGTTTGGCTACAGGATTGAACACTCTTGACTACTGGCGTATTTACATTCCATAAAAAAAAGAAAAAAAGCATAGACACTATGAAATCTGCCTTTCTCTGCCGATAGATTGGTGAGTGGATCTCCGACTGGTGACAAATTAGCTGGGTTTCAGTCACGGCTTGAAGCAAATGGTTAATCTAGCCACTCTGATGAGCTGTGATACAGCCAAAGAGGCATGTATGCGGATGAGATATACATACATAAACATACACACACTCATTCCTGCCAATTGCATTTAAGAATGAAACATTGTCCCTGTTTATATATATGTTTGAACAGAACCCTTTATTTTGATACCGAGGGTAGATTGTTCTTGTTCCATGAGCCATGCCACTTACGATGTTTTAGTTATCTCCATTTAACTCAAGGGCACATGGCCCCATGGATAAAAGCATAGGCTAGATCCAGTGACTTTACTTGGGTTAAATGGAGATAACTAATACATGAGGAAATGACATGACTCATGGAACAAGAACAATCTACTCCAGTTACCAAAATAAAGGGTTCAATTCAAAATTCCAGTCACCTGAAGAAGGTTAGAGTGTACAACAGCCGAAACTTTGTAAGTATGATAGATAAAGATGAGGACAACAGTTTGAATGATGTAAATACCTCATCTAAAAAATATAAACAAATATAAATAAAATTCCCTACTAGACAGACACACACACAATTCCCTACTAGACAGACACACACACAATTCCCTACTAGACAGACACACACACAATTCCCTACTAGACAGACACACACACAATTCCCTACTAGACAGACACACACACAAATACACAAATGAATATATATTATCTGAATCCCACAGACAAACTACTAGAATCCTGGTGCACTTACATGCTAAAATGTCAAGAAATGAAAACAAAGAGCATTGTTTCTTACCTGATTGTTTGTGAATACTCGAAACACATAAATATCTGCATCAGGTGCAAATCCCAGGCACTGCTTCGAGCTGGCAATCACCCCAGCCACAAATGTGCCATGACCTAAACCTGAAACATTCAATAAGACAATATTCTTTTGAATCAGATTAATAACCAATAACCATTATTATTTTAAATATCTTCACTCCTCTCCATGTCTACGGCTATATCATGTTGAATGCACCGGTTCCCGTCCAATCACCAAAGTTAAACAGTACCTAAATGGTCAGTACTTAAATGGGTGACCATTTGGGAATACCAAGTGCTGTAAACGTAAAAACCAAGAATAGTCGACCAGTCCTCCAGGTTTGGGGGTTGGGTGCAGGGCTAACAACCCTGCCCCATAAAAAACAGTTTGTTACAGAAACAGTAACAAAAAAAAGTTGCTTCCCTATGCACCATTGGGTGTGATGGATAAATGATGACTCCTCTCCATCCAATGTTTATGGTTTTAAAAATCAATGATTAGAATTTTAATAAAACTTAATCACATGAAAGGGAATTTATACATTTTTTTTGTTCTTGAGAATTGACAACATTTACAAATCTACTATTCGTCCGGGCATTGAACACTGCTACCATATCTGGTCAAGTACATCTTGAGATTCTTGACAATATT
Organism: Ascarosepion bandense; assembly: GCA_037127315.1. Taxonomy (NCBI): domain Eukaryota; kingdom Metazoa; phylum Mollusca; class Cephalopoda; order Sepiida; family Sepiidae; genus Ascarosepion; species Ascarosepion bandense. The sequence continues at coordinate 1,973,881 of JBBBDQ010002429.1, forward strand.
TGAAGCCCTGTAATGGAATTGATCCTGATACCTTGACTTCAGTCCCTTTCCCACCAACATGAGAGGATTATTAGCTGTTTCTTCACAGGTTATCCCCACCTGAGCATGACAGAAGGAAATATATATATATATAGGAAAGAATATTAATAAAAAAAAAAAAGTTTTGAATTTAAAAATGTACTTTTTTTGGACAGTATTTGTTTATTTTTATTATTGTATTTTATATTTCAGACCGCCCTCGGTCCTTCATCAGAAACAAGTGATTTTTAAATTTGAATTAGAAACGTATTTCATGATAGCGTTCGAATATTTTTTTGTGTTTACATCACGTGGTGTGTTTGTTCACAACATGCGGCACGTCTGTAGAGAAAGTCTGTTTGTTTTAGATAAAAATTTCTTGGAATATCTGAAAAAAATTTTAGCTATTGAAATATTTGTAAAGATTCAACACACCTAAATCCCTATTTAACCCTAGCTTGTGTGTATTTAATTTTAAAATCCAGTATTTTTCTTTCTTTCTGCGTGTGTATGTAGAACTAAAATTGGAGTCTATTAGTAAACATTTGCAATTTTCTAAAGTATGATCAGGTTGATTACAATGGGCTGCAATTGGGGAGTATACATTTTTTTGTCGTATATTTAGTTTGTGATTATTGAAGCGAAATCTAAAGCTATTACCGGATTCGCCGATATATCCACTGTTGGGGCAAATTGAGCAGAAGAGAAAGTAGATGATGTTTTTGCTGTCACAAGTAAGGTTTGGTGGGTGTAATTTTATTTTGGTGTTGGGTACAGAGAATGTTTTGTCTGTTATTAAATGTTTACAAATTAAACAGTGAGGCTTTCCACATTTTCAATTCCCTGATAGGTTTGTATTATTTAAATATTTGTTAGAAGTGAGGATAGTTGATAGGTTGGGTGTTTGTTTCTTTGCATTTATGGGTGGTTTATCGAAAATGTCTTTGATGTTTTTGTTTGATTGGAGGTTCCTGTAATCATTTTTTAAATTATTGATAAGTGTGTAGGAATATTGATTATGGTTAAAAACCATGGGAATTCAGTTGTTATCTTTTCGTTTTTTGTATGTGAGAAGTGTGTTACGATATTCTTTCCTATACATATTAAGACAGTATACGTGGATCATCACTATGTTATATATATATATATATATATATACACACACACACAAATAAATATGCAACACCCTTCATATAATTGAGATGATTCTTTGCAACTCAATGACATAATTACTGTAAAAAAATTAAATAAGACACTGTTAAAGAGCAAACGTGTGGTAAGAGTTTTAATAACTGGTAGTAAAGAGAATGAACTGAGCCTATGCTGCTTCACCATTGTCCCTCTCTTCATGAATGTGACAGGAGGGTAATTATATATATATATATATATATATATATACACACACAAAAATAAATACACAATGGTCTATATTATTATAGAGAGGTTTTTCATGGTGCAGCATCCTTTTATCAGACATAGAATCTTTCAGCATACACCCTCTTGACCCAGGACAGTACTACCTCCTCTACACACTTGATGTAGGTCTTCAGTCTGAGGCACCCACAAACAAATTTAGTTCTTTTCTGATCAGAACAATCAGAGTGAGTTTTCCAATCAGCCATACCTTCATAATCACCATTAGACTCATCCAACTCTTTCTGAATTCTATGCACTGTCCTTTAATTGACACCCAAACACTCTGAAATGTTCTGATTAGAGCTTTTAGCATACCATTTCCAAATTGCTGGCAGAATGAATTGCACCATGGTGCTTTTTTTCTCACAGATGGTGCCCAACTGACCCTACTGTGCAGTCAAAATCAAAAACACGCATACACAAAATAAAAAATATAAGACAATTTACCCATTGCACTGTATGCTGATTCCCAGAATCGTCAGGAGAGAGCTACCTGGGACCAAGCCTTATATCCTTACTACAGAATTCATTAAGACTACTTCAAGCAACACTATAATTCATGATTGTGCTATCTTCATTCCATTGAATGAAGATATAACAAATACCTCATCTCAGAAATATAAACAGACTAGCAGTATAGCCCAGCGTTGCTCGGGTGTAATGAAAGCTTTAAAACTAATCCATGGTCCTGGAGCTCAGACTCTTTGGACGTTGGCACGAAACACTAAAAAGCAATAGCTGTTTCCAGTTAAAGCAAAACAGTAGACAGAAAGAAAAATGAATGGATGTAAATCAAAATTTGATTTCCTGGTATCGATATCAAATAAGTTTTTTTCATCGTAAACTAAATTTTGAAGGCGAAATAAGTCCTCTGAGTAAATGGTATCATGGCCGAGACTAAGAACTACAATTATACCTACTTAGAGCCAAAGCCGAAGCAAAAACTAAAATAAAAGGGCTGAAAAAAAATACAGACATACACTCAGATAAACAGACACACACACAAACATCTTGCCTTTTACATATATATATATATATATATATATATATATTAAAAATTTTCTGCACTATTGTAAGAACTCAACCTTGAAACTTCTGAATATCGTTTCTTATGTCTTTGTCTATGAGTGTACCAAATTTGATTAAAATCGGGCCACTCCTTCTATAACCCGATTTTTTTGATTATCGATTTTCTATATTTATCGGGGGTACCTCGACACAAAACCTAGCTAAGAACACTCGCAGACGCTTATAGTACAACTGTGTAAATTTTCAAGAAAATCGGTTCAGCCATTTCGGAGTCTATAGGTAACGGACACACACAAAGTTCCATTTATAAATAAGTTTAGATAGATGTTTTTTATAGTTTGTTTTCAACTACCTGTCACACTCTGTATGTGTTCAAAAACATATGCCAATAAGATATTCATGGCCCCCATCAAAATATATTAACGAAGAAAGACATATCAATTCTCAACTGATCTCATGATTAATGTCTATCTTTAGCCAGATACTTAAATTCGTAGTTTGTCTTCTGAAGAAAAAAGACATGTCCTGTATTTTGTTTGGTGCTCTTGCTTTCTTGGAAATATGTTTCAACTATGTATGAAGAATAACAACAACAATTATTTCCTTTGAAGAAAGTAAACATCTCTTTTTAAAGATTAGAATGAGAGAAAAATCAAGTACAAACCATCATCAAGTGTTTTTTCATGGGTCCAGTTGGTACGATCTTTGATCCGGCCCTTCTTAAAATGCTGATGATTTTCCCCTAAGCCCGTATCAAATATGGCCACTTTGACACCAGCGCCTGTGAATCGGAAAAGCCAAAATTGAATAAAATCGAATAAAAACAAACAATTGCAGAGTATGGAAATCAAAATTTGATCAGATAAAATCCGAAAAAAAAAAAGAAAAGGAAAATGATAGTTACAAACAAAAAGATTATAGCAATGGCACACTTAGAAGTTTTCAGACTATTATTGAGGAAAAGATTGAAATTAAAAGCTTATAAAATACATCTGTGAGGGTTTACCAACTCTTTCGAGACATGATCGCCCAAACATGTATCACGTATGGTACTCAACTGACCGAGTAAATTATAAATTTTACAAGGTTTTCATTGCTCACCAAAATGAAATTCTAACGCTATGATTTTGAACCTAAACTTAATCTTTAAATTAGTTTTCTCTAAAAGGGTTACAATTTAGAAAAGATATTTTGTGTCTTTATCATATGAAATCCCAACTGGAGGGCAATACCTTAACGAAGGTCATGGCAATACCACAACCGTCTCTATAAACATCAAGTTATTGTTATTATAACAAAGGTCACGGGATGGCTCGATCCAGAACAAAACAAAAAAAAAAGACAGAGTTATCTTTCCTTTGCTTGACAAATCATCTTCAGCTGCTCTGATACATGAATAGTAAAAATAATACGATAAAACAGAAAGACAATAATTCTTCTTTAGATAAGCACGAAACATGGATTAACCAGGATTTAAAAAAAGAAAAAAAAAACAAAAAAAAAAACAGCAGCATTATCAATATTTCATAAATTTTGTTGGAAATCAAAACTTCTAACATTGGATCCTAATTAACAAAAGCCATATTTTTTAAAACTGCCTACATTTGTTAATGTTTATCTGTAGGAAGGAACTGTATCTTTAATTGTTAATCATTTCAGGTAACATTATATCAAGGTCATTAAATCTACTCAAATATCTCATTAGAATCATTTCCCTCGTTGATAGAAGCTAAATATTTGCTTGTTTTATGAGCTCTATAACTGGGATTCATAAAACACCAGATACATCTTAGTCATAGATCTCGAAAAACACCAAAGTAAGCGATTGCCTCACAGGGCAAAGTATGGTTGCACCTTCGTTAACCCCAGGCCACTATGGTAGCCATGAAAGCCTGTCAAGAACCTTGCAAACATCAAGCTGAAGTATCTCTGGTATTATCATTCGGAGCAGCGTCAAAATGATCCCTAAAAGATCTGGGATTTTGACAGCCCTACATTGATCAAGACTGCATTTCTCAGCCATGTGATGTGCGACAGAGGAGGCCTTGGATCAAGGTGCATGGGCATCGAATACATGAACCATTATCCACACTAAACAAAATCATGGAAACAGCCAATCTTGACTCTGCCTGATAATGTTCAATTTTCAACTCGGCAACCTGAGACATCTTAATTTCAGGCATCATCACAGCAGTGAATAAACCAAACTCAAACACAAATGACAATGTAGACCTATCACTAGCCTCACAAATAATTAACTATTTAATATTTATGCATATTGTTTAATTTAGCATCCCATTATTGTGGTGTAATTTAAGTGCATTAAAATAGGGGGGAGATGAAATCTATGTCTGTCCAAACTAGTTAATATGTAGAACCTAAATTGTTACCCCCACTCCTTATTGATGTTATGTTGTTTATAGTGAAGACAGATACCATTTTAAGACATGGGAGGTAACTAGATAACTCCACATCCTCCATAAAAAAAAAAAAAAAAAAAAAAAAAAAAACCCTTTCAATATGAAACTATATCAGGAAGTCAAACCTTGTGACAATATCCAGTATAAACTAACAGGTGCTGGTGTCATTAGCAACCAGACTAGCTTTTCAATTTCAGTTATATGGGTTTTGTGTTGATCCCATGAAAATTCAGCTTGCTTAACTTTGGTAATTTCACACTCCACCCTCATTTATTGAACAGGTGAAGAGGCTCATCCCTTGTTTCCTGTTTAGGATGCGGTTTCCGGTTTTCTCTTTTCCAATCTTTTCACTCTTTTCCTTTTTTATTTTTTTTTTTTTTCAATTGGAGTAGATAGACTAAACTATTGCCCGGTTCACACTCCACCCACATCTATTGAACAGGTGAAGAGGCTCATCCCTTGTTTCCTGTTTAGGATGCATTTTCCGGTTTTCTCTTTTCCAATCTTTTCACTCTTTTCCTTTTTTATTATTTTTTTTTCATTTGGAGTAGATAGACTAAACTATCGCCCGGTTCACACTCCACCCACATCTATTGAACAGGTGAAGAGGCTCATCCCTTGTTTCCTGTTTAGGATGTGGTTTCCGGCTTTCTCTTTTCCATTCTTTTTACCCTTACGTAGCCCCCTGTGCATCAGTGGCGTTACCGCCTTGCTTGGGGTGATATGATTAAAAAAAATAAAAAATAAAAAATACAGAAATCCAACCCTAATTACAGTTAGTGCTGACCACACTCAAGTGCTGAAGATATGTAAGTAATGCTTTCTACTTTACCTGTGAACCCCATATTCCAGAGGACTTCAGCTTGTAAAGCATATGCAATCTGAAAGCAAAAAAACATTGAAACGTATTAAAAGACAAAACAAATCAAATAGAATCATGAATCAGTCAAGCAAAAATAATAATTTTAATGCTTTCTTCAAAGCAACCCATATTTCCCAATGTCACTAACAGATTATTTTTATCTAAGTTTTATTAAAACAATAAAAGTTTCCACATTTCAACTGAGAGATATAAAATCTTCTTTAGGGATATTGTTCCTTTTTTTTTTTTCCTTTTTTGCAAGTCACACCAAAAAAGGTGATAAAGCCACTAAGACCCAAGTGTCTACTGAGAGCAAAAGAGAATGAAAAAACTTGAAAAGGAACTGGAAACTCATAATCTATTCAATTTCATAACCATAACATTATTACCAAGTATCCTAATAATGTTAATGTTGATAAAAATATTACCTACATAAAATATTCAAAAATCATATATTAAAAAAAAATTTTTTTTTAAATCAATGGAATTATCAATAATGATGATAATAATAATAATAATAATAATAATAACACTAATAATAATCATTATTATTATTTTTAATAACACAAAAAATTAAAATAATAATAATAAAATAATCAAAATAAAAGTAATAATCACTAGTATTAAAAATAAAATAATAAACAAATTATTATAATGCTATAATCTGGATAAATCTAGCCAATTGATTTTTGTAAAAATTTCGATCTGACAAGAGTTATATTTTTTTAAAGGAAATATTTTTATAAAAAATTTTTGATAAAAACATCATCTCCAAAATATATTATCACTAATGGATTTGTAAATTCTTCCATTTTTTTTTTTTTTAAGGTAATTTGGTTCTCTATTTTTTCTTTTTGATTTTCTAATAAAGTTTGTTTTTACCCCCCTATTTTTGTGTTGGTATGGTTTCTCCTTTTTGTGAAGATCTATTTATTTACTAGCAATCTTATGTGCTTTAGCCTCTTTCCCTGACGATCCGTAGGGTGAAACCGCGGTAGGTTGTGGCTCCCTTATAGATTTTTCATGTTCTTGCTCTACTTCCGTACTTTCGTATCAAGCACTTTTTCTGGTGTTTAGGTTCCGTCTTGGGGTTTTTTTTCTTTCCTGCGGATGCTTGACTGTTCTTGTTCCGTTGGTTTCTTTTTTTTTCATTCCCAATATCCGACGACATATTTCTCGTTGGATTTTGACGGATTTAGGTTCTGTTTGTTGGCATTTTTTTGAATATTTATGTTTATTTTGATTACGGATTCTAGTTTATTTGTATTATATATTATATATAATATATATATATATATATATATATATATATATATATAAGATAGACGTCATTATAATTATCCTAACCCAAGGAACCTTTCAGCCAACACTCTTCAAGGGCTTACGTTGGCTTTATTACAAATGCTTAATAAAGGACGAATGAAAACAAAAAATTACTTACAAAACTGGGGGCCAGATGGAATTCGTTTAAAAATAAACTTTAATCAGTAAATATTAAAACCTAAGGGAGGTGTAAACATACAATTCCACAAAAGTAAATAAAAAAGAAAAATTGTTACACTCACAAACCCTCCAGTAATTGTAATGAGCGAATGAATCGCTCTTTTTGCCTGCACAGGCTCGGCTGCTGGAGTTTTAGGCAAACAGCCTCCAAAACGTGCAGATGATGGGCCAATCGAGCACTGTGCAGAACAGTAAACCAATTGTCCTCATACAGAGAGGTACATGGCCTGCTGTCCAGCAGGTATTAGGTGTTAATATTTACTGATTAAAGTTTATTTTTAAACGAATTCCATCTTTCCCCCCAGTTTTGTAAGTAATCCTTTGTTTTCATTTGTCCCTTATTAACCATTCGTAATAAAGCCAACGTAAGCCCTTGAAGAGTGTTGGCCGAAAGGTTCCTCGAGTTGGGATAATTATAGTGATGTCTATCTTATTTAAAGTTATTAATTTATTCTGTGGGTAAAAAGCTTTGTTTATATATATATATATATATATATATATATAAAGAGAACCAACAGGTTTAGAGTTTAGAGTTCTCTAGCATTTACTTTTTTTTTTTAAGTGCTCAATACAATATAGAATATAATTAAATTCTTTTTATTATTAAAAACATTTTTTACATTGCAACACCAACACAGAATTTTCTATTTTGCGATTTAAAATTTTCAGACAATGTTCAATAATTTTAGTGAAAATGATTTACACTGAGAAGATGTATACATATATATATTAATTTAGAGAAAAGTTTCAAAATTCAAAGGTGTCGGATGTACATTTCGACATAGAGACTCTACATCACATCAGCAACATTGTTTTTCCAAATGGCGAAGGCCTTGAGTTAGAGTGTGGAGGGGTTTTAGATTAACAACGGTCACAAAGTGGAAAAGGACAGAGCTGGTAGTCGCGGGGTTACAGGGTGTTGAAACGGTATATTTAGGAAGGGGGGAATAGGAGTTCATATTTTATAAAGATAGACAACTAAATGAGTTAAATTACTTTTTAAAGTTAAGATTTTGGGCTGTTTGAAGAGGTGTATTTAGGCGAGAAGGAATGGGTTTCAATATAATATATATTTCAATATATATATATATATATATATAATACGTCTTTCAATATATTTCAATATATAAAAATCTTATATTGAAACCCATTCCTTCTCGCCTAAATACACCTCTTCAAACAGCCCAAAATCTTAACTTTAAAAAGTAATTTAACTCATTTAGTTGTCTATCTTTATAAAATATGAACTCCTATTCCTCTCCTTCCTAAATATACCGTTTCAACACCCTATAACCCCGCGACTACCAGCTCTGTCCTTTTCCACTTTGTGACCATTGTTAACAAAAAACCCCTCCATACTAACTCAGGGCCTTCGCCATTTGGAAAAACAATGTCGCTGACATGATGTAGAGTCTCTATTAGAGATCCTATGTCGAAATGTACATCCGACACCTTTGAATTTTGAAAATTTTCTCTAATTTATATTGGCTCTGTATTCTTAATACATTGAGCTCTCTGCCCGCATCACTTTTTAATATTAAAAATTTTTAATATTGATTAGGATCAGGTTCTTGGAATTTACCTTCCTACTCTTCCACTTCGGATTAAAGAAAAACAAATATATATATATATATCCGAGTGAATACAGAACGAAGAAAAAGTTTTTTACAAGGTCCAAAACATTAATTTAAACAGTGCTCGATATATAATATATAGAGCTGTGAATATTTATTATAAATTATATTTTAGAACATGTACATATATAAAAAAAAATGTATGTACATGTTCTCAAATATAATTTATAATATATATTTTATTTCACTCCCCTCCATTTCACAATTGTGGTTCATGGTGACATTCAAGGCAGAATAATGCAATGGCTTGCCAGTTCAAAGGAATGCTGAAGTTACCGTATCTCTCCTCTCAGAGGTGGATTTTTAAAAAAAATTACCCTCTTCTCATCTTTGGCCAAAAAGCACGACCTCCAAAGCAACAGGTGGTCTGAATTCAGAGTTTCCTTCTCCTAGACTAGTTACCACTCAAGGCTATTGACTATAAAGATGCTGACAGGCATTTCTTATTAGTGCCACCATTTTCATTTCAACAGGATAAAAGACACGGTAATTTCTCACGAGTGCTAGTATTTTAGTTTCAATCAAAAATATATATTGTTTAGGGTTAGGGTGGGGTGAGGGCAGGGTTAGAGTTATGGGAGAGTTAGGCAGGGGTAAAATTAGGATAGATTTATGGTTAGGAGGAGGGTTAGGGTGTTATGGTAAGGGTTAGGCAGGGTTACGGTTAGGGTACACTACTAAATATCTACACTGATTTGGAATTAGCACAAAGCGCTAGTTCGTTTGAGGACCAATATTTCACTGCATCTTGGAAACATGTATATTTAATAAAGATGAATAAGTAAGAATACAGCAGCAAAAGTGTTGTAGAGCAGCTAACACCCCTCTGGCACACTCAAGAAAGGAATGGTCTGTGGACCAAGGTTGTTATAAAAATAGAGACTAAAAATAGAGGATTCGAAGTGTCATTGACAATTAGTATAGGACTGTGCTCTCTGCAACTCTAATGACTTAAGCTCTTCTACTATTTGCTGTTCTGTCTTCTGATGTTTCTCTTTTTTGTATTAATATCCCTTAGCACGGATATTGTGCTGTAGATACTCAGCACACATCTTCTGGGTATTGCCCTGCTACTTCGGCAATACAACAAAAAGTGTCAATTACGCATTCACGTTGGCTTGGATTTGTTTGTCTTGATTAATATTTCTTTATTTTTATTCTTCATGAGGACAAGTGAATAAATATTGATGTCTTCTCTCAACACACACACATACAAACATACACTGACACTATCATTCATGTGTGTGTATATATATATATATAGACATATATTACCTGCTTGGGTGCTGCTCTCATCAATCGCCTTGTTTTCAAGTTGTGCTTGGAATACCACATGGAAGCACCCTGAAAACAAAGAAAGCAACACGTATACAAATCAAAACTAAAACATCCACATTTAGTGGTAAAAATGAAAGTCTAACATCAAAACCTCAGCACGCAAGCAGTATACGAGTCAAGTCAGGGGTCTGAATTGAATATCAATGAAGAACCTTTGTTCAAAAGAGAGCTGATCTGTGGTGACCCCAATATGTACCCGGTCTCACCATAAGAGATCCCAAAGACGATCATGCATTTTATGTCACACCAGTGCATCAGGTTGGCCTAGAACATGACTTCAAATCCACCAGGTGTAGAATCTGGCCTCAAAGGATGTTAGTGGCTGAGTTTAAGATGTGCACACATGGATAACAGAAAGTTATATAAATACCCCACCTGAGAAGGAAAAGCAAGAGTCTCTCACAAGATTGATTAATATTCTCAATGGGCCATTACCAAATTTATTTGTTTTGATAAGATGGAGTTGAAGTTGTCACTAGACCAGCCGTAAATCTGTTGAGTTTTTTAAAAATAAAAAGGGACAAAACTTTTAACATTTTAATCGTCAATGCTGGACAATTTTTTCACAGAAGAGTAGTCTTGTGTCAGCAGAGATCTGGTTTAACAGTAAAATATTAGAATACCATGGACTGAATAAATGAGGAATAAGCAAGTTTTTTAAAAAAATAGGAAAAAGGACACTTGTACTTAGAATCAGAAAGAGACTGTTGAAATTTCCCAGACAACGAAGAAAAAAGTTTAGGAGAATCTGACACCCACAGACATATTGAAGGAAATGTTGATTAACTTATCTAACAAGTTTGTGCAAATGGATGGCAGAATGGGGACTGGGACAAATACTAAGGGAACAAACATTTTTTTTTTTTTTTTTAAATAATAATGGTTTAATATTGTCTTACTATTTAATCCATAGCTGGGAAGAGAAGAGGTGGATTCATGGCTAATAAAATTTGATAAACAAGAAATCTAATGATATGAAGTGGGGGATCAATTCTATAATACAATCAATATCTAAATCAATCCCTCATTTTATGACAATGGTATTTTGTATACATTTTATCTAATCTAAAATTATTTATAAATGGAACTTTGTCTGTGTGTATGTGTGTGTGTGTGTGTGTGTCTGTCTGTGTGTGTATCCGTTACCTATAGACTCCGAAACGGCTGAACCGATTTTCTTGAAAATTTACACAGTTGTACTATAAGCATCTGCGAGTGTTCTTAGCTAGGTTTTGTGTCAAGGTACCCCCGATAAATATCAAAAATTGATAATCGAAAAAAAATCGGGTTATAGAAGGAGTGGTCCGATTTTAATCAAATTTGATACACTCATAGACAAAGACATAAGAAACGATATTCAGAAGTTTCAAGGTTGCAGTTCTTACAATAGTGCAGAAAATCGTTAATATATATATATGTAAAAGGCAAGATGTTTGTGTGTGTGTCTGTTTATCTGCCTGTATGTCTGTATTTTTTCAGCCCTTTTATTTTAGTTTTTGCTTCAGCTTTGGCTCTAAGTAGGTATAATTATAGTTCTTAGTCTCAGCCATGATACCATTTACTCAGAGGACCTATTTAGCCTTCAAAATTCAGTTTATGACGAAAAAAACTTATTTGATATCGATACCAGGAAATCAAAATTTGACTTACATCCATTCATTTTTCTTTCAGTCTACAGTTTCGCTTTAACTGGAAACAACTATTGCTTTTTAGTCTTTCATGTCAACGTCCAAAGAGTCTGAGCTCCAGGACCATGGATTAGTTTTAAAGCTTTCATGACGCCCGAGCAACACCAGGCTATACTGCTAGTATATATATATATATATATATATATATATATATATATATATATATATATATTTATATTAGGTGCGATTGGTAAATTGTCGCAATTATTTTATTATTTCAAATATTCTTTTGGCTGAGTCTGAGTTTTAAAGCTTACATTACACCCGAGCAATGCCGGGCTATACTGCTAGTTCCAGAGAATATAAATAAAGTTGAAATCTGTCTGTGTCTCAGTATTTCACTGACTGATTAGTTTTCTGCAGTTATCAACCTGTCACAGATTATTTCAAGCCAGAAAATATTTTCAGATTGTCAGAAATATTTTTTTTTTGGATAATGATTTAGTGATACAATTTTTACTAATGAACCAATCTGAGGCAAGAAGAGGTAGACTTATACCTTCCCTAAGAGTATTTGCACATAACTAATTATAACAAAGCCAAGTAGAATTGAAACATGGCTCTCTTCATTAACAATTCAGAATCATTATCCATTGAGAGAACTACCTGCACATCGAAGCTTACAGCACCTGGTATTCCCAAGCAGTTACATTGCTTAACTTTGGTGAACATAGAGGAATCTGTGTTTGAACATGTTGTAGAGCAGCTAACACCCCTCTAGCAATCTCAAGATAAAATGGTCTGTAGACCATGGTATCTATAAAATAAAAACTAATAGCAGTCTGAAAATTCAGTGTTATTGATAATTATTATTAGATTGTGCCCTCTGCGACTCTTGATAACTTAACCTCTCCTCTTGTCTATTATTTGTTATTCTGTCTTCTGGTGTTGTCTTATTTGAATTAATATCCCTTAACATGGATATTGTGCTGTAGATACTCAGCACACATCTTTTGGGCATTGTCATGCCATCTTGGTGATACAACAGAACATATTCAGATCAAAGATCTGGCAAAGAAAGACCTTGTTAAGAAATTAATCATTGTACAAAATAAAGTCTTTCATTCCTTATTAGGTTCTCACCATACATATGCAGCCTGAGAAAAAGGAAAAAAATGCTCACCGATAATCCGCGCTGATTAAGAGTCCGGGAGGAATGGAAACTGGGAGACCAAAACGGGCCCGTGTTGGTGGTGTTGCAGCGCTTAGTTTTAACTGGAAAGACAAAGTTGGTTTTTATGTTAAAAATTTAAATAAAACATTTTTTATTTTATTAGTTTTTCTTATTTATTTAGTTTTTCTTTTCTTTTTTTTATGTACCCATATCTTGGTTAGTTGATTTTGTTTAGTGGCATATCAACACTTCTATGGGTTATTTAATGCCAAAATCTAAATTTTGTTGAACGCAATTATATGCCTTCAACTACAGATAAAATCTATTGTTGGTCACTTTGCTATAAAATGTATTGTTGGTAATTCTACTATAAAATATATAGTTGGTATATTTTGATTGATTTTGTTTAGCGGGATATCAGCATCTCTATAGGTTATTTAATGCCAAAATGCTTCAGTTACAGATAAAAAGCATTGTTGGTCATTTTGCTATAAAATGTATTGTTGGTATTTCTACTATAAAATATATAGTTGGTATATTTTGGTTGATTTTGTTTAGCGGTATATCAGCATCTCTATAGGTTATTCAATGCCAAAATGCTTCAGTTACAGATAAAAAGCATTGTTGATCATTCTTCAATAAAATATATAGTTACTACATATTAATATGTTTTAGTTGATTTTGTTTTGCAGCATATCAACTTCTATGGATTATTTAATGTCAAAATTTAAATATTTTGTGTGCAATTTTATTTTATTTTTGAAGATAATGATGGTTTAGTGATTGTAAGTCTTACTTATTAAAGGAGAAAAGTTGGATTCATACTTTTCCCCAAGAGTATTTGCGTGTAACAATTCCATTATCCATTACACCACCTGAACATCCAAGCTTATCAGAAAGATATTAAACGCTATTTATTTATGAGATTAAAACCAACACAATGCAATATTTATTATTTACCTGCTTATAAAGAAATAAATATGCAAACAATGTTTGTATTAATAAAGTTATAAACATTGAGAAAATTATTTGAACTAGAAAACAGTCCCTATTTATTATTTTCTAAAATTCAAATTAATTGGAATTTAGTCAATGTCTTGCCAACCATTGCAATAAACAATAGTCAATTTTGTTTAGCAGCATGTCGCATCCCTGTGTCTCTTCTACAAATACTTTCACGGCTTCTGCTCCGATGAACTTAGCTCACTGGTGCCCCTGTATATAAATTTACTTGAGCCGCCACAAGATTAGCAACTAGGTCCCACCCTTTTACTGTGAAACCAATAAATTGTAAATGCAAATTCTACTCCATCAGCTTCTTTTCTCGCACTTCCTGCCTGTGGAATTCCCTTCCATTTACTTGCTTTCCCAACAGCTATAATCTCCAAGAATTTAAATGTAAAGTCAATAGCCATTTCCTATCTCACTAACCTGCATCCTCTCTCTCATGCTCCTTTCTTCATCCACTCGACTCTCATCAGTATTCTCATCCTTCTCTTACCCACTTCCTGACACCCCCTATAACCTGTCACTCTTTCTCATAACTTTCATCCTATGTAACCACCAGCAAAACAGTGGCAGTAAAATGACTTGCTTGGGCAATATGATTATAAAAAATAACTTCTTCACCAGGCTATCAATGCTGAAATCTAAATATTTTTAATACAATTGTATGCCTTCAACTATAGATAAAATGTATTATTGGTCATTTTGCTATAAAATGCATTGTTGGTAATTCTACTTTATAATATATAGTTGGTATTTATTAATATATTTGGGTTAATTTTGTTACATGGCATATCAACATCTCTGTGGGTTATTTAATGACAAAATCTAAATATTTTGAACACAATTGTTTGTCTTCAACTACAAATGAAATGTATTGTTGGCCATTTTGCTGTAAAATGTATTGTTGGTAATGCTACGATAAAATGTATAATTGGTATATCTAAATCTAAACTTATTTATAAATGAAATTTTGTGTGTGTGGGTGTATGTCTCTCCGTTACCTATAGACTCCGAAACGGCTGAACCGATTTTCTTGAAGATTTACACAGTTGTACTATAAGCGTCTGCGAGTGTTCTTAGCTAGGTTTTGTGTCAAGGTACCCCCGATAAATATCAAAAATTGATAATCGAAAAAATCGGATTATAGAAGAAGTGGTCCAATTTTAATCAAATTTGATACACTCATAGACAAAGGCATAAAAAACGATATTCAGAAGTTTCAAGGTTGCAGTTTTTACAATAGTGCAGAAAATCAAGAATATATTTATATAAAAGGCAAGATGTTTGTGTGTGTGTCTGTTTATCTGCCTGTATATCTGTATTTTTTTCAGCCCTTTTATTTTAGTTTTTGCTTCGGGTTTGGCTCTAAGTAGGTATAATTGTAGTTCTTAGTCTCGGCCATGATATCATTTACTCAGAGGACTTATTTAGCCTTCAAAATTCAGTTTACGATGAAAAGAACTTATTTGATATCGATAGCAGGAAATCAAAATTTGACTTACATCTACTAATTTTTCTTTCAGTCTACGGTTTTGCTTTAACTGGAAACAACTATTGCTTTTTAGTCTTTCGTGCCAATGTCCAAAGAGTCTGAGCTCCAGGACCATGGATTAGTTTTAAAGCTTTCATTACACCTGAGCAATGCCAGGCTATACTGCTAGTGTGTATATATATATATATATATATATATATATATATATGGTGCGATTGGTAAATTGTCGCAATTATTTTATTATTTCAAATATTCTTTATGCTGAGTCTGAGCACCAGGACCATGGATTAGTTTTAAAGCTTTCATTACACCCGAGCAACACCGGGCTATCCTGCTAGTATAATATAATAGATGATTTTGTTTAGCAGTGTTTTGTTTCTCACTGGGTTATTCAATGCAGAAATCTAAAAGATTTTGAACAACTGTATGCCTTCAGCTACAGATAAAATGTATTGTTGGTAACTCTAAAAATATATTTTTATGCTTTCACAGTATTTGGAGGTTTCCCTTTTTACCCTAACAGATGTTGCCACCCAAGGTCAGGGTAGATCTAGGAACAGCAGCAATTAAGAGGTGATTCCAATCTCCTCAAGACCTCCAATCTCCCAATCAGAAGCCTTGCTACTGGATGTAGTTTATTGTCATACCCTGGACTAACTTATTTTGTAGATATACTGTATTTGGTATTAAAATTCTGATATATCCCGAAAAGGAATACAGTATAAAATGATCAGTTGAAGAATAGAACTCCACACCAGGAATAAGAAATACAGATTTATTGTACTAAGATACAATTAACAATAATACACATATAGGCAAGCCACGGGTTGGAGCGGAATAGACTATCGAATAGTGAATGCCCTCGCCTAGGACTTTTTCTCCTCGTACCGCTCGTTACCGTCTTTTATAAGATAGAGCATTCTATTTTTGGGGATGGCAGGATGTTCCACTACAACAAATTCAAAAAAATTAATCCAAATGTCAAACTATTAGCAAACATGTTGTCTGCTAGTTTAGCAATTTTTTAATTTTTTTTTTTTAATTGGACATATATTATTGTCTGCTTTAGTAATTAATTTTTTATATACTAGTGGGAAAAGGAAAGAAAAGGTAACTGATCAGTTTAGTTTGCCCATATAGGATCTCCTCATGCATATGCAAATTGATTTGCTTGAGTTTAACCACATCTTGATGATGCTTATAAAAAGGTCAAAGTTGTGCTTTTCGGGTAGTTTATTTTGACCAGATCTTTGGTCTGTGGTCTGTGCCTTTAGCCAGAACAGAGAGTAACATAATCATACTCTTCTCCCTCAATCAAGAAGATTTGTCAGCAACAGCAGTGACTGCCATCTCCATGATGACTGACAACCACAGAAAAGAATCAAAGATTTCTTCATGCTGGAATAACTTTCAAGACAACTTCTCATGTGAGCCAAAATTATTCATTTTTACCTATTCCGACGAGTAAGCTAAGATTTAACTTAAAACCCATTATTAAAACCCTTAGTGGTTGCATGAAATATTAAAAAAAATAAAAAATACCTCTGATGAAAAGAACTCAGACGTTCTTTTCCTACCACTTGTAAATATAAAAAACTGTTTTCTTTGCATGTTTGATGTATAAATGGGATGCACTTAGTAATGCAGGGGATATCGACTCGGAACGACAAATCGGGAAACCGAGTTTGAATTCCAGTTTAATTCCTTGCATTCACTTGCACACAAATACCCTTGGGAAAGGTATTAATCCATCTCTTCCCTCCAGTTATGGATTAAATAATAGGACAGATTGGGTTCTATAGCCTTGACTGACAACCAGTCTACTGCAGAAAGCAATGGCAACCCACTATGGGATAATCTTCTACCCAGTCAGTCAGGTCTCTTACGAGACATGATCGCCCAAAGCATGTATCACGTGTAGCACTTAACTGACTGACTGAATATAGTAGATGGAAACATGATTAAGGCTGTCATAAAGTGGGGGATCGGTTTTCTATTGTTATGAAGTAATAAACTGATCCCCCACTAATTACTACTTAATAATACATCTCTTCCCCCTCTAGCTATGAGTGAAATAATAAGACGAATTGGGTTCTACAGCTTTGGCTCGCAACTAGTTTACCGCAGAAAGCAATGGCAACCTACTGCGGGATAATCTTCTGCCCACTAAGTAATGTCTCTTATGAGACATGATCGCCCAAAGTGTGTCTCACAGATGCCACTTAACTGACTGACTGATGTATAAATGGCTTGGAATAATCTGATAGCACTTAACTGTACTCATGTCTTAACCACTTGACTCGAGTTCTTTCTTCACCATCCTGTATATCCTTTCCTTTCTCTCCACCTTTGCAACTGTCATTACATCTGTATTCCCATCCTTCTCTTGCTCCTTTCTAACCGGTTCGTCTTTCTCTTCACTCTCTTCTACCTAATCTTTTAACTCTTATGTAGCCTCCTGCACATCAGTAACATTACTGCCTTGCTCTGGGTGATACGATTAAAAAAAAAAAAAAGACTAGCATTTCAAGTATCATTCAATTATGTTTATATTGTAAATAAACCTTATTTCTTATTTCTATGAACATAAAACGTTTTTGTTGTTTATTTTCTTCACTGTCTTTGTTTACATTGTTAACCTTTACATTGAACTTGGTGTCACTTGTTTCCAAACAGAAGGAATTTCTCAATAACACACTTTCAAGTTACTATCTTTCTTTTTCATACTATTATTGTTCCGTCAACTTTCAATTTATATTTTCCAGTAGTTACTTCTTCAAAAGACAATGGAAAAAAAAAGATAAAAAGAATTAACAAAAAGAAAAACAAAAAAGAAATTTTTTCTTCTTACCTTTAATGAATTTTAATGAACGAGTAACCATTTTATGTGGAGTGACTCTCTTTACAACTGGGTGATTCTCAAGGGCATCAATACCATTTTGATTCTTGTCATTGATCTGGAGAAATAATAAAACCAAATACAAGATAATTTTATTTCTATAAACAAAAATCTGAAAATACATCCCCGATGCACCCCCATAAAAAAAAAAAAACTGTAATAGCAGTTTGAATAATGTTTTCACAAGATATTTTTATTTACAATAACGTTCACCTAGTACAACGCCCAAGAGCCATTCAAGGTAGCAGGTTACAGAGTAAGAAGTAAAGTTTATGTAGATATGTCAGGAAAATAACAGTTAATCCGATGATCATAGGTTGGCAACCTATCGCAGCACATAGCTCACCAAGCATTTTCCAGTTCCAGATATCCTAGGGACAAGTCTATGTTCTCAAATTAGTGTAGAAAAGGTTGGTCATCTTTCTATGCAATAGAGATGGTTCTACAAAATAATAGTTTGTGTGAAGATATTTTCTGAGTAAACCTGAACATCTTGCTAATTGAATATGAAGGGAACAAGTGTGCATAGTATGACTTTGGTTAGAACTGATGGAATTAAGAACTGTAGTTTGAGAACTTTTCATGGAAATAGCAATAGAGATGAAAGAAAAAGTTCTAAGATATAAAAAATAAAAAAATATCAAATGAAATGCCATAGTTGTCCATAGACAAAATAGGAATGAAAAAAAAGCCTTTATTTTAATTGGGTACCATTACTTTTTCGTTAACATGACAAAAAGCCCCAAACTGGATGAAAACAAAGATTTATCATCAAAATGTTTACATTATTATTAAGAGGGGAAAAAAAACACAAAGCATTTTTTTATCGTTTTATTAAATTTTTTCGTCCTTTCTAGCATGTTCGAAATTTTGGTTAAAAATCTTGTTTTTCCTGTGTCAGCAGTGTGCCAAAGATTACTTCATGATTACTATGGGAATTTTAGATTCTTTTTTGCAGTAAAAAAGTAAAAAAAACATTGCTTTGGAAATTCTTGCAAAAATCAAACAATTGCCAGATTTTAATGAAATTTTCAGGACTTAAATTCACAAATGAATGAAATTATTTTTTCAATTTGTTTTTTAAGAAATTCTTGATAAAAAAAAAAAAAATATATATATATATATATATATATAGATCTGTTACCTACCTTACTTAATTTTATGAAATTTCAAAAAATTTCACCCCATTCATCTTATATTAGTTAAAAGCAAGACTCCTTGGAGAATTTAACTCATGGATTTGTTTTTGTCAAACAAGAACACCATTTACTGAAAATCTGCTTTGAATCATAAAATAAAGAATAATGAAAATATGACATTAATTAGAAAAGCTTTTGATTGCTTTTATGGATAAGATATATTAAAGACATTATTATGTTAAACAGAAACCTTTTGCAAGAATTGTTTTCATTTTTTAATTTTAATTGGAAACATCTAAGTTTTAAATTTTTAAAAATTATGTATTAATTCCCACATTTTAGATTATATTATTAAGTGAAAACTATATTTACTAATCATAAATTGTAAAGCTTAATACCAATCAAACACCTAGATTTATAAAAGAATTTTGAATTTTTTTATGTATATAAACAAGCCCATTTTTTAAAGTATGGGTAACCATACATGACATTATCAGAAATTAAGCACAATGACTACAGTAAATTTAAACTCAATATTCTTAAAATTAGATTATGGAGAATATTTTCCAACATTTTTAAGATTACCAAGAACTTAAATTATAATATAAGCAAGTGCTCACATACTTTTCTTAAATTATGTTCTACAGCCCATGAAACACAACTACTCTCAATTAAAAATAAAGCTACTGTTTGCTTAAAAATTAATTTTCAAATCAGATTAATTAGACATAAAATCAGCTAATATTCTTCCAAATAAAGTTTCAGAAAAGTATATTTTATTTTTGGAAAATTTTTTTAAACCAAGAACTAACTTGTGTTTACAAATATCACAAAAATGGATAACTTTGACGATGTTATTGAAAAAATTATGAAAATGGATTCCAATCAATATAATTTTTGTTTGAAATACACCAGAGTATTTTGCTTACTTAAAATAGTAAATTTAATCATGTAGGTTTTAATTAAAGCTAAAATCAAAGCTTCAAGAGAGCTTTTTCAGTTTAAAAATTTAATTTTGAACTTGGGTATCATGCTTTTTGTAGAGGTACCTTCTTTTAATGGTAGTCACTGTCAGCTTTTAGATTTGTGAATTCAATCCAACAATCTGCCTTAATCAACTAGGAAATCCATATTGATACAATTCATAAACAAAAGCAAACAGCCAATAAAATTACTGAAAATATTCTAGAGCCCAATCTTTTGTACAAGTTTTCCATGTTTCACTGAACATTTCGTTTGATGACCCAGCCAAAGCACAAAAACAAAGGTCATTATTTTAAAAGTCTCGTTGTTGACATCCCATCAATTCACTTACATTCATTTTTGTCCTGTCTGAAAATCGAAAAAAAGTCCAGCCTGATCTGCTCAGCCCAACTGAAGCATATTGCAACAGCTGTATAGAATTGGTATTGGAATAGTAACATAAAGCCAAATTTAAACGAAGTCAACAGTCTTTTTTTCAGAAGGGAATGCAAAAAGCACACCAAGGTAGTAATGATTATAGTATTAACATAAAATGACTGAATACTGAAACATTAACTTACAACTACTATCAGTCAGTTAAGTGGCATACATGATACACGCTTGGGCGATCCTGTCTCAAAAAAAAAAAAAAAACATGACTGACTGGCCAGAAGATTATCCCTCATAGGTGCATGATTCTTTCTGGTTACCCTCCACTCCACACAACCATCTTCGACAAAGAATAATGTTTATATTTTTATATATAATTGTTCATCGCTATATTTCAAGACAATCGTTATCGTTGTTCGTCAAGATCCAGAACAGTGGAAGTATATAACATTCAGTCAGTCCGTCAGTAAAGTGCCATACATGATATATGCTTGGGCGATCATGTCTCAAAAGAGACATGACTGACTAGGCAAAAGATTATCTGGCAGTAAGTTGTCATTACTTTCTGCAGTAGATTAATTACCAGCTAAGGCTATAGAACCCAATCTGTCCTGTCATTTAACCCATAACTGGAGGGAAAAGACGGATTAATACCTTTCCCCAAGTGTATATGCATGTAAGTGAATGCAAGGAATTCAACTGGAATTCGAACCCGGCTCTCCTGTATTCATCTTAAATAGCCGAATACTACAGCATTCACCCACAAGAGTTGCATACTGTGGTAGCTAAATAATTCAACATTCACACACAATGGCTGACTACTGCAATGTTCACCCACAGTGGTTGAATATCATGGCATCCACTCACAACAGCCGAATACTGTTCTCTCAGAACAACTGAATACTCCAACATTTACTCCCATTGGCCAAAGAATGCGACATTCACACACAACATCCAAATATTGCAGCATTCACCCACAGTTGCCAAATATTGCAATAATTACTCAAAATGGTATTTAACACCAGATGCTAATATAACCATCAGAAAGATGGTCATATGATTTTTTTTTCAAGCTTGTATCTTCATCATCATTGCTCTTAAAACCATTAAGGGGGTCTGTACTTCAGTTTGATACTGATGGAAAATTAGTCCTGAAAGGCTGCTATGTAATCATAAAATATAGATGTCACATTTTTGAATAACTAATTTTAGGAAAGTAAACATATTTTAACCCTAAAAGGTTACTGAGTGAATAATCACCAAAACGGAGGTTGGAAATAATAGTATATCAGCAAGTACAGAACTTGCATATTGTGTGAAGTAGGTGAACTGTTAGTCAGTATAATCACTCTCCTCTACCCCAATGGTGTCCACGTATTTAAGAGGATAGGAATATTACATTCCTGTATATACAAAATGAACAATCAAGAGTGTGAGACTCACTGTGACAAGGATATTTCCAACTGGCGTCTAGTTAGCAGACAAAATTAAACAAGGTTGTAACTCAATACATGTCCCTCTCTTGGATAGTCATTGGGTGGATATTGTGCTGATTTTTATTGAGCATAATATCTACACTGGAATCATCAGCCAATCAGAACCTACAAAAATAGACTTGCCTGGATAGCAGAGTAGAATCTCCCAGGCTGTTATATAAACCCCCTACCAATTTGCTGGGGAATCGGTTGGACAGTCTCAACTTAAACTATAGTCGAGTACTGTCTGTTGCTACTAACTAATTCTACACAAAATTGATTCCTTAGAATTATTGAGAATCAATGGGACAAAAACCCCTGTTTAACTTAGATTTCACAAACAAGATAAATTATGACTGACCAAAATTAGGGTTCCAGCCTAATTACTGTTCAGACCTGGCATCTTAGCTTCAATAACTTTCCTACTGCTATAAAGTTGATTCCCTGTATCTTTTCTATAAATACTTTCATATTAATTGTTTAGACGAGTCGTTCACTATGGTATCAAGACTTTATAAATTTAAGTGCAGTACTAGATTGACAACAAGGTCTCATTAATTTACAGTTGAATTGGCGAGATGCACCCATATGTTTTACGCTAATATCTTTTATCACACTTCTCACTTGTGAGACATCTTTTTGGGGGTTCATGATTTCCAGCCAATTTCAATCATCAAAGGTTTAAGTTTCTTTTCTCACTTGTGAAACTGTCTTTCGGCTTCATGCTTTCCTACTAACTTTGATTGTCAAAAATTGAAATGCAGTGTCTCTTGTTATCTACAGTCTTCCTGATTACTGTTTTTGTTCCTTAATGTTTCTGCTTTCTAATTCTTTTACACTCAGTAACACCTTGTGTTCTAGTGGCTTGCCTGGAGTGAATTTGATTTTTAAAAAAAGAGAGAGAGATATTGAGAGCATCTGAAAAAGCCCCCGAAAAACAATGTTGTGCAAAAAGGTAGAAGATTTTGTTTGTTTGTTTCGAGGTTTAACGACCTATCAATCCTTATGAGATCATTTAAGGTCATAACCAATGATTTTTTGGGTAAGGTTATTTTATTTTTACAACATTTTTCTTTTTGAGTATCAAGATTCATTGGGATTTGTTTTTAAGAGCAGGGTCCCCAAGTCCTACTCTTGCTATTTAACCCACAACTGGAAGGAATGGACGAATTAATACCTTTGCCAAGGGTATCAGTGCTTAAGTGAATGCAGGGGATTCAACTGGAATTTGAACTCGGCTCACCGATATCTCTTTCCGAGCCAATATCCATTGCACCACAACGCACATCCGTCACTAAACGCTTACAACACCTGGTATTCCCAAGCCGTCACCCATCTAAGCACTGACCAGGCTCAACATTGCTTAACTTCGGTGATCAAGCGAGAACCGGTGTATTCAACGTGATAGGCCGTAAGCCCAATGGTAGAAGAATCATGACAGAGGACTGATACAGATCAATAGGAGAGTGCCGAATTGGCATCATAAAACTCCCAAATAGAACATTATCCATGACAGATAACAGGTTTTTTGTTTTTTTTTTGTATATATTTCTGTAAACGGAGAGGTTACAGTTTTATAGTTTCTGGCAGGTTATTGTTTTGGATTAGTATGTATTTAAATTTTGGTGTAAACATTGCATGTATTAATTTCAACTCTTCTTATTAATAACTGCATTCTTTCTTTCCATGTACCATGGTGGGCTGAAATGTTCAGAGGCTAACTATTAAGGAGTGATGCTAGAGCTGTGAAACCCTGCTTGCATTAATTTCAACTCTTCTTATTAATAACTGCATTGTTTCTTTCCATGTATGAGGGTGGACTGAAATGTTCAGAGGCTGACTATGAAGGAGTGATGCTAGAGCCGTGAAACCCTGCCTGCATTCATTTCAACTCTTCTTATTAATAACTGCATTGTTTCTTTCCATGTACGAGGGTGGACTGAAATGTTCAGAGGCTGACTATGAAGGAGTGATGCTAGAACTGTGAAACCCTGCCTGCATTCATTTCAACTCTTCTTATTAATAACTGCATTGTTTCTTTCCATGTATGAGGGTGGGCTGAAATGTTCAGAGGCTGACTATAAAGGAGTGATGCTAGAGCTGTGAAACCCTGCCTGCATTATTTTCAACTCTTCTTATTAATAACTGCATTGTTTCTTTCCATATACGAGTGTGGACTGAAATGTTCAGAGGCTGACTATGAAAGAGTGATGCTAGAGCCGTGAAACCCTGCCTGCATTATTTTCAACTCTTCTTATTAATAACTGCATTCTTTCTTTCCATGTACGATGGTGGACTGAAATGTTCAGAGGCTGACTATGAAAGAGTGATGCTAGAGCCGTGAAACCCTGCCTGCATTATTTTCAACTCTTCTTATTAATAACTGCATTGTTTCTTTCCATGTACGATGGTGGGCTGAAATGTTCAGAGGCTGCCTATAAAGGAGTGATGCTAGAGCTGTGAAACCCTGCTTGCATTGATTTCAACTTGTTTTATCAATAACTGCATGATTTCTATCCAGTTAAACTGAGTTTGAGTTTTGTTTAGCAATATATTAGCCTCTGAGGGTTATCTAATGCCAAATATGTTGATTTTTTTGGGTTCAATGATATTCATACTGACATGTTTGCAACATTAGGGAATGGTACTCCAGCTTTGATCAAGAGTGCAAAAGTGGGTAGCTGAATTTAGGAGTCCTGAAGATAACCCAAGACCTGGATGTCTGAATTCCGTCACCACCAAAGAAAACATTGATTGTGTCAAACGTATGGTAATGAACGACAGGCGATTGACTATAACTCAAATAATCAATGCTATTAGCATATCTCATGAGAGAGTTGAGATTATTCTGCACAATGAACTTGACATGAAGAAGGGTTTCTGCTCGGTGGGTGTCATATGTCACGTCTTCCGCCACTTGATCTAAAGCATACCTGGCTGATCATATCACATAGAAATCTGACATTGTTTGAGGCAGATCCAGATGGTTTCCTTGAACATTTCCAGGATGAGTGTTGGGTTCATCACTTTGAACAAGAGATAAAGAGACAATCTATGCAAATACCAGCAGAAGAAGGTTTAGCTCCCACCCCCTCCAGGACATTCATGCTGACACAGTTGCTATATTTGGGGATGATGCTCCAGCTTTATCAACAGTACAAAAATAGGCAGCTGAATTTAGGAGAAGGGAATGTCTTGAAGATAACCCAAGGTCTGGACATTCTGCAACTGTTACCACCAGAGAAAACATTGATCATGTTCAGGTTTAATGGAGAGGATTAGAGGAAGTTTTAATGGAGAGGATGAGAGGAAGTTTTAATGGAGAGGATGAGAGGAAGTTTTAATGGAGAGGATGAGAGGAAGTTTTAATGGAGAGGATGAGAGGAAGTTTTAATGGAGAGGATTAGAGGAAGTTTTAATGGAGAGGATTAGAGGAAGTTTTAATGGAGAGGATTAAAGGAAGTTTTAATGGAGAGGATTAGAGGAAGTTTTAATGGAGAGGATTAGAGGAAGTTTAATGGAGAGGATGAGAGGAAGTTTTAA
Source organism: Ascarosepion bandense (assembly GCA_037127315.1). NCBI lineage: Eukaryota > Metazoa > Mollusca > Cephalopoda > Sepiida > Sepiidae > Ascarosepion > Ascarosepion bandense. Next base: position 1,999,812 of record JBBBDQ010002429.1, read on the forward strand.
TGGAGAGGATGAGAGGAAGTTTTAATGGAGAGGATTAGAGGAAGTTTTAATGGAGAGGATTAGAGGAAGTTTTAATGGAGAGGATTAGAGGAAGTTTTAATGGAGAGGATTAGAGGAAGTTTTAATGGAGAGGATTAGAGGAAGTTTTACTGGAGAGGATTAGAGGAAGTTTTTAAAAAAAAGTAAGGAGGGGTCTAAATGTGTACTTACCTTAACAACATCAAAATCACTTGGATATTCATGTGCTGGATTGTCACGAGGAAGAATCTTCCAAGAAATCACACCAGAGTCCCGTAAAGCTGCACCAATGAAACGCTTCCGGGCCAAGGACTTATAGTAGCCATTGAAAGAAACTATGAATTCTGTGAAAAAAAAAAAAAAAACAACAGTTCATTATGAGTTGGAGATGACAATGAAAGTGATAAACATGAAGCTATAATCATTTCTCCTCCAGCAAGGCAAAGCCACTAAGACAATGGGTTAAAGAGTGTGAAAGAATAAAGAAAAGAGAAACAGTGTCAAAAAGCAAGACCAAACAGAGAGTAATCAAGTAGACGGTAGATAAGACATTGTATTTTAATCTGAGTTGGCTAGAAAGCAAGAAGCTGGAAGAAAGTTGCACAGGTGAAAAGTGCATGGAAAGAGACTGTTTGCAAAAAATTTACAATTACATTTGGTCCTGGGTATGACTGTAAACTGTATCTGGCAGCAAGGCCTATGATTGGGAGGTTGTGAGGAGCATGGAACCACCTTTTAATTGCTGTTGTCCTAGGTCCACCCTGACCCGGAGTGGTAGCACCTGCTAGGGTCCCAGCTATGGGTAAATAGTTAACCCCCAAACCAGGGTCAAAATGCTATGAAGGTATTTACCAACAAAACATTTTTGAATGAAAAATATATTACCAACAAAAAATTTTTCAATAAAAAATATATTACCAACAAAAAATTTTTCAATAAAAAATATATTACCAACAAAAAATTTTTCAATAAAAAATATATTACCAACAAAAAATTTTTCAATAAAAAATATATTACCAACAAAAAATATATTACCAACAAAAAATTTTTCAATAAAAAATATATTACCAACAAAAAATTTTTCAATAAAAAATATATTACCAACAAAACATTTTTGAATGAAAAGAATAACTGTGATTTAAAACAAAATAAAACAGATCAAAACGATTTTCAGCATTAAATGACCTAATGAAGGTTGATATGATGGCTAAATGAACCAACCAACCAACCAACCAACATTTAACCAATTTAGTATTGCACTTCAATTCATAAAGTCTATGTACCATAGACCAAAGCACATCAGAACAATTACAATGAAAGCATGTATAGAAAAGACACAAAGAAGCTAAATTACAGCAGTGGGAATGTAACTGAAGCTGGGATGCCAGGTCAGGACTAATAATATTGCAGTTTCTCTGGATTTCATCAAGAATCTCTAAATATATAGTAGGACATATGGTCACTTTCCCTACCACTATAATGTTGCTTCCCTGTGCCATTTCTATAAATACGTTCATGGTAAATGTTCTGATAAACTTATGGAATGAAAAATTTATTAATTTAAGTGCAGTTCTTGGTGGACCTGAAAGAGACTACCACCACCTTTAAATCTGTTGCTTTTCATTTTTTTTTTACATTTTTCAGCACAGTCTTATCAATTATTAAATAAAGTTTCCGATTATCAAAAAAATTTGAAACAATTTCAATATTTAAACAATTTGGGGGGGGCTCACTTTCTCATACAACGTTATAGTAAATTGATCCTCCATTTTGGAACCACTCGTGTTGGGGGTCGCTTTGTTTTGGTTTTTTGGGACAAGTTGTTGCTCTTGTTTTTGTCTTTTTCAAGTTTTCTTTAGTTCTTACAATAGCATCTTCCTCGGAAACTCCAAGAATGGCTTTATTCAAAAACTTTACAATGGATTCATTAGTTGAATATAAGCAAGCAAAAAAGTTAATTGCACAGGATCAATTTACTATAAGGTTGTATGAAAAACTGAGCCCCCCACCCTAAAATCGTTTAAATGTTGAAATTTTTCCAAATTTTTTTGTCAATCAGAAAGTTTAGGATTTAATCGATAAGACTGCACTGAAAAAAGTAAAAAGAAAAAAATAATAATCAACCAATTTACAGCTGGTGGTAATGTCGTACTGGCAAGTGTTTCCAAAATAGAGGATGGATTTTACTATAACATTGTATGAAAAACTGAGCCCCAAATTGTTGAAATATTGAAATTCTTCCAAACTTTTTTGTCAATCAGAAAGTTTAGGGTGTAATCAATAAGATTGCATAGAAAAAAAAAAAAAAAAAAAAAAAAAAAACAAATTTAAAGGTGATGACAGTCTCTTTCAGGCCCGCCCAGTTCTTGATTATCATTTTACAGCTGAAATAACCAGATATAACTATAAGTTCTATGCTAACAGTTTCTTTTCTCACATTTCCAACTTGTGAAGCTCTCTTCTGGTTTCTTGCCTTCCAGTCAAGTTCGATCTTCAAAAAAATAAATTAAAGCACATAATCAATTGTCACTTACTGTCTCTTTAATTGCTGTTCCTTATTGTTCTCTCTCCTTAATAGAGTTTTCTTTTGCTATAGTCTCAGTTATTAGCATCTTAGTGGCTTTATTGCTTTCCTTGGGGTGAAAACATAGTAATGATCCATGTATACTGTCTTAATATGTATAGGAAAGAATATTAAAAAGTTTTGAGTTTAAAATAATGTTTTTTTGACAGTATTTGTTTATTTCTATTATTATATTTTATATTTCAGACCGCCCTCGGTCCTTATATATATATATATATATAATTAATAAATATACATTATCCTATGTTTTATGCACAGCTCTGAGTTTCATGCATTTTTCAGCAATCATCGGCTGCTTATACTGGTCTTTCATTATATCTAATCTATCTAAACTTATTTATAAATGGAACTGTCTCTGTGTGTGTGGGTATCCGTTACCTATAAACTCCGAAACAGCTGAACAGATTTTCTTGGAAATTTACACAGTTGTACTATAAGCATCTGCGAGTGTTCTTAGGTTTTGTGTCAAGGTCCCCCGATAAATATCAAAAATCGATAATCGAAAAAAATCGGGTTATAGAAGGAGTGGTCCGATTTTAATCAAATTTGATACACTCATAGATAAAGACATAAGAAACGATATTCAGAAGTTTCAAGGTTGCAGTTCTTACAATAGCACAGAAAATTGATAATATATATATATATATATATATAAAAGCTTTCATTTCACCCGAGCAACGCTGGGCTATACCGCTAGTTATAAATATAATTACGTATTAGCATTCCTTTCTTAGAGGTCATTATATGTATAAAATTTATTAATTATTAAAAAAATTAATAATTAAATTAATTATTTACATAATTAATTTATTATATGTATAAAATTTGATGTACTAATATTTTTAATCTATTAAATTTATAATCAAGTTAGGTTAATAATGAAACCTAAAATTTACCTCCTTACCTATATATATATATATATATATATATATATATCAGCATGCGGTGTAGATATAGAAGAATCCAGAGGAATATCCTGTATATACAGTGGTAGGATAACTCTCTAAGAGAGCTCTAAATATATATGTATATAAATTCACATAGAGCAAATATAAGAAAAATTAAGGCAAACACGTTATTTTATGGTAAATCGGAAGTATAGGTCTATTTCAGGTGAACCATCATCAGCTCCCATCTTTATTGTACAAAAGATTTTATATATATATATATATATATATATATATATATATGCAGATTTTAAGGTTTCTTAAAAATAAAGTATTACTGAATCATAGAGATGAATTGACGGTTTAATGGAAACATTGAAAATATTTTTCTCTAAAACTTAATAACAATTGTTCATTTATACCTTATGCTCCAATATAACTTAAAAATTATTTCACTAAAATAAATAACCCACACAATATTTATTTGGTTTTCATAACTACACCATAATTAATTAATTCTAATTCTAACCTAAACATTCCAGCCCCTTCAACTTATGAGGTAGTCAGTCAGTTGAGTGCCATACGTGATACACGCTTGGGCGATCATGTCTTGACAGAGACATGACTGACTGGGCAGAAGATTATCCCGCAGTAGGTTGCCATTGCTTTCTGTGGTAGACTGGTTGCCGACCAAGGCTATAGAACCCAATCCGTCCTGTTATTTAAACCATAACTGGAAGGAATAGGCAGATTAATACCTTTCCCAAGGGTATTTGTGTATAAGTGAATGCAATGAATTCAGCTAGAATTCGAACTCAGCTCCCCGATTTCTCGTTCTGAGCCGATATCCAGTGCACCACAGTACAAAATCAAAACACTGAACTCGAATCTGCTGTTAAAAATTATTGTCAACTCATTTAAATTATGTATGGCCCCACTATGTATCTTACCCAGACAAAATTAAAAAGTGTCATTCCATGACATCAGGATACTATGTTGGCTTTTGCAACCCAAACCTTCAACTTCATAGTTCAGCCTAATTCTTTTTTTGACACATCAAGCATATTCTCCAACAGTCAGTCAGTTAAGTGCCATACGTGAAACACGCTTGGGCAATCATGTCTCAAAAGAGACATGACTGACTGGGCAGAAGATTATCCCGTAGTAGGTTGCCATTGCTTTCTGCGGCAGACTGGTTGCCAGCCAAGGCTATAGAACCCAATCTGTCCTGCTATTTAACCCATAACTGGAAGGAAGAGACTGATTGATACCTTTCCCAAGGGTATATGCATGTAAGTGAACGCAATGAATTCAACTGGAATTCGAACTCGGCTCTCCCATTTCTTCCACTCCCTAATTTTCTAAATAACCCTAATTCATCTTATATTTTCTAAATAAATAATTTCACCATTTATTTTAAAATATCACCTGAAGAAGAATTATTATTCTGAAACATGAAAATTTTTGTGGAGTGATATAATGCTTTTATAAACCACTGTAATAACAAAATTACAATAGTAAGCTCTACTTTGTATTGAGCAATTTTTATCAAAGAAAATGCCTGAACAGTGGGTTTTAATCTACCTGTTCTTTCATATATATATATATATATATATATATAAATAGCTGGCCACTTGCATTCGAGGATATCTGTCATCCAAGGCAGCTAGCTAATCCCCACTGTAGACACCTGCTAAGGC